>CM031239.1:149344367-149780900 GCA_018340775.1 Taxus wallichiana var. yunnanensis | reverse complement strand
ACTTCATACTTGTGTATGCCGTGACTTCACAGGCGTCTTTTCCAAGTCGGATAGATTTGGTGTTCTTTCCAAGGACCCCATTTTCGAGTGCTACCCACGCCCACTGCACTGCACGCGAGGACTTCAAAGTGATCAACGATGACTTCTTCTACGATTTCATCTGCAGGCTAGACAAAGACTTGAAGACTCACAGGGTAAGCAAGGAAGCGTGGGAAGCAGTGTCCAAGATTGGCAGTTTATTCATCCAGTTTGCAGATTTCACATACCTCAGGGTTACGGGCTTTTCTGGAGAACCTATAAAGATGCCCAGGTATCCAAGTGATAGATTGATCGCCATGGAGCTGAGCAGGCAACTCGTAGAGTTACACGACCTTCAGTTGAAACGGCACAAGTCTACGGGCTTCTTCCCAATCACTGTGGGATATTACAGTTGCATCAGCATTCACAGAGCTCGAGGATGGAAGCGCAAATGTTATCCGAGTATGAGCAAGAGTTCTTCCTCGCACGCACGGCTTAACTTCGATCCATTTGGGAGTAGCCAGAAGACAATCTCCCGAGTACGCACATGTGCCTTCGTTAGAAGATTTGGATGAAGTGCGAAGTGAGTACGAGGTTAGAAAGAAAGATTTCAGCAGGCTATCAACAAAGCAAGTGTTCGACTTTGGACTAGCGCGGATACCTGCGGATCTTAAAGATGATGGGAACGTGGTACTTGACACTTACCATCAAATGGGAGGAGATAAAGCTATACTGCAGGATAACATTGGAGGCTGCCATTCAATTGAAGAAAGATCTGGAGCTGTGTTGGTGAATACTTCGAACTGGCTGCTAACGAAGGGATACTGCCTTGATGAAGTATTGATGAATCAAATCACGGGCAACTTCGGCGCAGGAGATTCCCTCAAACGAAAGCATGAAGGAGAAAGCAGCAGAAGGTCCGAGAAGTTGAAAGTACACAGAAGATCTCAAGAGAAAGAGAAGACCACTTCTACGACCATAGCTTTGACTCCGACTTCTCCAGTGCTTTAAGATCACCAACTATCACCGGCGTGAGGGATGCTTCCATGCCTTCATTGTTAAACAGCGACGTTGTTTTCTCTCCGCACCACGCCGTTCTGCTCAAAGACCGCTCCAGGAGATGTTGAAGCTGCAGATGACGGAGTTTGAAAGAGCTTTGTCCTTGGATGTTTCAGAAGATGGCAGCCATGACACTATGGCACTTTCTGACGGAGAGGATGCAGAGCGGGAGATGGTAGTGCACTCAGCGACTTCTTACTCCCCGAGAAATAACTTCTCGGGATGGTTAGCTTGCAGCTTGGTTCGAAGCAAGAGTAGAGATGAACTTAGAGGAGCATGACTTGCAGCCTACTTCAGATCTCGAGCGAGAAGAGACAGAAGGCCTAAAGTTGCTAAAGCAACTTTTAGGTTGATCATCAAAGATTCGGGAGAGAAGTTTGCTGAGATATCAATTCCGGCGGAAGGAAAGATAGAAGAGGAGCTCATGGCAGAAGATGTGACGGTGACCAAAATACCACTCGGTCAAGCTACCACTGAAGGATTGAAGCGAGGACACGCAAACGTTCTTTGGATGCTTTGTTCCTTAGGCTTGACGGTGAAAAGGCAGAAAGAAGAGTCTGCGAGAGCAAATATCTCAATTATGTGAGATCATAGCCAAGGTTGCTAAACCTTCCATTCACCCATTTCGAGCGGTGAGTGATCATCTTATGCAGGAAATGGAAGATGCAAGCAATCAAGTAAAGGCTATTGACGAATGGAAGGATCGATTATTCGTCAAGCTTCGCTCAACTTAGGGAAGTGCCACCCGCCTAAAGGTTATGAAAGATGCAGCAAATCAACTAAAGCAATCCGATGGAAAGCATAGAAGGCATGAATACGGTTGGCAGAGAGTAACTCGAGTATTTTGGCCGAGATCGACAAGTCACGGGAGATGTATTGGTTGCGAAACAAATTGTGCCTGATGGATTAGTCGAGAAGGGGAAGGCGGTAGAGTTTGCAGTATCTTTCCGTTTGGAGATCTGCAGAGTTTCTTTGAAAAGGATGCAGTGCTTGAGAGTAGAACATCGATTTACCGAGACAGTATCATTTCTTTCACTGAGGAAAGAGTGGATGGAGGTGTTACTTCATACGTGCGGATTGTTTCTAACGAGGTGCATGATTCCCTGGAAGGTTCTCTTATGATGGTGCAAAAGAGAATTGATAAAGCTACGAAGCCTTTCACGATGAATTCTATCAGGTAGATGGTGGCCAGCTGCAAAAAACATTGCGAGGTTCGGGCCGAGTTTGGAAGAGGTGGAAGCATGCAACAAAGTGTTGAATGAAGGGTTGCTGCAGTTCAGGACAAAGAAGGAAGCAGTGGCTAAAACAGATGGAAGGATGCTGAATTATATGTTCAACAAGTATATCAGATATCAAAACAAGAAGAAGATGTAAACATTACAGCTGCATGACTTCTTCTATTCTTTCTTCTTCTATTTTCTATGTTCCCGATGAAATTGTAAAACTTCTAAGTTATTGGTTTCAAACCATTACTTGAAGTCATGTGGAACCATTCTATTAGTTAAGTGATACATGTGTCACTTAAGAAGAAGTTAATTGAGGATGATTGCCAAATGTCATCTTTACTTGTTGTTCATACTTTAGTTCATTTGAGTCTTCTATTTTTACTTTCCCTCCTACATTCTATAAGTAGGAGAAGAACCTCCGGGTTAATAATCAATCGAATTTATGGCAAGCAATCTTGTGTTCTAGACTTTGTGCTAAACCCCTGAGAGCAACTTGTAGCAGAGAATACAAAGAAGCGAGTTTCCTGGAGAACTTTGTGTCACGGCGTCTTCGTATTTCTTGCTTTTAAATCTTAGATCTTTTAAGTAAACTTTGTGTTATTTTAGATCTGGATCTAGAGCTGCCTTTGCTTTATAATTCTGTGTGTTCAAATCTATTAAGTTTCTTCTATGTGCATGCAATTAGCTCTGCTATCTACTAATTGGGATGCACATCTTCCCATTTATTCTCTCAGAATTCCTTTACTTTCTTCTTCAATAATTTTCCTTTCTTAAACAGTTGATTACTTGCTGCAGAACTTCTTAGTTATGGTTCATGAACTAAGTGGTTAAAGTAAAACCCCCTGATAGATAATAACACATTTATATTGACAAATCTGACACGGGAGCCTCACTAGTTAACCGAGGAGATTTATCTCATGATCGCCTAGGTTTGATGCTATGCGTGAAAATCTAGCCAACACGGCTTTTTAATTTTTTTAAAAAAGTCTTGAGGCAATATCATTTGTTTTGAGAACAATCAAAAGTCTTCTACATTGTTAGACTTTGGTTTTTTCTACTAACCCACGATCAAACCGCCTTGACTCCCACTTTGGCTTGAACAATTTTGTAAAGTTTGTTTAGTTTATTTTCTATAGTATTTTTCTCTATGTGGTTTTCCTCTTTTTGTTTGTGTGCCATATTTCTTTTTTCAGTTTGTATGGCTACAAATGTTCCTTCTATCTCAAATAGGTGTTCTCGTTGTTGAAATAGTAAGGCTCCCAAGATGGTGCAAGAGGAAACTTAACAAGCCATCAAGTGCAAGAAGCCCAATTAATTGGTTCAACTTAGATTTGAGAACCAAATTAGGCTTGAGACCTATATCTCTCTTCACTCGACTACGGATGGTGAGTAGTTATTTGTAATAGGGATAAGCAATCCCCTCCATCCCAAATCCCCTTGTTAACGGGTTGTCTCTCTCTAATGGAGGCAACCCCACATCTTACATCTCCCACGTTTGGTAATAAGGAGGACACAATCCAATTGGTGATGGAAGCTTGTTGTAGAATGTGGGTCCCTTGAATGAAAACTTGATAAAGTAATTGACAAACTAGATATGGAGAAGTATAGAAGTCTCCTATTAGTGAGAAGTTTACCACCAAATCCTATTAAACTAACACTTTCACTCTATCCTTTAAATTGTCCGATTGGAATTCGATGCAAGACTATTATGTGATCACAATGGAAAGTCACAACAATTTTTATACCAAGACAACCTTTGAAGAAGGTCGACTTCCTCTAATCCTAATGCAATCTAAAGTTTTGACGAGAAAAGGGATGCGAGAGAAATAAGATGTATAAATGAAAAGAGGTGATTTGCCAAAATAGTATGATCTTTTACCCTTATTCATACAAACAATTAGCATAGAACTACTACGATCTTTATTTTAATACCTTAAAGCACAATTCATAAAATGCAAAAAGTAAGAATTCAACTTGGGAACACATGTCAAACATCCACATACAATGTCAAATGAAGGATAGAAGACAAACTACAACATCTTTAATAGATGTTTTAAGAAATACATAGTTGCATCTTACTAAAGAAAGGCTAAAAACACATTCAAACCTCAAGATCTAAATAGCTTAAGACTATAATTCTAAATGAAATCCCTATGAGATGACCATGAAGTTCTAAAGCCAAAAGATCAAGCTACGAAGAGCATACTTCTAATTATATAAATGCCTCAAAAGAGGCCCCATGACACATATATTGAATATAGATCGAATCTTCTTAGGTAGATGACATGAGTTGATGAAAATCAATTGAAACACATGTAGGATTCTCTAGTGATGAGATGATCAACATCTTATGTTGATCCATATCCTATAGCAACTCCCTTGAGAACATTCTTATATCATTTCTATTATAGCTTCAATCTAATTGATCGCGTCCTTGCCCCAATTGTATATTGAGCACCTACATGTCATTATATCATCTAATACAACAAGATCAACAATTTGGAAAGCTGAGGGTGGTATTTGTAGCTGCCATGGTCATATTTTTGTAATGAAATTACTTACATAGATTTGCATATCGAAACAATATAATACCAAGGAACTCCAAAATATAGACAAGTGATCGCAATATGTAAGTAGAATAACTTAGCCACTTTGAGGGGCAAACTCCAAACCATACAATAAGACTCAAGTGCTCAATATGATGATAATATCCTACTCTCTAACTCCTATATATACCCTACTATACTATCCAAAGCCCTAAAGCCGACCCACTAAGCATATGAAAGCATAAATAATTATGATATGACATGATAAGAGATTATGTTAGCCACATGTCAGCTATCCATATCTCGATATATGAACTAGGATTAAAGGCGTAACACGCCCCTCCACTTCAAGAAAACACTACCCCTGGATGTTGGTACCATGCCCATCCCCTTGAAAGAAATATTGCCCCAAATGTTGGCAATCTCACGGATGATGTTGTTTGAATGCTTCATTTTCACATGTTACATCTTCAATGTCCAAATTCTTCCATTTGATTAAATCCTCGGTGATGATCCTTGCCCTCAACTTCCTAGTATCATCGGTAGGATTCCTTGAGCTCCTAGATAATTTGACCCTCCTCATCAAGCACTGGTAACACTAATTGAAAAGACATCTTCTGCCCAATGACCTTCTTCAAGAAAGAAACATGGAAAACTGGATGTATTTTAGTTGATGAAGAAGCTCCAATTTATATGCCACACTACCAATTTTTTGTAACACTTGATAAGGGCCGTAGTATTTGGGTGAAAGCTTGTTATCTTTTTTTTTGTTTTAAAGGGAGTTGCTTGTATGGCTGCAATCTTACAAAAACACAGTCTCTAACTCCAAAGTTTTGCTCACTACGGTGTTGATTAGCTTGTTGTTTTATGTGGTTTTGTGCCATTACCAAGTTCTCTTTAAGGCTAGAGAGCACCAAACCGTTGGTGTTGAATGTGTTCTTCAACTGCTCTTACTTTAGGTTGGACCCTTATGTTGGAAGTGAGGGATGGTGGATGGTAACCATATAATGCCAAGAATGGGGACATTTTGGATGAAGTATGAAAAAAGTGTTATACCACCATTCTGTAAGTGGTAACCACTTAACCCATCTCTCTTGCTTATTTGAAGCAAAGCATCGTAGATACCCCTCCAAACATTTGTTTATTACCTCTCGTATGTCCATCAAATTGGGGATGATATGATGAACTACAAACCAATTGAGTACCCAAACATGAGAATAATTCAGTCCAAAATTACTAGTAAATATATGGCAACTATAATCTTGGGTGTTCCATGTAGCTTCTAAATTGTATCCATAAAATATATAGCAACTATATGTAAATAGATGTGACAAGGCACAAAAATGAGCATACTTGGTGAGTCTATCTACAACCACCATAATTACACTTTTCCCTTCAAATTTCGGCAATCTTGTGATGAAATCCATGGAAACCTCTCGCTCACTAGGAATAGATAGAGGTTGCAAAAGTCATGTAGACTTAACAGTTTCACCCTTGTTACACTGACACACCAAGTATTTTGCCAAAACATTTGGACATCTCCTTTCAACCCTTCCCAGAAGAAATCTTTCTTAATTCTATGATAAGTTTTTAGGAATCCTGAATGGCCACCCATTGGAGAAGCATGGAGCTCAGAGAGAACATGAATTTTAAGGGTAGAGTTTTTGTATAAGTAAAATTGGTCCTTGTACCACAATGCATCCCCTTCCATACAATTTTTTTGAAATGTTTCGATCTTGTTGGAGATTCTGAATGAGAGTGTGGGTCTCTGTGTCATTATGATCTCGCTTTGATCTACCCAATCTACTTGTAATATGGACATGGCATATATCAATGCCTTTGTGGACTCATCTCTCCTAGATAGTGCATCAACTACCACATTTTCTTTTCCTTTTTTGTAAATGATCTCAAAGTCATATCCCAACATCTTAGTGACCCATTTTTGTTGTTCTTCCAATGATAGTCTTTGCTCTAAGAAGTATTTCAAATTGTCATGATTTGTCTTTACCTTGAAGTGATGACCCATGAGATATGGTCTCCATTATTTGATTGCATGAAGAATAGCCATCATTTCCTTCTCATAAGTTGGTTCTATTAGGTTCTTACCTTTGAGTTGACTCTCAAATGCAATGGGATGGCCCTCTTGCATGAGTACTACACCTATGTTACACCTTGAAGCATCACATTCAATAATAAAGGTTATGGAGAAATTTCATTTAGTCGTTACTAGAGTGGTACACATGTCCTTAAGTGATTCAAATGTTTGTGTTGCTTCCTCATTCTTATGAAAAGATTATTTCTTTAATAACGTTGTGAGTGTTGAGGCAATTCTACCATAATTCTTCACAAATATGCAATAATAACCCGTAAACCCTAAAATTCCCTAAGGTTTTGAGGGTTTTAGGAATATGTCAATCCACCATGGCTTGGATCTTATGAGGATCCACTTTTACCCCTTCATGAGACACAATATGACCCAAGTATTCTACCTCCCTTACCCCAAAAGCACACTTGGAGGGCTTGGCATAAAGGTGTTGTTGTTCAAGAGTGTCTAATACCTTATTGACATGATGTAAATGTTCCTCCCAAGTCTTGTTGTAGATTAATATATCATCAAAGAATACCACGATTTTTTTAGCAAAAATGGCCGAAATATTGAATTCATCAAACTCTGGAAAGTAGATGGTGCATTTGTAAGGCCAAAAGGCATTACTAAAAATTCATAATGGCCCTCATGTCCTAAATGTTGTTTTATGAATATCTTCATCATGAATTCAAATTTGATGGTATCCCGATCGAAGATCTAATTTTGTAAAATAAACATGTAATTCATCTAACAAATCTTCAATGACAAGAATAAGATATTTATCTTTCATTGTGTATTTGTTGAGCTCCTTGTAGTCTGGACACATGCGCCAACCTTCATCCTTCTTTCTTACCATCACCATTAGAGAAGAGTAAGCATTCGACTACGACAAATAATGCCTGCTTCCAACATCTCATGTACCATCTTTTCAATCTCACTCTTCTATAGATAAGGGTACCTATAAGGTTGAATGTTAGGTGGTTGGCTTCCTAGTACTAGCTAAATAGCATGATCATGATCTCTTTTGGGAGGTAACCCTTTTGGCATATCCCCAAAAATGACTGAGTGCTTATTAACAATTGTTTGTAGATCTGATGGTATAGGACCTTTTGATGGTTGAGCTTCTATTGAAAATAGTTGTGCCACAAACCCATCTACACCCTTCTTAAGCATTTTTGCATTTGATGAGAACTTACCAATTGTGGAGCTTTTGCCTTCATCCCACGTAGCTCAAAAGTCCTCCCTTTAGAATGGAACCTCATGAACAAATCCTAGAAGTTCATCTCAACAGTTCCCAAGGTAGTGAGCCATTGGACCCCTAACACAATATTTGCTTTCCCCATTGAAATGGCATACATGGGGCCCTCTAGCAGGTAATCTCCCATGGATAGCTTGATCTTATGGCACTTTCTGAATAACTTTACCTCCATCTACAACCATTACCTAAAACTCTAGGGCTAGATAAACGAAGCAATTTAAGCGTAAGGCCAACTTATGATTGATGAAGTTATGAGTACTACCAAAGTCAATTAGTATTGTCACCCTTTGTTTCTTTATGAACCCAACAACCTTGAGGGTTTGTGGGGTGTTAATCCCTGAAATTTCATGGCAAGAGATGGTTGAGATTCTTCAACCTCGATCGCAAGAACCTCTTCCTCTTCATCAATTGCTTCCTCCTCATCTTCTTCCTCATTAGGACCCTCAATGTAGAATAACTTCTTCTCAGACACTTGTGTCCTTTGCTCCACTTGTTATCACAATTGTAACAAAGACCTTTTGCTCTCTTATCTTCAATTTGTTGAGGAGTCAATTATGTCGGTTGGGGAAGTGATGATGTTTCCATCATGCATTCCTTGTGATTATTGAGACCCCTTTGTTTGACCAAATCTTGTTCCTCCACTCGACGAGCAACTATCATGGATTCTAATATCAAACCAAAATTAAGAAGGCGAACATCAAGTTGGATGTTATCCTTGAGTCCACCCAAGAAGAGATCATTTAGATGGTCCTCTGAGATGTCATTCACTCGTAATGATAGATTTGGAACTATTGGATATAATCCTTGACTTGTCCATGTCTGTCATAGTTTGGCTATCTAGTTAAAATAGTTCTTTGTAACACTATTATTGTAGTGAGTTTGGAGCTCATCAGTGAACATAGACCAAGTAATAGGGAGACCCTTCTTTTTCTTTTACTCACACATCCATCTATACCAAATGAAATATTCGGGCTCCAGATACACGGATGTCATTGCCACCTTCTTTCCACTTAGGACTTGATGGAGATAAAAAAATCTTTGTTTGATTGATCCATGTGATCAAATCATGCCCATTAAACTTGCACATTTCTACTTTTGGAATCATGTTCCACCACTGGCCCGAAGGTCCACCACTTTATGCAAAGGAGCTCCCTTGGTTGGTTTGATTTGGGTGTGCATTGTTTGAGGAACCCATGTAACTTGAATGGGAATTCATGCCCATCATTTCCTTTCTCAATGATTCCAACCCCAGATGCATTTCACTCTTCATTGCTTGAATGTTACCTCCCAGTACTTGAAAGTTATCTTCCATATTATATTTCAAGTGTTTGAAGATCATGTTAGAAGACCTCCGTATTCACCATTTTATCAACCCTTTCCTAAAGTTGGTTAAATACCTCTGATATTCCAGAAACTGAAGATTCCAAATCCATATCTTCCTTATTTGGGGTCATTCCTAGATTGGTTTGACCCTTCCCTTGGCCTCTAGTCAATATGTTGGTCATGATGTAGGGTTTGGGTCTTGAGATACAAGGAGTAGGGTAGAAATTTAGTGTTTGGGTGTCGTAAATTTATTGATTGAATAAAGCGAAACACAGAGAAAAAACCCTAGTTGATTTTTGGCAATCTTTCCGAAAATATAAGAAACTTAGAAAATTTCCCAAAATTGCAACATAGGTAACGAATTTATGAAAAACTCTAAATCGACGTAACTTGTCCAAAATGAGTCAAAACATCTTGAAATGTGAAGAGGATCTTACTTGGACTTAGTTCGCAACACCAGCTAAAAAATTGTAGAAAAATTCGCTACCGTTTTGGAGATATAGTTGAATCTTCACAATTAGGGTTTTGACCCAATTTTGGTTGAGATCAAGCTCTGATACCACTTGTAATGAAATTACTTAGATATGAATATCGAAGCAATATAACACCAAGGAACACAAAAATATAGAGAAACGATCACAATATGCAAGTAGAATGACTTAGCCACTTTGAGGGGGCAACCTCCAAACCATACAATAAGACTCTAGTGCTCAATATGATGATAATATCCTACTCTCTAACTCCTATATATACCCTACTATACTACGCAAATCCCTAAGGCCGACCCACTAAGCATATGAAAGAATAAATAAATATGATATGACATGATAAGAGATTATGTTAGCCATAGGTCGACTATCCATATCCCGATATATGACCTAGGGTTAAGGGCGTAGCAATTTTCTTTTAAAAAGGAGCTCGCCTCCACGATCTTGCTTAAAGGTTGTTGCCTTAATGATATACTATGGTATATATTTGTTAGGTCCACACTATATATTCACAATGAATAGACCATAAGTGTTTGAAGATCTCATGGTGTTATGCCCTTGTCAATCTGCGTACTTTGATCTTTTTCGTTTGGCCACCTCATTTCCTGATCTAATTGTACAAAAGCTTTGACGACATTTGCACTTTTATTCTTCATCTTTTACACAAGTGGCTTGGTGATTATTATAATAAAAGGTGTCACCTTTATAGTGAAATGCTAATGTGGATTTATTTCATATTACATCAGTTTGATTAATGTAGATCAATGGTAAAAGAAGCATGTTGATATTTCCAAGTTTCTACCAACTCCAGACTTTGATACTTGTCCATTTTACTGATTCAACTTTTTATCTCGTAGTGTAGAGACAACTTATTTTAAAAGGCCAAGGCTTTTATGATATTGAGTTTGCGAACTATGTTTTATTACAAAAAGCACAGGCTTAGAAAAGAAAATTAATAAAGCCCCACTTTAGAAATGGCAATGTCCAAGACACAACCTGTAAATGCTTAGATTTGTCCTAAATTAGCACAGGGGATGCCTACACAATGTGACTGTGACTTTGTAGAAAACTTTCACAGGCAGCTGGTTTTATTTACTACTCTAATGCATAGAACAACCTAGTTTAACTTGCTTGAAGGCGACAGAGAAAGAGGCTGTGTGAGAAACAAAATCAAAAGGTGGTGATGCACCAAATAAGAAAAATTTGCTGAACTGTTGTATTTCCCTATCTTATAAACATAGGGCTAATCAACGTGCAATGAAGTGTATGAAATAAGCACAATCAATCATGAACACTTAAAGGTAAGCTGTATTCTGTAGAGTAGCAAGATGGAGATTGGAGGGTCAACAGACTAATAACTGCAGAAGTTCTATTATTGTACTGTAAATCACACGTCATATTCATAACCAAGAGGCTTGACAAATGACTTTACACATAACATAGCAGAGATTCGAGATCAACTTGAAAACAGTAAGCTCAACAATGAACTAAAAGTTCAAGAAAATACATCAACAGCTAGACCCTAAAAGCACAACGAAAGTTAAGGATCTAATCCGTTTACAATAAGAGTTTCAGCACAATCTAAAATTAGCAAAGAGAGAATAAGCAATTAATGTCATCCATCCAAGTCAAAGAAACTTAAATGACATCCTGCTCCTACAGGTTTTGGGTGGTTGTCCCCTTTGTCTTGTCTGTAGCTCGTCACATCAGCTATGTTTGGAAGGATAACTCTGCATGGTGGAACCATAGAAGATTTGGAATTTGAATATTTTCTACATCTCGGGCTATTTAAATTATTCAGAGACAACTGTTTGGATGTTGAATTCAAGAGCTTCATCCTGACCAATAAGCTATTAGGCCAATGGTAGGTGAACTTTCTTCTTGCTGACTGAGCTTTAATTTTTGGGGTGGCGCTTGGTTGTAGATTGATCAACAAGCCTCGCTCTCCCTACCTTCATACTTCAATAGGGTCCACTTTTCCTTTAGCTTGGCAGTCTTAGATCTCTGTCTTACCTATTATTAAGAACATATCAAACAGTGGGCCATAACCTAAGAGATGACATCACATAAGCTTATTGAACAATAGAGTTTTACCTTGATTAAAGGTAGATCTGACAATGGCCAGGATCTTTTAACTGGTGAATGCCATCTGAGCTTTGCTAAAATTTGATCAAAGCCATTGAACCTACTTTGAAGTTTAAGTTGTTGAAGCTGCCATGATAATTTGAAGAAGCTCAAGAAGGCCGCAGAATCAAGCCTAGAAGCTTTGAGTGAGATGAAGACATTGAATAACAGACTAATGTTAAAAACATTAGCATTCTTGGCGACTCACATGGGCACATAGCCTGCTGAGCATAGAATCCAGTTGCCTACTATCCATTGGGCAAAGAGTCATAAAAACTCCTCAATAAGCCCTTCTTCTCTGTCTATGCCTTCTCTAAACTATAGTATTTTATCTTTCTTGTCCTAGGAAACATGCTCATTGAGACACATGTCCAATATGCTCTTAGGTGAATGAAGTGATTCAGTAGGGAGCAAGGAACATATTCTGTTTGAATTTTCCTCACCGAATATAATTCTTTATTTCAATAGCAATTGGATCCTTGCTTGGAAAGGTTGTCATATTCTTCAATCTGCAATTCTCTTGATCCTCAACATAAGAAGTAGATCTCAGAGAAGAGAAGCTCACTGAAGCACTTTTATGAGTCTAGACCAGGCACACACTCTTCTTTTGCAGTTATCTCGTTTTCACATTCTTCTCATGCTTTCCAAAAGAAAAACATACACAAAGAATTATGTATAGCGATGCAACAAGCATCTTATTTTGCATAAAAGAAAATTCTACTCCTATTATTTTAATTAACACAAGGCAAGCTAACCACTAACTGCCAAGGAAAAATAACTTCTTTTCTTAACAAGGCTTGGCCATGAAATTAGATTTGAGGCCAGAGCAATTGTTCTTAAAATAGATGAAGAGAGAAATGGAGTTCTTTGACTCTAGTCAATGTTTCTAGTTTGTAATGTCCCTTTCCAGGCTGAAACTGAAAAGGAAGGGAAATGGCACAAACCCAACTCAAAGCAAACTGAAATTTATAACAGTCAACTGAATTTTTGGACAGCAAGGTACAACAGTTTGAAATCTTATGACAGCAAGAGGAAAATTGCAATAATTCACCACCAAAACCACTTTTACAACATCCAAAGCATGTAGGAAATTTTATAAATATTTTAGAACAAGTACAAGCCAAGAAATGAGCTTTAAAACCCTCAGTTGGAGTATATTTAATTAAATTTGCAACAACAACGAATCCACTTACAAAAATGGCCGGAAGTTGAGATTCCAAGGCCCAAAATTCAATCCAACAAACGCAACCAACCTCAGAAATTATTAGCAATCCAAATATCAGCAAAGAAAGAAGCATCGTGCCCTAGAAACTAGTGAACTTCTCCCAAGGAGGGGTCGTTACCCTAGGAGAGGGTCTGAAATTGATCAATAGACCCTCAAATACTTGGCGCTACCTTTGAAAATGGATGAATTACTGATCACAACCCTTGGTTGATCCAAGCACTGACCCTTGTGGCTGTTCCACACTCAGAATTGCTGAAAATCAGGTTTACAGTAGAAACCCTAGCTGAAAATGCATGAAGGAAATCTGATTGTAGCCCAATGTGATCTCTGAAATGAGACCACCCATGCAGATTTGGAGGGTTTTCATCCTCAAATCTGATTGCTATTGAGGGATTTCGTCCTCAATAGACCTCCATGGAGGGTTTTCGTCCTCAATGGATGAAGAGGAAGCAAATTGCTCCAACTCTCAAATTAGAAATTATCAAATGTCCAAAAGAATGCTTGAAATGAACCCCCACACCTCCTTTTATACATTTTCCTCTTTTCTTCAATTTTGGTGGCCAACTTACTTTATTTAAAAGTCACTTTTATTTTTAAAACATAAGTTGCCTTATAATATAACATAAAGTTACATTTGGCCGACTTAGTTAAATCATTAATTTTACTTTAAGTATTTAAAAATACTTTTTATTTTAATAAAATAATATTATTAAGTTGCCCAAAGATTAGAAATAACTAGGCCCAACTTAAATAATATTATTAATTATTTTAACCTAGAAAAGGGAGATTACAAGCTCAGCTTGGCAGCTCCATCATTCCTCATAGATTCTTGTTGTTTTCTCAAGAAGGTACGTGGACTGACCTCGGTTGAGTTGTAGTCCTTCCTCATGCTTTGCGGTAAGCATGATCAGGGGCTTCTCCACACTAGTACTCTTAAAAGCTTGGAATCTGACGGGGTATCCTTCCTTTAAATAGGTTTTTCCTTGAGGGTTGGGCCTCTTTATTCTGTTTCTACAGCCACATTCCTTTCCTTCATCTTCTTCCCTTGCTGGTGCAGCTTTTTCATCTCCTTCTAGCTCTTGATGCCACTTGAGCTCTTCAAGAGGATTTAACTCTCTGCCGTAGATTCTACCTCAATTGTAATCACAAGCTCATCTAGGTCCATTCTCTCTACAACTCTTCAATGCTTTTCTTCTTTGGTTGCTCACTCTCCTCCACCTTAGAAGGGGAGCATTTTTCTTTGTTTCCCTCAAGAGTAAGCAGGCATTCATGTATTATATCCTCCTCGTGCATGAATTCTTCATCATTCAACTCTGCATTTTTCTGAAGAGCATGGTCTGCAACTTTTCCTTCTGTCTTAATCCTTTGATTGAAGTGATCTTCCTGCTCTGTCTCTTCCTAATCATAACTACAAAGGACACTCTCACAAGCTTGTAAGGAAGTTTCTTTGGGAACGACGGACATCACTTGGAGAGGTCAGATGGGGATCTTGTGTAAGGTTCTGGACTGACGTTTAGAGGTTCTAAGAAGTTGGTTGGATATTGTCATTCTGGGTGGTCAGTTGCTGCTAGAAGATTGAGGGTTCCTTGGAAACTTCTAATTACATGAGAGTCCCAAGAATGACTCTAGATAGGGTTGGGTGGGCTTAAGATCTGCTCGTGAAAGTTCAGGGGCTGTTGGGCAGCGTCCAAACCAGATAACAATGGATTTGAATGCATAGGAGCTACCTGACCTGCATATAAAAGATTCTATTTGAATGTCACAACAAAATCAGAGATTGAACCATGACTGCAATATGTCCAGGGCTTTCGGGTAAAGCAGAAACATCATACCTAGTGAGGGCCTATATCCTGTCAATCCTTTCTCATGTTCTTTTGAACCTTAGATTAACATCTTTCATGTGTTCCGTGGCAGCTCTTTGGATTGTACCGGATGCTCCATTAAGGATAACCATAGTTACCAGGTTCGGAAATCCGATTAAATTCGGAAGGGCAAAAAAATCTGAAAATTCGAGTTCTCCAAAAATACGGAAAAATCCGGTTCGAATATATATACTTATATTATTATAAATTTATATTATTGTATACTTATATCATTATATATAGACAAATCATACAAAAAGCATCCATCTACCATAATCATCATCATTGTAATGATTCTTTCAAAAGATTGCAAGAAGTTGCTTGGTCCAAAAAGGTACAAAACTGGATTTTATGAAAATAAGAAAAATATTGCCATCAATGCATAGAGCTCGAGAAAATATACACTTTTAGAGAAGACGACACTTGAAACAGAGCCACAGAATGAAAGTTATGGCACATGCAAGTTTTTGTCTGCTACTTGCGATTTTTTTACCAAAAAGAAAATAATGCCAAAAAAGGAAAAAAAAAAAATTGAGCAAAAAAAAGGCCGAACCGAACCGGATTTATTCGGTTGCTTCCAAAAATATGGTTCAAACCGGATTTCATACAAATCCGGCCGAACCTCGTAACTATGAGGATAACACATCTCGCACCCTCTTTGAATTGGTTGTGCCACTTTTCTCCCCGCTCGCCGTCGCATGTTGACACCGATCGTGAGTCCAAACTTCGAACCAGGTCTAGTTCCTTTCCTTGAGAAAAAAGAAAAAAGCATGAGAGCTACATCTTCCTCTGTTATATGGTGAGCCACACAGATGTTGACCACATCTTGAATGTTCTTAATGGGGATGATAGAGCCATCTCAATTGAATGCTAGAAGAGCTTTAAGAACTGCTTTTGGAATATCATTCCATTACTTTGCATTAGTAGTGGACCACCAAACCTTCAAGATACAAAAGGTACGGATCTTGGTTGAGCAATAGCATCAACTTCATCGTTAACATACTATGGGAAAGACATGTAATGTCCCCTTTTTCAAATAAAAATTAAAATGAGAGAAAATCGATTTGCACATATGGATTTCAAAATCAAAATATATTTTTATTTGTGCAAATCGAAAAAAACAGAAAGGAAATCGATTTTCCTTGGGATAATTAATGATTTTTGGAGATAAATAAATAAATAAAGGCAAGTCGAATTCCTTGGGATTATTTAATTATTATTATTTGGAATAAATCGATTTATTTTAGCATGGGTCGATTCATATGGGCATCATTTGATATATTTAATTTCCCCATGCATTTAATATTTGTTTTTGAGTGTGACTTCCAAGCAATTTTTAAAATAAAGATTCTCTCCTAGAAGATGGCACCAAAAGGAAAAAAGCTTTGGAGAATGAGCAAAGAATATCTATAAAAGAAGATGAGGGGCACCCCTTTTCGCATGTTGACGGTTATTATAACTTATCTTCATGCTTGAAGAGGGATGTATGTCCACTAGTGATCAAAAACAAAAGGTGTTCATCAACACCACCCATTGTGAAGTGTGTGTGCCATTGAGAGCTTGAATTGATAAGTTTTTTGCATTTTAATTCCATATATGTGAGTTGCCATTTTTGGAGAGTGCATGAGCTTGTTTGATGAGAGTTTTTGAGAGCTTTGTGTGAAGACTTCAATCTGATTTTAGCAGCTGATTATTGTGCATCAAGTCGACTTGTGTGTGTGGTATTTGTGGTGCAAATTGGTGGTATTTGAAACAAGTTTAAATATGATAATTTCCAGTATGTTTATTTAATTGATATGGCTATGATTTGACCATTTTTATGCTTATTTATGTGGCTAGTAATTACCTTTGTTAAATCAACTTGTGTAGAGGGTTTTAGCAATAATTGAAAGGGATTTTCTAATATTTTATGAGCTATTGTCATAAACCATTTATTAAGATCTGAAACTAACATTTATTAGGCTAAAAAATGAAGGGGAAGAGCTGGAATTAATTTAAATATTTTTCCCTAACCCTAGCGACTTGATTTACTGATTTGGGGATAGATTTAAGTGGGTTTCAAAGGTTAAAATTCTGATTGTTGGTTCATTTTCAAGTTTGCAAAAATTCACGCAAAAGAGTCAATATTGAGGGAGATATTAATTTTCAAGTTTGTAGCTATTTTTCAACATTTTTAATTAATTTACTACTTCTGCAATCTAATCGGTTAAAGAAGTGCTAATTCCGACTAGATAGCCCATTTGAACCCTTACCTTGGCTCACTCCAATCCCATTTGGGTGGTATTGAAGCCGACATTAGGTTAGTTGAGGTGAACCTAGAAGGGTTTCTTTTCTAAGTTTACTTCCATTACAAGTAGTTTAATAAAATTTAATCAATATCACAAAAGGGGATATTACAAGACACAAGGTCTACAAAAACAAAAATTAAGGGTATGTAACCAAGTGGATTCACTAGGTGATAGAATAATGCTTCTACAAGCAGCTAGAGCTGAAATTATCACCAAAATATCAGCTGCAAAATTTAACTCAAGGTGATTTACATAAAACTTTAAAATAAAATCGAAACCCATCCCACCAGGGGCCAAAATTATTAATGCTTAGATTTTTCTTGATTTAGCTCCTACCAAATTTAGCACAACATTGATGTCTACATAATGTGGGGCTGCAACTTTCTAGACAACCTCCAAACACAACTGGTTTTTTGCCTGATCTAGTGCATAAAACAACCTATTCTAACTTACTTGAAGGAAAAGAGAGATAGGGTTAGAGAAACAAAATGAAAATGCGGTGATGCACTCGATAGGAAAAAGTGGTTAAACAAATTGTATTTAGCTATCTTATAGACATAGGGCTAATAAATGCGCAATGAAAGCATATGAAATAGCTCTATCCAACTTACAATAGCAAGACGGAGACTAGAGGGTCGACAAACTACTAACCATAGTGGTTCTATCAATTACACTATAAATCACACATCATATTCAAAATCAAGAGACTTAAGAGTTGAATTTACAAAACATAAGAAAGATCCAAGATCAACTCAAAAGTAGTAAGCTCGGAAAAATACCAAAACTTCGAGCAAATTGTCACATCCCGCATTTTCATTTCATATTGACACAAAATAGAGTTATTAACGTCAAGTGGATCACGAGGACTTGGGGATTGGAAGCTATACCGGCCGGTGTCGCACCTAGGCATACATACGTTTACCCTGAAAAGGATAAACATACTTACACGTAGTTGAGAAGCCAATCGCATAACGACGCTCGTTGCTAAGCACTCGTGAGATACTTAACGTTAATGTCTTGTTTTGTTTTCTTAGTAGTTTGAGTTTACTTACCTCATTGAGTGCAACAATTTCGTAACATCGGTGTGATATTCGGTTGTTGTACTGTTTATGAAATTTGCTTACCTATTTGATGGGTTGCTAATGATTAATAAATTTGTGTCTGAGTGATTATCCTTGTTTACTATTCATGATCATTTCACAAGTATTAATAAATTTGCCTCCTAGCTGTGTTTCTACTATTTCGGTGCAAAGAAATATTAATTGTTTTAAACAAGAGTGACTCACCACTTTGTATTACTACAAAGTGCTTGGAAATAATTCAAATTGTTATGATGTTTAAACTAACCCCACCTTCGTGTTTGATATGACGGTCATATAGACGGCGAAGCTTAATGAAGGTCTTCCTCACTACTATTAATGGATATGAAGTTCGTCAAAGTAAAAGTACTTGTTTAATCTGTTTAATTAAGTGGTTGTAAATGAAAATGGTTATTAATCAACTATAACCATCTCCTCGATACTTGCTTATGATATGGTAATCGTTGTTATGACTAATCTTGTTGGTCATAGACCGTGAGAAAATTTAATAAGGTTTGTGTTAGTTGATACAAGGCAAATTTCTTGATTTGTTTATCATGGTCAATAACCATAAAATGAAGAGGCATGAGTGATTGGTTATTTTGACGGTCTTACCTACCATTGTGGTGTTCCCAGATTTCATCCTAAAATCTGAGACTACCCTATCCGAAAAAATTTCGTATTTTTAAAATAATGGGTCGTTTTGTGTTTTTATTGCCAGAAAGTTCTTGTATTGTGTCAAGATATTCCCAAAGAGCCATATTAGCCATTTTCGCCAAATACCCAGATGCCCAAAATTGTTGTATTCTGATGTCGGGATTTGTCTGCAAGAAATTTGTATTTAATTATTTTGAGCCCCGTCTCAAGCAATTTGCGCTCTAGTTTAACTTTGTTGTGATCGTACATATCATTATTCCCATATAACAGTAGGGTTTTAACCAGAATGCATGCTTGGACTTTATTTGTAACTTCTGGCAACGTTTTGTGTTTTTTGTTTTTTCCGTTTCATTTTCTCGTGAAACTTCTCTGGATCGATTCCTTTTTCGGTTTGGCTTGATTCTTGGCCTGGAGTAGTTGGATATCATATACACACGTTATGCCAAAAGGAAGTCACCATCGGAGGTCTGGTTCTCTGGGAAAAGACGAAGTTGTGCACCAAAAAGCCTCTTCTAGGCTGGCCGCATTTTTGGAAAAAGAAGAATTGAAGTGGATCATGGGAAAATTAGAAGCAAAAGTAGGTGGGAATTTTGTACTGCCTAGCAGGGTACTTTTTCCCATGGAGGCAACGCCACTTAAGTGACAATGGGAAAATTAGAGGCGTAAGCAGAGGGGAATTTCTTATCTACCTTGCAGGGTAAAAATTCTCATTGTGGAATAAAAGAAAATCACTTAAGTGAATCATGGGATTTTATTGTCTTCCTTGCAGGGTAAACAATCCCATTATGAAAGTCAAATGACTTAAGTGAATCATGGGATTTTCAGGGCTGCCTTGCAGGGTAAATAATCCCATTGTCATGTGTTTCTTAAAAATAGAATTCTTTATGCCAAAAAGTGCGACCCCTTTGGAGAAGGAAAGGCAGCCTTTAAATTAATTAATTTAATTAATTATTCACCCAATTTTGGTGCCCAGGCTTGTGGAAAAGTCAACAGAGGGTAAAGGACAAAAGGTGGTTGAAAATAGACTGTTCTAAAATTAAATAAATAATATTTATTTAATGCAGCCCCTTTATGTCAAAAAGTACGACCCTTTTGGGAATGAAATAATACTTTTTAAAGTATTAAATAATTAAATTAATTCCTATTTTCAGTGGCTAACGTCAAAGCATACTGTGAGGCTTGAGTTAACTGGAAACAGAAGTCTAAAATTAAATAAATTTAGTTTATTTAATGGCAGCCATAAGCATGCACAAAATAGGCGTCCCATTTGAAGAGTGAAGCTTATTAATTAATTAATTGTCAGTAATAGCAAAGGCATTAATTAATTATAGAATCACAAAGATCATATAAGCAGGGGCTGCCATAAGAATGAATTAATTAATTCACAGGCAGAGAAGTGCTGCCCAGAGGAAAAGTGCGCCCCATTTGAAGAGGATTTTTGCTCAAAAGAAGGTGAAATTAATGCTAAAAGCTTCCAATTTTGGTGCACAGGTTGAAGGAAGTTGATTTGTGTCTGGATAATTGTTTGCATAAGTGATATAGGTGCTCAGGTGAAGTTGGTAAAATTCATGCTCGCTTTGCATGCAAATAAAACATCAATTTTTGGGGCAGCAGGCTTGAATTATGTAGATTTTTATGATTAAAATCCACTGTTCATGTTCCGGTTGCCATCTTTGTCTGAATTAATTGCAGGAATTCGTTACAGGTGCTTTACAAAAGAAAATGAGCTTTAATCAATGTCCAATACATTGAATATATCCTCCGAATCTAAAGAATTATCCAGATCTGCACCAGTTTTGAAGAATTTCGGCCGAATAAGAAGAAAAAGAATTGTTCAGACAAAGATAGACAAAGCCATGGCAAAGAGGGACGAAAAAGAAAGCACAATGGAGTCATGCATCACTTCCAAATTTGCAGACATAGGAGACATAGATCTAGGTCCGGAACCTCTTTCCGAATTGATTGATAGATCCAGAGCAGGAAAGACTTCACTCATGCGTGCAGTTAAAAGCAGTGGAATTATTCGAGCTGCAGCCTTTCCATACACAGCCCAGTTGCCAGAGTTCGTTATGGAGTGTGCTAGGTCTTACCATCCTTCATCCAGATCAGTGCGAGATGCTACGGGAAAACAATAATTCGGTTGGATGCAGAGTTCATCAATTATTGCTTGAAGATTCCGGCTCGAAAGGTGGTGACTTCCATTAGCATTCAGGATGCCGGCAACAGGTGGGAGAAGCATAGAGTTGACTGCATGAACATAATGAACAACAGATACATGAAGAAGCCCAGATCTCCTTCTAAGTTCCCAAGAACTCTTCTCGCGGTCCAATCTGGTACAAGAGGTAGATGATATTGCCAAATTGTTATGCAGGATTAATGGCGAGGTGAACGCTCACACTTTCCGTACATGGATGTATGCTTTCATCAGGACCATTGAAGTCAACAAGGTTGATTCCATAATCAATTGGTCGGAAATCATTAGCGACAACATTGGTGAGCAACTCCGAATGTGAGGCATACTTTCAGCTTCAAAATGACTTCTTATTTGGTATATGCAGCAGCTTCACAAGGCATCTTCTCCAAGCTGGATAGATGTGGCGTTCTTTCTAAGGACCCTATTTTCGAGTGCTACCCACAACTTTATTGACCTGCGTGCAAGAAAGATTTCAAAGTGGTCAACGATGGATTCTTCTACGAATTCATTTGCAGGCTGGACAGGGACCTAAAGGCCAACAGGGTGAGCAAGGAAGCATGGGAGGTCATATCCAGAATTGGTAGTCTATTCATTCAGTTTGTAGATTTCACATACCTCAGGGTTACCAACTTTTTTGGAGAACCGGTTAAGCTGCCCAGATATCCGAATGATAGATTGATCACCATGGAGCTGAGCAGACAACTTGTGGAGATACATGACCTTCAGTCGAAACGGCACAAGTCTACGGGCTTCTTCCCGATCACTGTGGGACATTATAGCTGCCAGAGCATTCATAAGGCCCAAGGATTGGAGGTGGAGATGTTCTCTGAGTACAAACAAGAGTTCTTCCTAGCACGACTGAACTTCGATCGATTTGGAGTAGCTAGAAGACGATCTCTCGTGACTACACACATGTGCCTTCATTGGAGGATTTCTGGATGAAGTGCAAAAGTGAGTACGAGGTTAGAAAGAAGGATTTTAGTAGGCTATCAACACGGCAAGTGTACGACTTTGAATTAGCATAGATACCTGTGGATCTTAGAGATGATGGGAATGTGTTACTTGACACTTACCATCAAATGGGAGGAGATAGAGCCGTACTTCAGGATAACGTAGGGGGTTGCCTATATACGATTGAGGAAAGGTCTCGTTGTTCGATGAACACTTCAAACTGCCAGACGAAAGGATAGGGATCTTGCTTGATGAAGCATTGATGAATCAAATCATGGGCAACTTTGGCACAAGAAGATTCCCTCAAGCGGAAGCACGGAGGAGAAAGTAGCAGAAGGCCCGAGAAGATGAAAGTGCACAGAAGATCTCAATCAAAGGAGAAGATCACTTCCACGGCTATGACTTTAGTTCCAACTTTTCCAGCATCCAATACTTCACCGACTGTTGCACCTCAGCAGGACACTTCCATGCCTCCACTGAATGCAACATTCATCTTCTCTCCTCAGCCACTCCATTCAACACCTGTTCTAGAGGAGACATTGAAGCTGCAGATGGCAGAGTTCGAAAGAGCTTTGTCCTTGGATGATTCAGAAGATGGCAGCCATAACACTGTAGAAGTTTTTGATGGAGAGGAAATAGAGCGGGAGATAGTAGTACACTCAACAACTTCTCATTCTCCGAGAAGTAACTTCTCAGAATGGTTGGCTTCACAGTTGGTTCCAGAAGCTAGAGTGGAAATGAACTTGGAGGAACACAACTTGTAGCTACTCCGGAGTCTAGGCAGAAAAGACAAAAAACTTAAAGTTGCTAAGGTGACTTCAAGGTTGATAATCGAGGAGTCGAGGCAGAAGTTTGCTAAGATGTCAGCTCCGGCATGCGGAAGGAAAGGAGGATGAGCTCACGGCAGAAGATGTAACAAAGAACTGCAGAGTACCCATTGGTCAAGCCACCACGTATGATCAAGCAGGATACACAAACATTGATAGATGCTCTATTCCTTAGGATTGACAGAGAAAAGGTGGAGAAAGACGAGCTTCAGAAGCAGGTATCTCAGTTGTGCGAGATCATAGCCAAGGTTGCTAAATCTTCCACTCAGCCCATTTCAGAGCAGGTGAGTGATCATCTTATGCAGGAGATGGAGGATGCAAGCAATCAGGTGAAAGCTATTGATGAATGGAAGAATTTGATTATTCGTCAAGCTTCAGTCTACAACTTGAGAGGTGCCACCACTTTGAAGGTTATGAATGATGCAGCAAATCAGCTGAAGCAACTGGTGACGAGCATAGTAGATATGAACACAGTTGCTGAGAGTAACCTGAGTACTTTGGCCGAAATCAACAAGTTGTCGGGAGAAGTATTGGTTGCGAGAGCGCATTGTACGGATGGATCGGTCCGAGAAGGGGGAGCAATCGAATTTGCGTATCTTCCGTTTGAGATCTACAGATTCTGAAGAGGATGCAGGCACTTGAGAGTAAGACATCGTCCTTACCAGACAATATCATTGCTTTCACTAAGAAAGTGGTCGAAAAGTTACTTCATACGTACGGATCATTCCTAAAGCAGAGTGCCTAATTCCCCGGAAGGGTCTCTTCAAGGGAGAATTGATGAAGCTACTAAGCCTTTCACAATGAATTCCATTAATGAGATCGGTGGCACCGCAGCGAATATCGCAAGGTTCGGGCCGAGCTTGGGGGATGTAGAAGTGTGTATCAAGGTGTTGAATAAAGGGTCGCCGCAGCCAAGACAGAAAAGGAAGCAAGGGCTAAAAAATGCAGATGGGAAGATGTTGAATTACATGTTCGATAAGTATATCCAAAGATCGAAATAAAAAAAAAAGACAAATATTACAAATTGGCTTGACTTCTTCTATTCTTTCTTCTTCTATTTTCCACGTTCCCTGGATGAAATTGTAAAACTTTAAAGTTATTGGTTTTGAAACCATTACTTAAAGTTATGTGGAACAATTCTATTAGTTAAGTGATACATGTGTCACTTAAGGAGAAGTTAGTGGAGGATGATTGCCAAATGTCATCTTTACTTGTTGTTTATGTTTCAGTTCAGTTGAGTTTCCCATTTGTACTTTCCCTTCTACATTCTATAAGTAGAAGAAGAACCTCCGGTTAATGATCAGAATTTGTAAGCAACATCCTTGTGTTCCAGACTTTGTGCTGAAACCCTTGAGAGCCACTTGAAGCAAAGGAATATACAGAGCAGATTTCCGAAAACTCGTGTCACAGTTGTATTGTGTTTTTAGCTTTTATATCTTAGATCTTTTAATAAACTTTGTTATTTTAGATCTAGATCTAGAGCTGCCTTTGCTTATAAGTCTCGTGTGTTGATATCTATTGGTTTCTTCTATGTGCATGCAATCAACTCTATTATCTATTGATTGGGATGCACATCTTCCCCATTTCTTCTCTGTGTTTATATAATTCCCTTCTTCTATAAATATTTCATTTCTTAAACAGCTTGTTTACTTGCTGCAAAACTGTACAACTATGGTTCATGAGTTGAACAGTTAAAGTAAAACCCCATATAGATACTAGCATATTTTAATTGACAAATCTGACATGGGAGCCTCACCGGTAAATGAGGGAGATTTATCTCATGACTGCCTAGGTTTTATGCTATGCAGAAAATCTAGCCAACACATTGATTATTATTATTATTTTGTTTTAAACATTGAGATTTTAGACCTTATGATGGCAAATTGTTAAGGTTTAAGGCAATGGTCTTAGACCAAGGTAAGGAAGCATTGTAAATGTACTAATATATATTGATACTTATATTCTTCTCCAAAAAGGCCATGTCTTGGCCATATGGTATGATTTGTTGATTAACACTAAAACAAGTCATAGACGATATCATGCAAAGTTGGCAATCGGTTATGAAAGTTTTCAATCCAATCTTGATTAAGGTTATTGTTGATTGTTCATTTTAAATCATCACAAAGCATATAGAAATACATAAGTTTAATTGTGTTTATGCTTGATTCTTTGACCGAACATGATCCACCTTGTATTATGTGGAGGTAATAGTGGTTGGAGGTAATAGTGGCAAGTAGTAATGCCATGCAAACTATGTTTAAGCTCAAAAATATCCGGGACCGATTGAATTGGCTCCACCGCCACTTTTGGAGGGAAACTCCTAAAAATTAAATAGAGCCACGACGTGGCATTACTAGAATTTAATCCATCAAGGCAAACCCATGGATTTTGGAGAAACGCTAAGCTTGTGGGAGAAGCTAACCTACATGTAACTTGGAGTTTATTTGTTATTTTTGTCATTATGTGGTTTTAGCTCCTCTTCGACCGTACATGGCAGTTTTTGAAATGGTTTTCAGTTGAGATTTTTAGTGGATATCTCTGTGAAAAAAATAGAAGGCATCTAAAAGAGGCTTCAAAAGTATTTGTTTGCTTATAATAATGAGGATTATGGGGGTCTTTTCGGTTGGAATTTCTTGAGTTTCTCCTCTTGACTTGATTGCTGGAGAAGCTAACCTACATGTAACTTGGCGTTTATTTGTTATTTTTGTCATTGTGTGGTTTTAGCTCCTCTTTTGATTGTACATGGCAGTTTTTGAAATGGTTTTCAGTTGAGATTTTTAGTGGATATCTCTGTGAAAAATAGAAGGCATCAAATAGAGGCTTCAAAAGTATCTATTTGCTTATAATAATGAGGATTATGGGGGTCTTTTCGGTTGGAATTTCTTGAGTTTCTCTACTTGAATTGATTGTCGAGTTACAAGGAAAAAACGGAGAAGTTGCAAAAATTCACAAACTATAGGGCGTGGATATCCAATTTTTACTCTGTTGTATTTATTTGACATAATGTGATATCATATGGTTTATTGTTCTGGGTTCGAATCTTGAATTTGAATGCATATATGTCTACTTAATTAGTTGATAATAGTAGTAGTAAACTAGGGCAATAAGTGGGTATTAAGAGATTTAGTTGTTCTATGTAATTTGTATCTGGGTGTACGTTTATTTTCCCATTATGAAGATAGTATTGGGTAAGGAGGGGAAAAGATTTAAAAAGAGACCTAACTGGTCGTAAACCCTTCTAGGTTGATATGAAGTTAGTCGGTTCTTGAAATAATCTGTGGAAAGATATATGGTTTGGTATTTGATTTGTATTTCAAATAAAAACAGGGGGACGAGGGCAGGGGCGGGGGACTTCAATATGCTTTGTTAAAGGTGTTTGATTTGCTTATTAACAAGTATAAGAACTCTGTATAATCGTGTTCTAAGGTTCTGAGTTCATTTTTATGAGATGTATGGCAGCTCTGGTAATTTGTTGGGTTGCTGTAAAACATTATTAACTTGGCCTATTAATGATAGGCTGTAATAAGTGGGAAGCCTACCCAGGTTGTTAGGAGGTTAGGAAATAATCTTAGTCAATTCGAATAAAGATTAAACTGATTTCATTTGGGTAAAGAGTTGTACAAGCTCATTCGAGCTTAGGTAAGGAGTTTTAATGGTATCCTAACAATAACTCGGACTGTGTAATTTCATTCTTGAATGGAATCAGTTTCCTATTCTGTAAATAGAAGTAGGGTTGGTTGTATGTGACCATTCTAAAAGTTATAGAAATAGCCCCTTGTCAGAGTCTGGACTATATAGGTGGAAATTGGTTGACCACCGTGAAGGATTGATTATTGACATAGATTTCTTACTTGTTATTGGTCTTGTGAAAGGATTATCTTCGTTTTCTACAAAGATGTAAATGATGTTGAGTATTAACTTAATTTTGTGTAATTATGAATATCCTATTTCTTATGCATGATCTTGTGTGATTTGTGAATTATGATGCTTCGAATAAACTGGTTCCATAAGATGTGAACATGATCATTATTGAATAGGTAACTTTGCCTTACAAGCATTTTGTCTTGAAATTACTATTGTTAGTTAAACAGAGTAATTGTTGTCTGCTTAAAACAAAAGGGATTGTATTATCACCTAGTATGATCATTGTTGTATTAATCGGTTTTAAATAATATGAAGGAAAAAACAGTTTACCATTTAATATTCTTTATTTCAAATTAATGCAATGCAAATACGAGATGGTTATCCATGCCACTTCTATTGAGCTGACCATGTATATATTATTATTTTTCAGCATGCAGGTTGAAAAGAACCATGAAATGGTTAAAGAATCTGGATTACAACAAACTTGATTTTTATGAACTGGTTCATATGGATGTAGTAAATGTACTTTTACTTGATTTTAATGCGAGAATATTACTTGCAATTGTGTAAGACAAATGTGCGGAATGTATGAAAAGCTTATCTTTGATAATCTCTTTGTGAAAATGTATTGATGTAATCAATTATGATTATGAAAATAAAGATGGTTGTTCTGATCATTATATATGTGTCTTAAGACATTTTGTATTGTTGATATCAACAAAGTATTCAATGTGAAATAATATTTAATGCGATAACATAATTGTTTTAAGATGTCGTTATGATCAAATGAGTTAGTAGCAAAAATAGTAATATAAGCAAGGAAATATGAAAGTGTACTTAAGGAGTGTAATGTCCCCTTTTAGGACAATTTGGAAAATGGAGTACTTGTCAAGATCAAGCAAAGAATGGATAAACCCTTTTGCTACAACATAAAATATACCAATGTCAGCTATTTCAACCCAAATGGGGTTCGAACTAGCCAAGGTGGTGGGATAGATTGGAAGAAAACAATTGGAATTTAAACACATTCAAATCAGATTTTTAACAGCTGAAAAATAATTAATAATTACACCCCAACTGTTGCAATCTTCCAAAATTATTTCCCGCTTAACCATCCAAGCAAAAATCTTCAAACTTTGGATTTTGGGCCACAAAAATATGAAGAACAATATCCCAAAATCAATTTTTGCACAGCCAACATAAAACCCTAATTTTGCCCTAAAAATTAGGTCGCCCAGCACATTTAGGGCATCCAATTAGCTCCAAAAATTATAAAATCACTTTCTCCTTATTTCTCCTAATTTCTACAACCAAATCCAATATTAAACTGACCCCAAACTGCAGATCTGAAATTAATATTAATTGTTAGCAACCAAATAGCTGGCAGACAGCTGAAATCTTCTAAAATTCATAACTCCTTCAATACTTAGTGTTTTTCCATGAAACAAGATGCAAAATAAACTAGAAATTTAGGGCTTTCCACTGCATTAAGAATCTGAATTTTCTGAGCATTAAAACCTTGCCAAAACAGCCCCAGAAAACTGATTTCAAGTCGCTAGGGTTAGATAAAATTATATAAAATAATTCCAGCTCTTTCTAACCATCCAACACACCCAAAATATCCACCCTTGCACTGAAATAATTAATAACACACAACAGATTTTAGATCAAGCTCATATGGCATCAAAATATAATGAAACAAGCTCCAATCCAAGTCGATTTGGTAAAATAAATTGCAGCAGCAATAACAATCACAAAAGCACTTCAAACCCTTCACATACAATGCAGATTTACTCTCAAATAAATGCACCAACACTCTAAACCAAGTCGCCAATGCTTAGAATGGAGGAACAATGCATAGATTCATCAACAATGATTGCAAGAAGGCTTCAAAGCTAGGGCATACATCCCATTTCTCCAAGCATGGAGTAATTTCAAAAGTTCAATCAACATAACCCATAAAGGAAATGCGACCTCCTTTTATAGAACTAAGGGGTGCAATGTCCAATGACCGACCTTTTCCCTTTTGGAGGGAAAACATAAACTCTCATTAAAATATTTAATACTAAGACTATGTGCACTTTATTTATTTTTTAATTAAATAAATAAAAGTAACTAACCTATGTGCACATTAAACTAACTAAAGAGACTCCCACTTGTAGCACTAGGCATGCCAAGGGGTTACAATGCAAATGAAAAATAGATATTAATAATGTCCCTGAAAAGGGGACATTACAAGGAGATAAGTAAATAAGATGTATTCATAGATAAACATAATGATACAAATCAATTTATCTCGTATGAAACATGTTGTCTTTTAACAACAACAACATACACTTTTATACTAAGTATTATCGCTTGTAAGATTATACCCGATTCCATTGTACTTGAAAGCAAAAAGTAGTTACTGACGATATGGAACAAAGTATGAAGGTACAATGTGATCATGAGTTAAAGTACATATGTACTTGGATTGACTTGACAAACTGAAATGTATAAGTGTCTAATAATGATCACAAATGATAACTAATTAGTGTCATGAATTGGTTATTTCTATACTTAACTAAACCTAACCAATGGTTGTAAAATGACCAAGTTTGACTTGCACGCTATAAGAGGTACATGCTTTAGTTAGTGCCTCGAAGAGTTCACTATATACCTCTATAGTGACTTAGATAACATAAAGAAACTCGAGAACCTATCAATGGAACGGAAGTATAACGATTTGTAAATGAAGGCAAGCATCATGACACGACCTTCGTGTCATATGAGTCATGCCCGTATCATCACGGATGGCTACAGGGAAAGGGATGATCGCGAATGACTTAGGTCATTACGTGAACATATCTTTTCCTGTATGGATTCCAAAGTGGTGTTGGCATGAACTACATGACTTGAATGCCGAGTAATGATATTTGTAGCTTCAAATTTGATATTATTACTTATTAAACACAAACAAATTAAAAATGGTTAACTATAAAATTAATACTAAGACAACGGAAAAAAATCCACATACTATGTTGAGACGGATGTGCAAAGTGATTGCCGAAAGGTTTTGAGTGGCTTATGTGCAATCCACAAAACTAGGCTTCTTGGCACAATGCCAAAAACTACGGCCATGGTAGTGCAAATGACTGATTGCATCAGTATGTTCATCGGGTCTTCTTGTTAGCGGTGTCTAGATTCGGATGGATGTTATTAGTGACTTTTCGATCGACACTAAGAACAGTTCTCTTGGCCTATAATGAGACTTAACCAAAAGGTATACAAAGTATATTGGCTCATTTAGAGCGTTTGAGAGGGATCGGGTAGATCCAATAGACCTCGCAATTGCACATGGTTATAAAAGGTTGTCAAGATGGATTCTGGATTATTAATTAATGTTTGATTACTTAGTGTTGATCTAAGTAATGATGTTAAACATCGCAACATGAAAATAATTAAGGGATTTTGTAAACTTAATTAGTATGTTGGATTAATCATTGCATGTTGATAATCATTGAAGGTATCAAGTTAATTAAATGGTTTATAAAAAAATCCCTTAGTTTGTTGAAGCGTAATTAGGGTGTTACATTTTGGTATCAGAGATGAAGGTCACAACATTTCATTTAATTGGTCCTTATGCTAATTGAGCATCTTACCTTGTTAACTAAATAAAATGCATATGTGAAGCATGTACGGTGGAAAACAAACCGGACCAGATTGTAGTGCACATTCAATGGTTAAGAAGTTAGATTAAACTCTAACAATCCTTCAGGATACACGAACCCGGATAGCTACCTTGGACAATTGGTAATGAGTAGAAATGATCAGTTCAAGGAAGAAGAACTTGAATTGATTGGTAGCAATCCACGAGGGAATTGCTTGATTGTTGAATTGTCTTTAATGGCAGGTTTTAGAGTTGTAATCAGAATGAAATTAAACCCAAATTGGGTAGATGAAGTAGATAGGTGTGGACTGTCTACTATAGTAGCAAGTGTTCAGAAAAGCCAAAAAGGCTAGAATAGAATCTACAATAAATTGCAACTCATAAAGAGCATCGTAAAGAGGAAAAACATAAATAGAGCGTCAACTCTTTCTCACCTGTAAATTTTAGGAAAAAGTGATAGAAAGGATATGGCGTAGAAATGTGGACTGTCAGATGAATACAACAATAAAACTTGTTGTAATTTCCAGCAAGGAGTAGAACAACGCTGTAGTGGCTAACAACCAAGAAAAGGAACAAGTTATTCCTAACAAGATGTCAAGTAAGTTATGAAGGACTTCCTGATGTTGTTTTAGTATAACACTAGTATGATTGAGTTTGTTGTATCTAGTGATTAGATGAAAACTAAATGAGAAATCTAATTTTTCTTTATCATATGAAAAGAAATTTGTTTAAACAGCAGAGACCTATGTCTGTCAATACAACATTGACGTTTAACTTCATCATGGAAATTGGAGTTATAAGTAAGTTCATTTAAGGACTTATGACGTATTAATTAATATTGATTGTTCCCAACATAAGTCAAAGGTTTATTGGTATGAAATGCAAACCAATGCCTGGAACATATGAGAAAGTAACAAGCATACATGAGACATAAAGGAGCAGCTTAATGATTGGGTTATCATTGGCAATGTAATAGCCCCTTTAGAGACAAATAGAAATCTACAAAGACTCTTAACACCAATCGAACGAAGAAGGATGAGATCCTCTTAATTCAACCTCAAATAACCCAATGTCAACAGAAGAATTGCAACCCAAATGCGGTTGAATTAGCCAAGGTAACGGGTTAGATGGGAGAACAAATTGAAAACCCAATCTTTTCCAGTTCAGATTTTTATCAAGCACTAGATATTAAATAAAAATGGCACCTGACAATGAAACTTTAAAAATTAATATCTTATTCAATACTCAATGTTTTTGTATGAAATCAAGTGCATAATAAACTAGAAATTTAGGGCTTTCCAATGCACTATGAAACAAATTTTTCTGAGCATTAAAAATTCACCAAAACAAACCCAAAATCTCAGTCCAAGTCACTAGGGTTAGAGAAAAGTAAATAAATAATTTCTAGCACTTCTTTAGCCACCAAACACTCCAAAATAACTGCCCCTTGCTCATAAATAATCACTAACACACAACATATTTTAGATCTAGCTCTTATGGCATCAAAATATGATAAAACAAGCTCAAATCCAAGTCGCATTACGGCTAAAATAATTGCAGCAGTAGCAGCAGTAACAACAGTACCCCAAACCCTTCAATAACATGCAGATTTAAACCCCAAATAAATGCGTCAATCCTCTAAACCAAGTTGTCAATGCTTAGAATGGATAAACAATGCATAGATTCACTCAACACTAATTGCAAGAAGGCTCACACTCTCCAAAATAGGGTGGTGTTGAATAAACACCTTTGTTATGAGATCTCATGGGCATACATCCCTCTTCAAGCATGAAGATATTTTAATAAAAACATCAACATGCCCCCAAGGGGTCGCCACCATCTTCTTATATAGCTTTTGAATTTCAAATCTCCAAGTTTCCCTCCTCTTTTTGGCACAAATCTCTATGTAGGAGAGTTACTTTTAAAATGGTCCTCTTTCCTAGAAAGTCACACTCCAATTAAAACATTAATTTCCTCTTTTTAATATTTTAAATAAAAACATAAGAGGAGAATTAATTATTTAATTTAGAAATTAAAGGCTTAATGATATATTCCAAATTTTTATCCTTTAATCCATGGGAAGGGTAGATTATAGGCCTCCGATATTTGGACATTACGGTCCTCCCTTCCCAAGATTGTTTGCCCTCATGCAATTGAACACATGGTTGATCCATTTCTTTTCCCAAATCATCTGGCCTTCTAGAGAGAGCATCCGCTACCATATTATTCTTTCCCTTCACATATTCAATGTCAAAATCAAAGGTTTCTACCTTGCTTACCCATTTCAGTTACATGTCATTCAATTCCCTTTGATTAAGAAAAAATCTCAAACTGTTATGATCAGATTTGACAATGAATTTGCCACATACCAAATATTGTCTAAATTTACTCAAAGCATGCATGATTGTTAACATCTCCTTGTCATACACACTATACCCCTTCTCATGATTTTCAATTTTCTACTTTAAAAGCAATGGGGTGTTTGTTTTGCATTAGGACAGCCCCTATACCTTCTTCTCGAAGCATCACATTCAACCACAAATGGCATAGAAAAATCTGGAACTACAAGTACCGGACAAGAACACATTACCTCTTTCATCTTTTCAAAAGCTTCTTGGGCTGTTTTAGACCATTTGAAGGCCCCTTTCTTAGTCAAATATGTCAAAGGAGCAGTAAATCATGAGAAACCCTTCACAAATCTTCTATAATAACTACAAAGACCACAAAATCCTAAGTGTGAGAGAGAGGCGGGAGTATGGATATAGCTGCAATTTTTTGTTTATCCATTTGCACAACATTTGCACTAATAATATGTCCCAAATACCAAATATCCTTAAGACCACATTCACATTTAGACCTCTTGGCAAAGAAAGAATGTCGCCCCAAAGGAGTCAAAAATAAATCCAAATGCATCAAATGCTCTTCCCAAGTCTTGCTATACACAAGAATGTCATCAAAGAATACTAGCACAAACTTTCTTAGATACTTGCTAAACACATGATCCTCGCATGATTAGAAAGTAGCAAGAGCATTAGTTAATCCAACGGCATAACCAAAATTCAAAATGCCCAAAATGACACCTAAAAGTTGTCTTGTGCACATCTTTTTCCCTTACCTTGATTTGATGATACCCGGATTTAAGGTCCATCTTAGAAAAATATGTAGCACCATGCAACTCATCAATTAATTCATCAATCTTAGGTATTGGGTATCTATTTTTATGGTCTTCTTGTTCAACATACAAGAATCAATACACATTCTCATAGTCCCATCTTTTTTCTTAACCAAAACCACGTAAGATGCAAATGGACTAGAGCTAGGCCTTATGTGTCCCATATCAAGTAATTCCTTAATGGTTTTTTCAATTTCTTCCTTGTAGACTCTTGGGTGCCAAGATGGGATAATCATAATGGGCTTAGTACATTTTTCTAACTCAATAATGTGCTCGAAACCCCTATTGGGAGGTAACCCATGAGACAAATCATTAAAAATATGAGAGTGCTTGTCCAAAATACCTTGTAACTCACCTTGAAGAGATTGTTGTTCTAATTTTTATGATTTTTCTATGATAAAATAGTTGGCTGCCCATGCAATTTGCCCTCTCCTAAATGCCCTTTCCATCCTCTTCATTGATACTTCTTGTGGTGTACCATTTGCCAAGTCTTTTAGGATAATTTCTTTGCCATCTTTGGTGAATTTCAGTTCCATGGTCTTGTAGTTTTGAGTGAGATCACCTAAGGAATGCAACCATTGTACACCCAAAACAAGATCAATGTCAACAACATAAAAATCATCAAATTACCTTGTGCTTCCCAAGAGTGAGGGGAAGTTGTGAAATCTTTGTGGAACATGGAATGGAGGATCCCTCTGCAATAGTCAACTTGCAAGCTTTACAATTTGTGGTTCACAACCCCATCTTTCTTACTAACCTTCCATCAATAAAGTTTCCACAATCAAAAACAATTATAACGGCTATAACCAGCGCAAAAACTTAAAATAAGCTTGCAGACGACAGATTTAAACCAAAAATGATTGTAACTAGATGCAGAAACAAAGATCTAAGAAAATAATTGCTCAAACACGATCTAGATAGCCATTTAACCAATATTTCCACAAGATATTTGAGCGGAATCGGAATTTTAAATCTAGTTAGCTTGAAAATGACCGTGAACAACTAGGGCTTCGTAGATCCGTAAATAACTTCAAGCTTCTTCACATTTTCAAATCAAAATCTCTCGATCGATCCCGCACACGCAAAATCACCATCTCTAATACCATGTTAGGATTTATACGAATGTAAAATTAATTGGTTATAGATCCACTATCAACCAAAGTAATGACCCTTTGCCCTTGGATGATACCCTTTACCCGGAAAGCATGGTATTTGGGGATGCCGGAAAGAGTGGCAAGTGTGCTCTCCATTTCTTCGTCTTCCTTCTCTTGCACATGCTCAACCACAACCTCATTAGTCCCATTGTTAGAACTTAGAATCATCCAAATCAAAATTAAATTCAATATCCGAATCAATAACTTCAACAAAATGAATTTGACCTTTACCCCTACAATCGTGGCCTCTTGTCCAAGGAATCTTACAATCAAAACACAAACCTTTCCTTCTCAACTCATCCCATCCATCCTTTTGCATGTTGTTTTGGGGCTGATTACTATGGGGTGGCACATAGGGCTGATTTGGCCTTTTTGGGGCCTCTTTTGATGACCCAAGGAGCTGTCCCCCTTGTGCTTGCATGGGTTTTTGCAAATCAGACCTTGGCTTCCTTTGAGTTCCACTTTTGGACAGCAAATGAGTGGCATTAGTACGCTGTCCTCTTGTTCCCAAATCACCTCTATAAGTTGCACATTCCAAATCTAAAGCCTTAGTAATAGCATCTTGCAAAGAAAGAGGATTAAATGCTCTTACCAAACCTTTCAAAGGCTCAACCAAGCCTTCCGTGAAGAGGACAACCAATCTTTTCTCACTAACATCCGTTACCATGACTGCAATTCTTTGGAAATCCGCCACATACTCCTCAACATCATGAACTTGCTTGAGTTGTGCAAGTTCCCGGAAGTGTATCTCCGGATCTTTCTCGGTCAAACCTTTCCATGATCCTCTTGCTAAACTCCTCCATTGTGTGGATCAAATCATGCCCTTGTGTGTGCATGCCATGGAACCACCATTCATGTGCCATACCCTCCAAGTGAAGAGTAACAAACTTAAGGGCCTCTTCTTCATGCATGGGGTTAAGGGAGAAGTAGGTCTCCATCTTTTGCAACCATGCTCTAACCGGGATCTTGCTAGACCCATCAAAGCTTGGGAGTGAAACTTTTCCCACCCTTTGTTGAAGGTCCTTAGAGGGTTGTTTATTTGCCTTCTTGGGCTTGTTTCCCAACTTAAGAGCACAAAATTCATCAAACCCCAACATATCCTCAGTAGCTTGACTCAAAGAACCATACTTAAGTCTTTGAGCATCAATCAACTCAACCAACGTGGGTTCCTCTTCTTCTTCACTATTGGTTTCCCTAGGCAAGAAAAAATCTTTGAAGAACTTGGGAGAGAGTTGTGTAGAGCCCCTTTCCCCACTATGTGAGCTCTCTTATACATTCGAATTAGATGACTTGCCCTTACCCAATGCATCCTTGATAAGCTTAGACATTTGCTCACTCATAGTCTTTTGGAGCTCCATGCCACAATTCTGCATCAACTCTTTAAGGAATTTCACTTGATCCAAAATGAAAGCCTCGTTCTCCATTGATTCCTTATTTCTCATTTTATAGTATAGTGGCTCTTTATCTCCTCGCATCCCAAACATCCCCACAAGAGTAGAGGAAATATGTTTTGATACCACTATAATATCCCCTTTAGGGACAAATAGAAATCTGCAGCACTCTCAACACCAATCAACTAAGAAGGATGAGATCCTCTTAATTCAACCTCAAATAACCCAATGTCAGCGTAATTACAACCCAAATGGGATTGCAATTAGCCAACAAAGTGGGTTAGATGGGAGAGCCAATTGGAAACCCAATCTTTTCCAATTCAGATTTTTTTTGCAGTAGATATTAAAAAAATGGGACCCAAACAGCTGAAACTTCAAAAATTAATATCTTATTCAATACTCAATGTTTTTGTATGAAACAAAGTGCATAATAAACTAGAAATTTAGGGTTTTCCAATGCACTATGAAACAGATTTTTCTGAGCATTAAAACTTCACCAAAACAGACCCGAAAATCTCAGTCCAAGTCGCTAGGGTTAGAGAAAATTAAATAAATAATTTCCAGCACTTCTCTAGCCACCAAACACTCCAAAATAACTGCCCCTTGCTCATAAATAATCACTAACACACAACAGATTTTAGATCTAGCTCTTATGGCATCAAAATATGATAAAACAAGCTCCAATCCAAGTCGTTATGGCTAAAATAATTGCAGCAGTAACAACAGTACCCCAAACCCTTCAATAACATGCAGATTTAAACCCCAAATAAATGCGTCAATCCTCTAAACCAAGTCGCCAATGCTTAGAATGGATAAACAATGCATAAATTCACTCAACAATAATTGCAAGAAGGCTCACACTCTCCAAAATAAGGTGGTGTTGAAGAAACACCTTTGTTATGAGATCTCATGGGCATACATCCCTCTTCAAGCATGAAGATATTTTAATAAAACGTCAACATGCCCCCAAGGGGTCGCCACCATCTTCTTATATAGCTTTTGCATTTCAAATCTCTAAGTTTCCCTCCTCTTTTTGGCGCAAATCTCTATGTAGGAGAGTTACTTTTAAAATAGTCCTCTTTCTTGGAAAGTCACACTCCAATTAAAACATTAATTTCCTCTTTTTAATATTTTAAATAAAAACATAAGAGGAGAATTAATTATTTAATTTAAAAATAAAAGGAGTAATGACATTTTCCCAATTTTTATCCTTTAATCCATGGGAAGGGTGGATTAAAGGTCTCCAATATTTTATTAATTAATGTCCCGAAAAGCGGACATTACAGGCAATGATTAAAGGATGAAGATATTTGAAAAATGAAAACCATATAATTATTTTAGGTAAAACCATCAGAGCGGAAATTCGTTGGATGCATTTCAAATAAAAATGGAATTGCACAAGGCAAGGTCTGAAAAGACAAGTGTAATAATGAAACAAAATAGCTTGGGAAGACTTGGAAAAATTAAACATTGTTTTCCTTGTTTGTTTTAGCGATATATAACTTGTTTTTTACAATTTGTTTTGTATACTAAATAATATTGTATATTATGACTGACTGTAATGATAAAAATTATGTCATATTGTTGACTGTGTGACAGTTTTTGTTGATTGAAAGGCTGTTATAGCCAATAAATTTGAAAACAGATAGACTGAAATCTGGAAAAATTGCCAGTTTTTTTATGAAATATTGACTGTTCGCCTTGTTGTATGATATTAATTTGTATTTGATTATTCTGATTGTTATTAATGAGTTAAATCATCAAGACAATCATTAATTAAGGGCGGCAAGTATGTCACATCCCACATTTTCATTTCATGTTGTCACAAAATAGAGTTATTAACGTGAAGTGGATCACGAGGACTTGGGGATTGGAAGAATTACCAGGTTGCTGTCGCAGCTAAGCATACATATGTTTACACAGAAAAGGATAAACATACTTACGTGTAGTTGAGAAGCCAACCGCGTAGCGATGCTCGTCACCAAGCACTCATGCGATACTTTACGTTAATGCCTGGTTTTTTTTGCTTGGTAGTTTGAGTTTACTTACCTCGCTGAGTGCAATGATTTCGTAACATCGGTGTGATATTCGGTTGTTGTACCTGCTTATGAAATTTGCTTACCTAGTTTGCCAATTATTAGTAAATTTGTGTTCGAATGATTATGCTTGCTTACTGTTCATGATGATTTCACATTATTAATAAATTTGCCACCTGGCTGTGTTTGTACTATTTTGGTACAGAGAAATATTAATTGCTTTAAACAAGAGTGACTAACCACTTTGTATTACTGTAGTGCTTTAAAATAGTTCAAATTGCTATGATGTTTAAACTAACCCCCGTGTTTGATATGATCGTCATAGACCGTGAAGCTTAATGAAGGTCTTCCTCACTACTTTTAATGGATATGAAGTTCGTCAAGGTAAAACTACTTGTTTAATTGTTTAATTAAGTGGTTATAAATGAAAATGATTTTTAATCAACTCTAACCATCTCCTTGATACTTGTTTATGATATGGTATTGTTGTTACGACTAACCTTACGGGTCATAGACCACAAGCAAATTTAATAAGGTTTGTGTTAGTTGATACAAGGAAAATCTCTTGTTTTGTTTATCATGGTCAATAACCATAAAATGAAGAGGCATCAGTGACTGTTTATTTTGACAGTCTTAGAACCTACCATTGATTATTATTATTATTTTGTTGTAAACACTAAGATTTAAGACCTCGTGATGGCAAATTGTTAAGGTTTAAGTAAATGGTCTTAGACCAAGGTAAGGAAGCATTGTTAATGTACTAATATATATTCATACTTATATTCTTCAGCCATGTCTTGGCCATATGGTAGGATTTCTTGATTAACACTAAAGCAGGTCATAGACCATATGATGCAAACTTGGCAATCAGTTATGAAAGTTTTCAATCCAATCTTGGCTAAGGTTATTGTTGATTGTTGATTTTAAATCATCACCATGCATATAGATATACATAAGTTTAATTGCGTTTATGCTTGATCCTTTGACCGAACGTGATCCACCTTATATTATGTGGAAGTAATAGTGGCAAGTAGTAATGCCATGCAAACTATGTTTGAGTTCAAAAATATCTGGGACCGATCGAATTGGCTCCAGCAACACTGTTGGAGGGAAACTGCTAAAAATTTAAATAGAACCACAGACGTGGCATTACTAGAATTTAATGCATTGAACGCACACCCAAGGATTTAGGGGAAATGCAAAGCTTGCTCGAGAAGCTAACCCACATACAACTTGGAGTTTATTCGTTAGTTTTTTCATTGTGTGGTTTTAGCTCCTCTTTCGACAGTACATGGAAGTTTTTGAAATGGTTTTCAGTTGAGATTTTTAGTGGATATCTATGCGAAAAAAATAGAAGGCAACTAATTGAGGCTTCAATAGTATTTGTTTGCTTATAATAATGAGAATTATGGGGGTCTTTTCGGTTGGAATTTCTTTAGTTTCACCGCTTGACTTGATTGTCGAGTTACAAGGAAAAACGAGAAGTTGCAAAAACTTCACAAACTATAAGGCATGGATATCCAACTTTTACTCTGTTGTATTTATTTGAAATAATGTGATATCATATGGTTTATTGTTCTAGTTTTGAATCTTGAATTTGAATGCATATATGTCTACTTAATTAGTCGATAATATTAGTAGTAAACCGGGCAATAAGTGGGTATTAAGAGATTTAGTTGTTCTATGTAATATTTATCTGGGTGTAAGTTTATTTTCCCATTATGAAGATAGTATTGGGTGTGTAGGGGAAAAGATTTAAAAAGAGACCTACTTGACCATAAACCCTACTAGGTTGATATGAAGTTAGTCGGTTCTTGAAATAATCAGGAAAGATATATGGTTTGGTGTTAGATTGGTATTTCAAATAACAAAGGAGTGGACTTTGATCTGTTTTGTTAAAGGTATTTGATTTGCTTATTAACAAGTATAAGAACTTTGTATAATCATGTTCTAAGGTTCGAGTTCATTTTTATGAGATGCATGGCAGACTGGTAATTTGTTGGGTTGTAAAACATTATTAACTTGGACTATTTATGATAGGTTGTACTAGGTGGTAAGCCCACCCATGTTGTCGGGAGGTTAGGAAATTATCTTAGTAAATTTGAATAAGATTAAACTTGTTTCATTTGGGTATAGAGTTGTACAAGCTCATTTGAGCTTAGGTAAGGAGTTTTAATGGTATCCTAACAATAACTCGGACCGTGTAATTTCGTGCTTGAATGAAATTGGTTTCCTAGATCAGTAAATAGAAGTAGAGTTGCTTGTATGTGACCGTTCTAAAAGTTATAGAAATAGCCCCTTACCGTAGTAAAGACCAGGATCGTATAGGTGGAAATTGGTTGTCCACTATGAAGGATTAATGATTGACATAAATGTCTTGCTTGTTATTGGTCTTGTGAAAGGATTCTTTGTTTTCTACGAAAACATAAATGATGTTGAGTATTAACTTAAGTTTGTGTGATTGTAATGTCCCCATTTCTCAAGACCCTTAGCCTATATTTCCCGTAGGCTTTGGGATGTTACAAGGGGAACATTTTTATTAATTAAATATTTTTGCCCAAGCAATAATTATTTAATTATGAAGATTATTTTATTTAATTCCCAAAATATAAAAATTAAATGGGGAATTAATTAAATAAATATTCAGTGGCTTTTATTGATAAAATCACCCTTTGAAAAGGGGACGCCACAACTAGGAAAACAAATTGCTTTCATTTAATAACTTTCCTCTCCTACGGATTTTGTATTTTGTGCCTCCTTGCTTATAAAAGGAGTGCTAGGATCGTTATTATTATGTTGATTGATCATTTGATGTTCACTCCATGCTTGAAGTTGGGATGCATGCCCATTAATGTTCTCTCTCTCTTGCGTGGGAGTTATTGTGTTGGTTTGATATTCAATTGAAGTATTTTCATGAGATTTGCAAATCTACTTATTGGTGATTCTCTTTCTAGCTTTGGCACTTTTTATTGAGAGTAAAATCTACATGTTATTGAATATTATGAAGGGTTTTATGGTGTTTTAGATCTGCTGGTTATTGCTGGTTTTATTCTAACTATGACAACTTGATTAGGGTATCTTTTAGCATGCTTGAAGGATTATTAAGTGCTGGAAATTAGTTGTGCAATTTATTCTAACCCTAGCAACTGGGTTTGGGATTTCAGGGGTTGTTTTGAAGGGGTTTCAATTATCATAAAATTCAGATTTTAATATCTTTGGAAAGCTTTTGAATTATAGATTAATCTGCACTTTATTTCATGGCAAAAGATGAATTATTGAGCAAGTTATGAATTTTCCAAGTTTCAGCTGTTTGTGTCAGGGTTTTATCTACACAGTTTCAGATTTCGTGGGTTGATTTGCATCCCTTCTACTTATCCAAAAATTGTGATCTATAACTTGTTGGAAAGCTAAAAATATTGAGAATATTTTGGCATAAGTTTGATAGAAAAATAAAGGATGGTGAAGGAGTTATTAATTTTTAAAGTTTGCAGCAGTTTAGTGCATTTATAAATTAATTAGTGTTGTAATTAATTTCAGATTTGAAGTGATTAATTTCCTAACTAGTTCTCCCATCTAATCCACCACCTTGGCTCACTCTAACCCTTTTAGGGTTGTATTGAAGCTAACATTGGATTATATGAGGTCGAAATAGGAGGGTTTAGTCCTTCTAGAGTCGATTCAATAAAGTAATTTTGCATATTTGGATAATATCCCAAAAGGGGATATCACAAAGATTATGAATATCCTATTTCTTATGCATGATCTTGTGTGGTCAAGAATTATGATGCTTCAATAAACTAGTTCCATAACATGAGAACATGATCATTATTGATGAGGTAGCTTTACCTTACAACCATTTTTGTCTTGAAATTATTGTTGTTAGTGAAACAGAGTAATTGTTGTCTGTTTAGAAAAAAAAGAGATTGTATTATTACCTAGTATGATCATTGTTGTGTAAATTGGTTTTAAATAATATGAAGGAAAGAATAGTTTACCATTTAATATTCTTTATTTCAAATTAATGCAATACGAATACGAGATGGTTATCCATGCGCGTTCTATTGAGCTGACCATGTATATATTATTATTTTCAGCATGCAAGTTGAAAAGTATCACGAAATGGTTAAAGAATCTGGATTACGACATACTTGATTGTTATGAACTGGTTCATATGGATGAAGTAAATGTCCTTGTACTTGATTTTAATGCAAGAATATTACTCGCAATTGTGTAAGACAAATGTCCGGGATGTGTGAAAAGATTATCTTTGATAATCTCTTTGTGAAAATGTATTGATGTAATCAATTATGATTATGAAAATAAATATGGTTGTTTTGATCATTATGTATGTGTCTTAAAACATTTTGTATTGCTGATATCAACAAAGTATTTAATGCGATAACATAGCTGTTTTAAGATGTCGTTATGATCAATTGAACTTGTACCAAGAATACTAATATAAGCAAGGAAATATGAAAGTGTACTTAAGGAGATATGTAAATAAGATGTATTCGTAGATAAACATAATGATACAAATCAATTTATATGTATGAAACAATATGAAAATGTTGTCTTTTAACAGCAGCAACATACACGTTTTATACTAAGTATTATCGCCGTAAGATCATACCGACTCCACCGTATTTCAAAGGTGAAAGTAGTTATGACGATATGGAACAAAGTACAAAGGTACAACGTGATCATGAATTAAAGTACGTATGTATTGGATTGACTCGACAAATGGAAATGTATGTGTCTAATAAAGATCACAAATGATAACTAATTAATTACATGAATTGGTTATTTCTAAACTTAACTAAACCTTACCAATGCTTGTAGAATGACATAGTTTGACTTGCGCACGTGGTAAGAGGTACATGCTATAGTTAGTGATTCCAAGAGTTCACTGTATACCTCTATTGCGAGTTAGATAACATAAATAAACTCTGTGAACCTATCAATGGAATGAAATTATAACGATTTCTAAAGGAAGGCAAGCGTCATGACACGGCCTTCGTGTCATATGAGAGTCATGCCCGTATCGGCTTGGGATGTCTACAGGAAATGAACGATCACACAATGACTTAGGTCATTACGTGAACGTATCGTTTCCTGTAGGTATTCCAAGGTGGTGCTGGCATGAACCACATGACCCAAGTGTCGAGTTCTAATATCCGTAGCTTCAAATTTGATATTATTACTTATTAAACACGAACAAATTAAAAATGGTTAACTATAAACTTAATACTAATACAATGGAAAAGAATTCGTATACTATGTTCAAACGGATATGCGGTGATTTCCAAACAGGTTTCGAGTGGCTTATGTGTAGTCACGAAACTAGGCTTGCTAGCGTAATGCCAAAAACTACGGCCATGGTAGTGCAAAGGACTAATTGCATTGTCTCTGCTCACCGGGTCTTCTTATTAGCGGTGTCTGGATTTAGATGGATGTTACTGTAGTGACTTTCTCGATTGACACTAAGAAGACTCACAGTTCTCTTGGCCTATAATAAGGCTTAACCAAATGGTATACAAAGTATACTTGGCTCGTTTAGAGTGTTTGAGGGGGATCGGGTAGATCCAATTGACCCTTGTAGTTGCACATGGTTATCATAGGTTGTCAAGATGGATTCTGGAATATTAATTAATGTTGGATTACTTAGTGTTGATCTAAGTAATGATGTTAAACATTGCAACATGAAAAGAATTAAGGGATTTTGTAAACTTAATTAGTATGCTGGATTAATCATTGCGTGTTGATAATCATTGAAGGCATTAAGTTAATTTAATGGTTTATAAAAAAACAAATCCCTTAGTTTGTTGAAGCACAATTAGGGTGTTATATTTTGGTATCAGAGTTGAAGGTCAGCGCTCTTGGACTTAATGGGTCCTTACGCTAACTGAACATCTTACCTTGTTAACTGAATAAAATGGATATGTGAAGGATGTACCATGTAAAACGAACTGGACCAGATTGTATTGTACGTTCAACGGTTAAGAAGTTAGATTTAACTCTAACAATCCTTCAGGATACTCGAACACGGATAGTTGTCTTGGGCGCTTGGTAATGAGTAGAAATGATCAGTTCAAGGTAAAACAACTTGAATTGACCGGCAACAATCCACAAGGGAATCACTTCATTGTTGAACCTGCTCTTTGATGGTAGGTTTTGGAGTTGTAATAAAAATTAAATTAAACCCAAATTGGGTAGATGAAGTAGATAGGTGTGGATTATCTACTGTAGTAGCAGTGTTCAGAAAATCCAAAAAGGCTAGAACAAAATTTGCAATAAATTCCAACTTGTAAAGAGGAAAAACATAAAAAGGGCAGCAACTCTTTCTCACCTGTAACTTTTAGGTAAAAGTGATAGAAAGGATATGGCAGAAAAATGTGGACTGTCAAGATGAATACAACGATAAAAAAAATTGTAATTGTCGCAAGAGCGAGCGAACAACGCTGCATTGGCTAACAACCAAGAAAAGGGACAAGTTATTCCTAACAAGATGTCAGGTAAGTTACAAAGGACTTCCTGATGATGTTTTAGTATAACACTAATATGATTGAGTTTGTTGTATCTAGTGATTAGCTGAAAACTGAATGAGAAATCTAATTTTTCTTTATCATATGAAAAGAAATTTGTTTAAATTGCAGACCTATGTCCACAATACAACATTGACGCTATTTAACTTCATCGAGGAAATTGAGATATAAGTAAGTTAATTTAAGGACTTATGACGTATTGATTAATATTGATTGTTCCCAACGTAATTCAAATGTTTATTGGTATGAAAGACAAAGCAATGCCTGAAAGTATGTAGAAAGCAACAAGCATACATGACACATAAAGGAGCAACTTAATGATTGGGTTATCATTGCAATGATTAAAGGATGAAGATATTTAAAAGATGAAAACCATAGAATTATTTTGGGTAAAACCAAACCTATGAGCGGAAAGTCATTGGATGCATTTCAAAAAAAGTGGAATTGCACAAGGCAAGGTCTAAAAAGACAAGCGTAATAATGAAACAAAACAACTTCGGAAGATTTGGAAGAATTAAACACCGTTTTCCTTGTTTGTTTCAGCGATATATACTTGTTTTTTACTATTTGTTTTGTATATTATGACTGACTATAATAATAAAAATTATGTCATATTGCTAACTGTGTCACATTTTTTTATGGTTGAAATGTTGTTACAGCCAATAAATTTATTTTTTTATGAAAAGGGATCTTATATTATATTAATGCAATAAGATACAAGATAGCTTTCAACAAAAAAGTGGGCGGTATGAGAGCACACCCCAAAACCACAAACAAAGTTAGGTCGAGCCTAGAACAACAAGAGTCAAACTAGGCCAAGCCTAGGAGAGTACAACAAAAAGGCATTGCCTAAAAAAATTAAAAGCACTATCAAGCAACAGCAGCAAACATGCCCGAGGCAGGCGGATCCCGATCATCCGGCCACCCCGAACTGCATGTCCTCGCAAGATCCTAAGCTCCCAGCCAAAAGAGCAATTTCTTCCTCCGGGTTCACTTCCTTGTGCATAGGAATAATGAGGTTGAGGCGAGGAAATTTGTCAAATGGTGGCGGAGGTGGCAAAGGATGCCAAGCGCCCCGTCATGGGCAACGGCAGAAGGAGAGCCCCACCAATGTCAAGGCGAGGTACTTGAAAACGGATAGACAAAACTGGAAAATTGTGAGTTTTGACGAAAATATTGACTGCTTCTCCTTGTTGTATGATATTAATTTGTGTTTGATTATTCGATTGTTATTAATGAGTTAAATCATCGAGACGATCATTCATTATGGGAGGAAGTATGTCACATCCCTCGCTTTCATTTCATGTTGTCCCAAAATAGAGTTATTAACGTGAAGTGGATCACGAAAACTTGGGGATTGGGCGTTATCCGGTTGGTATCGCAGCTAGGCGTACATATGTTTACCCCGAAAGGATAAACATACTTACGTGTAGTTGAGAAGCCAACCGCGTAATGCGATGCTCGTCACCAAGCACTCGTGTGATACGTTACATTAATGCCAGTTTTCTTTGCTTGGTAGTTTGAGATTACTTACCTCACTGGTGCAATGATTTCGTAACATCGGTGTGATATTCGGTTGTTGTACCTGTTTATGAAATTTTCTTACCTAGTTGATGAGTTGCTAATGATTAGTAAATTTTTGTTCAAATGATTATGCTTGCTTACTGTTCATAATGATTTCACATGATTAAATCTCGCAAAATGTGATGCCAAATGCTAACAATCAAAGCCAAGGGAAAGGCTCTGCCAGCTGTCTCAAAAAAGGTAAAATGACCACATAAGCACTGTCTGCAACCAAACCCGACCCCTAAGGGTTGAGTTATGGGCACCGATGCCAAGGAAGAGGGCACAAAAGCCAAACAATACTGATTACAACATAGTTGAGGGTTCTAAAACCGTATTCACGCTAGAAATCGCGATTAGCAGCATACGATAATCATTCACCAATCTCCATCACCAAGTTCGACCCTCTATAGATCTCAAAATATCCGCTTGAACTTTGTGACTTCTAATAATGAAGGTATTCATTCTATCATAATTTTCTGATATATTTCTAAGATCCTGTCATGTCCGAGGTCCTAATGATATGACTCCCTGGCTGGTTTGTGGGATGGATGATAGTGGTTAATGGTTGTTTGGTCTTTGTTTTGTTTCTTGAATTTTAACCATGCTCTTTCTTGTTTTATCTATGGATTAGGCTCCATGTTTTAGACATTATCTATGTAAATATTTTGGTATATGCAGTCCATACAAGATACATAACGACTGATGGTTTTAATATTATTACGGGCATTTTGAAATCAAACCCATCGTATTTAGTTTGGATAGATTCCAGTTTTGGGAGTAGGCGAGGTACAATGTTAAATCTCCATTTATATCCAAAAAAATATGAGGGATCCTTACACATGTTAATATACCATACATGACATTTTTGCACGGACACAACCATATGATTGTTAATGGATTAATAACTTAACGAAAATGTTAGTACCTACTTCCTACTTACAATGTAATGTCCCTTTCTTGGAATTAATGTTGATAGAAGACCCTTAGCCTATCCAACTATTTCCCGCAAGCTAAAGGGATGAAGAAAAGGGAAATAAAGTAACAATATAACTAAGTTAGCCAAAAGTAAATATTATAAAGGCCACTTATGTTATTATTATTATAATAAAGGGGACTTCCTATTTTAAGTGACTTAACACAAAAATAAAAAATAAGAAAGTCACTTTATTAATTAAAGTGCAAAAGTCCCACATGGAGCGCACCACTTGGAAAAGAGAGGTAGAAAAGTATTAAAGGAGGTGTGAGGGTTCATTTGCAATAATCTTTTGCATACATTATATTTTGTCAATGAGATTTTGGACTGTTGATCCAACTTCCATTTGCAAGGAGGACGAAAACCCTTCATTGCTGCAAGGTTAGAGGACGAAAACCCTCGAATCCTTTGAGGTAACTCCATCACGGGGTTGCAATTGAGCTACAAACAAGGATTTTCAGTTTGGACAAGCTAGGGCACAGTTTCATGATAGTTTTCAGCAGTTGGCAGCTAAGGCATCCTTAAGATATCAAATTTCAGAATATTTACAGCTAGGGCATCCAATATTAAGTTGGGGTTTGGAGTGGAGAGCATTGTTATCACATTTTATGGTTGGACGACCCTTTTTAGGGTTGGGAGACACCCATAGAGGGCTGTTGCGGCTATTTCCAGCACTGAGTTTGAGGCTAGGGTTTGTACAGAGCCATTTGTTGTCATACATCCCCATTTACAGTCAGTTGGTGCCTTCCATTCTTCAGAATTTGGCATCAAACTGTCATCTGAAATCTTCTTTAAATTCAATTCAGAAATATATTGAACTAAATTCATCTGCTGATTGTAAAAATTATTTTCTTCTATATTCATGTGTGAAGTGGATTTCTAAAAGTTCGGCCCCTTGTGGGTATCTCTAATTGTTGAAATTTCATTAATAAAAGGAAGAAATCAGACTGCTGTATTTTTGTCCATGAGGGTTTAAAGAAAATTCTGATTAGCGCTCCACTTGGGAAATAGAGGCAAAAAGTATTAAAGGAGGTGTGAGGGTTCATTTGCATTAATCTTTTGCATACATTATATTTTGTCAATGAGATTTTGGAGTGTTGATCCAACTTCCATTTGCAAGTAGGACGAAAACCCTTCATAGCTGCAAGGTTAGATGATGAAAACACTCGAATCCCTTGAGGTAACTCCATCACGGGGTTGCAATTGAGCTACAAACAAGGATTTTCAGTTTGGAAAAGCTAGGGCACAATTTCATGATAGTTTTCAGCAGTTGGCAGCTAAGGCATCCACAAGGTATCAAATTTCAGAAAATTTACATCTAGGGCATCAAATATTCAGTTGGGGTTTGGAGTGGGGAGCATTGTTATCACATTTTGGACCCTCCCTAGGGTTGGACAACCCTTTTTAGGGTTGGGAGACACCCATAGAGGGCTGTTGCAGCTATTTCCAGCGGTGTGTTTGAGGCTAGGGTTTGCACAGAGCCATTTGTTGTCATAAATCCCCATTTACAGTCAGTTGGAGCCTTCCATTCTTCAGAATTTGGCATCAAACGGTCAGCTGTAATCTTCTTTAATTTCAATTCAGAAATAAATTGAAATAAATTCATCTGCTGATTGTAAAAATTATTTTCTTCTATATTCATGTGCCAAGTGGATTTCTAAAGGTTCGGCCCCTTGTGGGTATCTCTAATTGTTGAAATTTCATTAATAAAAGAAAGAAATCAGACTGCTGTATTTTTGTCCATGAGGGTTTAAAGAAAATTCCAGTTAGCACTCCACTTGGGAAATCGAGGCAAAAAGTATTAAAGGAGGTGTGAGGGTTCATTTGCAGTAATCTTTTGCATACATTATATTTTGTCAATGAGATTTTGGACTGTTGATCCAACTTCCATCTGCAAGGAGGACGAAAACCCTTCATTGCTGCAAGGTTAGAGGATGAAAACCCTCAAATCCTTTGAGGTAACTCCATCACGGGGTTGCAATTGAGCTACAAACAAGGAATTTCAGTTTGGACAAGCTAGGGCACAGTTTCATGATAGTTTTCAGCAGTTGGCAGCTAGGGCATCCACAAGAGATCAGATTTCAGAATATTTACAGCTAGGGCATCGAATATTCAGTTGGGGTTTGGAGTGGGGAGCATTGTTACCACATTTTGGACCCTCCTAGGGTTGGACGACCCTTTTTAGGGTTGGGAGACACCCATAGAGAGCTGTTGCGGCTATTTCCAGTGCTGAGTTTGAGGCTAGGGTTTGTACAGAGCCATTTGTTGTACTACATCCCCATTTACAGTCAGCTGGAGCCTTCCATTCTTCAGAATTTGGCATCAAACGGTCAGCTGTAATCTTCTTTAATTTCAATTCAGAAATATATTGAACTAAATTCATCTGCTGATTGTAAAAATTATTTTCTTCTATATTCATGTGCCAAGTGGATTTCTAAAAGTTCGGCCCTTGTGGGTATCTCTAATTGTTGAAATTTCATTAATAAAAGGAAGAAATCAGACTGCTGTATTTTTGTCCATGAGGGTTTGAAGAAAATTCAGATTATTACATGTTTGTCATAAGGGTTTTCCAGGAAATCCAGATTTCTTTATTTTATGTCCTCGGGGACATTACATACAACCTAAAGTGTCATAAACATTATCATATAATGATTACCGCAGCCTCGACATCATGATCTAATATTATGGCCCTAGTACATAAAGCAATCCATTTTATAAATGAAATTATATCCAATTTCAACTCCATTGACAATGATGTCAGTGCATCAGATACTAAAGGAATGAAAATAATAAAGGGCGCACCAATAAAAATTAGTCCAACATTAGCAAAATCAGCATTGTGGAAAGCACATGTCCACTGCCATGTATTGAAATATGTACACGGGTAACAATTGACTTTATCAAGTTAAAGAACCTTCTTCTCAATTCTATATCAAGAAAATAAATTCACACACTAGAAGTAGCTTTCCAGACTATAGGCTTCAGAAGGAAAATGAAACGTAGTGTCCCATGAGCAAGAATGAGATAGAATTAGCTTTTAGATTTGAAAAATTAAAGGTTTTCATATGTTGGTTCTATGCAATCTAACAATATAAAGTTAAGCAATTAGTTATTTCAGGAAAAGTCTTAAAGCCAAAGGTATATCTTTCAGCTGATAATCAACTTGTCCTTTAAAAGCAAAGGAAATTAAAAATAGACATTTTTACTTTTGAGTTCTTTCATTTTCTACGTACCTTTCACTCTTTCTTCTCACAAAAAAATATAAAAATATATTTTATTGTATCATATCCTCAACTCAAGACATCCTTAACTAGAACAGTCAAGTCAAAAATAAATCATCTACAATTTACTTAATTTCCAACTTGAAATAAGAATAATTAAACAGAGAAAACTGAAAATAATGTACCCATCCGAGTGGTTGATTACCATCTTTTTGCGGAGAGAGAGGACCAAGAGAGAGAGAGAGAGAGGGACGGACGGACAGACGGACAGAGGGAGGGAGGGAGAGACTGGTCACTTGAAACAACCTTAACAGGTCCAATGTGTGTGTGTGTGGGAGAGTGTGTGTGTGTGTGTGTGTGTGTGTGAGAGAGAGAGAGAGAGAGAGAGAGAGAGAGAGAAATAACCTGATCACTGGAAACAACTTTAACAGGTCCAATGTTTACCGACACATACTTGCCTCTAGATGATACCTTATGTGTCACTCTACCCTGTTAAAATTTGACAATTGTTAGCAAATATAGAAAGTAAATGATTCAAGATTGGAGTGATTAAAATTTGGAGCACTCATAATAGAAATGGAGATCACATAACTCGCACATCTTCAAATGGATTACATTACAAACTTGCGAGCATTGGAGAAACTCACCAAGCACACAATATGCAAGCATACTTATATACATACAAATATAACCATGTATATCTAACATATACCGTAATGCCCCTTTTCCGGCTCTAACTGAAACAAAAGGAAATTGCACAAACCCCAATAGATAGTAAACTGAAAATTATGACAACCAACTGAAATTTATGACAGCAAGGTACAACAATCTGATTTTTATAACAGCAACAAGGAAAATGCAATATCTCTCCAAAAATGCATCTTTTACACAATCCAAAACATGTAGGGAACTTTAGAAATATTTTAGAACAAATATAAACCAAGAAATGAGCCTTCAAACCCCAGTTGGAATTTATTTAATTAAATATAATAACAGCAGTGAACACCCTTACAAATATGGCTGGAAATGAAGGATTCCAAGCCCCAAATTGAAGTACAAATGTAGATTCTAGTTGCTAAAATAGGAGAAACACAATGATGGTTGAATTTGAAGTTTTTGCCTTAGAAGACCCCAAACACCACCTTAGGGAAAGTCGCCACCCTAGGAGAGGGCTGGAAATGCCTTCAAAACTGAATACAACTCCTTATGAGATCACCTTGTTGCAAGCTTGAGGGGTTTCGTCCTCAAACCAACCCACTATTGAGAGGTTTCGTTCTCAATAAATTTTTGTAATTTCCCTTTTTGGGACATTTTCCACATTGAAGATTTAAAGACCCTCAACCCAATGTGTTTGAGGAATGAGCTCAAAATGTGTCCTAAGATGTTTATTATCTTATCTCGTAACCCTTGGAGAGCTCTTTAGTTTAGAAAAGTGCACATACGATAATAATTTCTTAATATTCAATTAAGAAATTAAATAAAGTGCACATGATAGTAGTTCATTAAATATTTATTTTAATTATGCTTAGGGAGAAAACATTAAATGATTAGTCATTGGATATTGCACCTCTTATTTCTATAAAAGAGGGGTCGCATTTCCTGGATGGGCATGTTGATGAATTATTAAAATTTTCTCCCTGCATGGAGAAGGGATGTATGCCCCAATTTGATGCTCTTATTCTCTTGCAATTCACTGAAGCTGGTTTTGGATTTGATTTATGCAAATTCAAGTCAGATTTATGTTCTTTATCTCGAGCAAGTTCCTTGTGTAAATCATGGATGTTCATTGTTGGTTGTAGCGACATGTTTGGGGTGAAATATTTTAATATATGTCCACTCTACCCTTAGCGAGTGCATGTTGTTATTGTGGCCACTGATTTGAAGATAAAATTGAATGTAAAAGTCATATATTTGCAGTGATTTCACCTTGAATGAATATTCCCTTTGTTGGTTGATCCAATCCTTGTCTCCAAGCAATAGTTTGCATGATTTTCGATGTTTTGAGATCTTTTGTTCAAGAACTCCGCCTATAGCATTTTCAAGGCAACTCAAGGGTCTTTTGGGTGCAACGATTGGTAGGGAAAATGTGTTGCACTTACTTCATATCCAGCAAATTGCTTTAAAGGTATTCAGCGACAGCCCATTCTCTTCTTTCCTAGTGTCTGTTCTAGAAGGTTCCAGACTTGGTTATGGTGAAATTTTAAGTAGTCATTTCGATAACGAATTCACCCTACATTGTTATGATATCTTTCCTAAGTGGATCGACCGAGTTTAGAGTGTGGTTTGGGTGTTTCCCTTGCATAGCGACCTATTTGTGAGAGCTTGGGTGTCATGTGTAGAGCTGTTGTCACCTCTTCACCCTAAAGATCGTGCATTTGGGCATGTATGAACTTGCCGTGTTGGATGCATGAAAAAGTCTCCCTTTGACAACGAACTGTATTGGACTCACTTGGCAAGTATTTGGTGACTTATGTATGTTATTTGGTGACTCAAAAGTGATTTCATTGATGGCTTAATCCTCCTAATGGGTCAGATCTGTGTTTTGTCCTCTTTGGGCCTATTTTCAAGTAAGTCACAAATTCTGAAAATTATCTCGTGCTCCAGCAGTCAATTGGTTGACAAATTTCTGAGTGATGTTATTTGTTGTTATTTGCTTTATCATACTTGCAGCAATCTAGTTGAGGGATCTCTATATTTGTTCTAGTAGCTGGGTTTGATCCGAATGCGTGAAGTTTTCCTTTGTTTATCAGCTGGTTATGCATTCATCATACCTTGACAAGAAAATTTGCGGTGTTGCTTGATTGATTTAATTTTTTGGGTGTCGATCTTTAGTCTTTTGTTGCATATTATCACTTTTCCCAAAGAGGGAGATTACAGTGGTATCAGAGCTACTTTCCTCTACTCCTTGTGGGTGTTGTTTGCAGAGATTAGATCATGGGGCTTGCTAGTGCAAAGAATGGAAGGAATGGCTCAAGCATGACTTTGATACATATTGCAAAGAATACCGGGCACTAAGTCAAGAGGCCCAAGCTCTCTTATCTCTCAAGGGATTTTGTGACTTAAGGAGAAGAAGTGGATCAAGAAGAAGGATAACTCCAGTTGATGTGCTCTTTGATGAGCTCATCCAAGAAGCTAATGGCAAGGTGGAGTCACCCGCATTTCCTCCCACAAGAACCTTCCATGCCAAACCCTTAGGGTGGGAAGAAGAGGAAGTGAAGGAAGAAGAACCACCGGATGGGAATAAGCAAGGTAAAGGTTCTTTGTTGATTGAAAAGGTTTCTTTGTCTTCTAATGTTTGCATGCATAGTGAAGTGACAGAAAAAGGAATCATGGAGGAAGAGCTAAAGGAGGAAGGATGGCTTGATTCACAACTTTGCATGGATGATAGCCTAAGAAAAGAAGAACAGAAAGATTCAGATCTGCACATTGAAAAGACAAGTTTGGTGGGTGAAACACCAAAGGAGGATAGTGGTTTTCCCTTGTGCATTCGGATCAGCCACACATAAGAAGCATACAAGTGTGGTAAGTTTGTTGTTGTATGTCTTGCCATTTTGTTTTCATGTGGGAAACAATGGTGACACAAAGAATGAAGATAGCAAAAATGGGCAAAGAGATTCCTTGGTTCAAAGTCCCATCCATGGGCACCCTAAGGTATGGAACCCGGTGATTTCCTACATTCTAAAAAAGGTGTCAATTCTGATTTTGTGATCATTATGACTGATTTTCTGAACATAAGTGCAAGCTTAGAGCTATTTTTGGAGGGCATGAGTATTGGATTGCATTTGGGAGATCCGGATTCCAAGCTAGAAGGCCAACACCTTCTAGATTTCAGTCCAAACAAAAGTAAGGGCAGCAAGTGCATGACTCCAAGTTGTGGTAAGCTACTTGAATTTGTTTCTACTCAATTCAGTTTTGATAGCATTATTGGGGCCAATTCATGTGAAGAGAAAATTGAAGTTGCATGGGAAAAAGGTTGGTTGCTAGAAATTACACATGATAGGGCAGCAATCTTCCACTTTCATATGTATCATGGTTCATTTGACAAGCATGTGTATGAAGGTTCATTCTCTTGTAAGCATTTTCAGATTTGCATTCTTCAATTAATGGCTGAGTTTGTGCATTCAATGTGGACACTTGGGGTACTTGAGCTCAATCTCACACTCCATGACAAAGAGGGTATGGTGGGAAATGATGCAAAGGCAGCTTTGGAAGGTAATGATTTTCAGTTATGCAAGTTACATACAATCAATTTTGAGTTGGGGTTTATTGATAACATTCCAAGTGTAAATAGGGTGAAGGACAATTGTTGGGATAACTTTACCATTGTTGATTACATGAGCATAATCGTGGGGGCTTCCACAAAAGTTTGGGAAGAAGAGGAAGGGGTTGGTATAAGGTTTCCTTATGGTAAGATTGATTCCATATTTTCAGCCTATGATGAGCTCTTACTTGACATATACTTTCAAATTTTAGGGTCTCTCTTTCGGTGCACTTTCATGACATATTTTACATGGATCATGATGGCTGAGTTTGATAATGAGACAAGGAATGGAGTGGTATGTATTGTTGAATTTTTTGGGACAATCATGAGCATATTTTCCATGATTACAGCTTGTCTCTTTTTATAACAGCCACCAAGTTGATCCTAGTGCATGCACATATTATGATGAAGGAAAGAAGGAAATTGATGTAAAATGTCACATGTTGCATAGTGATCAAGGTATGGATATTTTGCATGAGAGAAATCAGATTGGTGATGAAAACTTGAGGGAGAATGAAGAGAAATATAAGAATGTGTTGGCTGCCATGAAGGATAGTATTGATGTGCTACCCATTTTCAACTTGTTATCTCTTAAGTTTGTTGCCCCATATCGACATTAATGTTTGGAAAAAGGTTGTTCAAGTTGCTATCATGATAAAGAACATGTATGAGTCTATTGCATTGCTAATCTTGCATGGTTGGATAGTAGTTTTGAAGGATAACAACTGCTGCTATGAGATTTTAATTGCTGCCATAACCATTTCCAACTCTTGTGTTCTTCCTACAATTCATTTTTTCACCATTCAAATTGAAGAGTTCATTGTTTATGGTGGTGGTTGTTGTATGCATGATTGTTTTGGAGAGGGCAGCCACTATCTCACGGATTTCTGAGGGGAAAAAGCGGGGCTATAGCAGTAGATAGGGCGGTGGCAACTCGCGACAGTGGGAACAACCCATACACTAGGGGGACTTTTGATCTCTTCACATCATGAAGGTTTGATGGGGTAGCAAGAAAAGTGTTTTTTAACACTTGTTTTCCCAATGAGTTTGCTTCATGTGCAGGTTTGGAGAATAAGTTGCAGTTGAAGACACTCCCAACTTGCAAGAGAAAGAAGCAACACAAGTTGTTGCAAATGCTTCTTCACTTGATTAGCATGGGAGCATGGCTTTAGGAGTGTTACATCATTGCATGCACGAATTTTATATTGCTTGAGGGCGAACAATCTTGAGAAGGAAGGATTATAATGTCCCCTTTTCGGGACATTTTCCACATTGAAGATTTGAAGACCCTCAACCCCATGGGTTCGAGGAATGAGCTCAAAATGTGTCTTAAAATGTCTATTATCTACTTTGTAACCCCTTGGAGGGCTCTTTAGTTTAGAAAAGTGCACATAGGATAGTAATTTCTTAGTATTAAATTAAGAAATTAAATAAAGTGCACATAATAGTAGTTCATTACATATTTATTTTAATTCTCGCTTAAGGTGAAAACATTAAATGATTAGTCATTGGATATTACACCTCTTATTTCTATAAAAGAAGGGTTGCATTTCTTGAATGGGCATGTTGATGAATTATCAAAATTTGCTCCCACGTGGACAAGGGATGTATGCCCAAATTTGATGCTCTTATTCTCTTGCAATTCACTGAAGCTGGTTTTGGAATCAATTTATGCAAATTCAAGTCAAATTTATTGTCTTTATCTCTAGCAAGTTCCTTGTGTAAATCGTGGATGTTCATTGTTGGAATTGTAGCGACTTGTTTGGGGTGAAATATTTTAATATGTCCACTCTAACCCTAAATGAGTGCATGTTATTGTGGCCACCGATTTGAAGAAAAAAATTGAATGTAAAAGTCATATATTTGCAACAATTTCACCTTGAATGAATATTCCCTTTGTTGGCTGATCTATTTCTTGTCTGCGAGTTGTAGTTCGCATGATTTTCGATGTTTTTGAGATCTCTTTTGCAGCGACCTGCCCGTAGCATTTTCAAGGCAACTCAAGGGTCCTTTGGGTGCAACAATGGGTAGGGAAAATGTGTTGCACTTTCTCCATATCCAACGAACTGATTTAATGCTATTCAGGGTCAGCCCATTCTCTTTTTCCTAATGTTTATTCTAGGAGGTTCCAGATTTGGCTATGGTGAAATTTTAAATAGTTGTAGACAACGAATTCACCCTACATTGTTATGCTATCTTTCCTAAGTGGATCCACCGAGTTTAGAGTGTGGTTTGGATGCTTCCCTTGCATAATGACCTGTTTGTGAGAGCTTGGGGGTCAGGTGTAGAGCTTCTATCACCTCTTCACCCTAGGGACTGCATTTGGGCATGTATGAAGTGTGTTAGATGCATGAAAAAGTCTCCCTTTGACAGCGAACTGTATTGGACTCACTTGGTAAGTATTCAGTGACTTATGTATGTTATTTGGTGACTCAAAAGTGATTTCATTGATGGCTTAATACTCCTAATGGGTCAGATCTGTGTTTTGTCCCTCTTTGGGCCTATTTTCAAGTAAGTCACAAATTCCGAAAATTATCTCATGCTCCAGCAGAGTCAAGGTTTACAAATTTTTGAGTGATGCTATTTGTTGTTAGTTGCTTTATCATACTTGCAACGATCTAGTTGAGGGATCTCTATATTTGTTCTAGTGGCTGGGTTCGATCCGAATGCATGAATTTTTCATTTGTTTATCAGCTGGTTATGCATTCATCATACCTTGACAAGAAAATTTGCGGTGTTGCTTGATTGATATAATCTTTTGGGTATCGATCTCTAGTCTTTTGTTGCATATCCTCATTGTTCCCAAAGAGGGGACATTACAGTTTTCCAAGAGGGTTTTCGTCCTCTCAATGAAAGAGAGAGAAAGCAAATATGCTCCAATTCCGAGAGAAATAATTTCCAAAAGTATGCATCCCACTTCCAAGCCCAATGACCCATTTAAATAGCTAAAGGTGGCATCAAATACCATATAGAATCCTTTAAAGAGGTCCGACCTCCTTGGGGACATATTTCTCCTTCTCTTTTTCTTCCATCTCTTTTTTATTTTATTAAGCCGTTGTTGCATTTTATTGACCAATTTTCTTTTTTATTCTTTTAACCGACATATAATAATGATTAGGCTAAATAATTTGAGTATTTAAAAATATTTTTTATTTTAATAATAATAATATTTAGTTGCCTAAAATAGCGAAGTGATCGGGCTTAACTTAAAATATTATTAATTATTTCTAATTTAGAAAAGGGGACACTACAATCCTCCCTTCCCAAATTTGTTTTCCCTCAAGCAAATGCAAGCTCACATGCCCAAGTACCATGCCCAAAAGTTGAAACATGTTGTAGTGCTCCAAAAGCCTAGATCCCATGTTTGTCAAATAAAAGAGATCTTGCAAAAACAAGCTCATACACATGTTGCCTTCATTTTCTTCGACAAAAACAATACTAATAAATTTGTTATCCGCATACTTAATTGTTTGTTAGCGAGATGGATTTGCACACATGGAAATGACATGCAACAGTAAGGGAACGAAGTCCCTCCTCAATGAAGGTGAGGTTGCCTTTATTGAAAACCAAAACAATATTTACATCTGTACATTCAAAATTGTATGTGGGGGTGTTTTGGAACATCAAATGGAAAGAAATGTGAATGAGGGAGATGGAATGGAATGAAGGAAAGAAATGGAAAGGAATGAATGGAAGGAACATGCAATAGTTAGGTAAAAGTAGAGCCTAATATCACATAGAGGAGAACAATGAATAACTAACTCAAATAAAACAGAGTTCGAATCAGCTAAACAAGAATAAGTAAAAGGGAACACACATGAGCAAGTAAATATCAGAGCTTGATCACTGTGAACAAGAACAACAAATTAATAGCGTTGACAATAAGATCCAAGACAATATTCACATGCAAGATTTAAACACTAACATCTAATGAACATAAGAACATCAAATGCTACAAGAGATAATGAATGAGACACAAAGTTCATATTTCATTAACTCCAAAATGTCTTCACAAAAGAACACAATTTCTTTCTTTAAAACAAAGCTTGCACACAAAAGTATTTTCTTCTCCTCTCTCAAAGTCACCCTTACAAATGAGCCCCTGACTTCCTTTTATAACCCAAAAGTTGGTTACAAAGTAGTTAGGGTTTACATGAACATTAAATAGGGCATCTTAAATGACTTTGACTTTTTCAACCAACTTTAAAAAATAACTTGAAAATAGAAATCACTTAAGTTATCAAAAATTTGCCAAAAGTGAGTTTAACAATAACATCACTTTATAACAAATTTTAAAGTCATTTTAGGAAAAGCACATAAATAAAAGCAATGGGTACATGTGGACCCCACTTAAATGACTTGGACACACACATAGACATCCTAGTCAACAACGCGCCACCTAGATCAAGACACCTAGGATCAGTGCCTTATCCATTGGGCCAAGAGTCCGCCTATCCTAGTCGTACGGGAATGAACTCATTGACCGTGCTTCGCAATCCTCCAGATGACAAGAGAGCCGAGCTTGAAACTTGAGCAATTCATCCACCTCTTATTTTGAGCAACATCCTAGTGAGCAATTTTGTCTTTATTCGCATTCGCATTCATAATTACACACAATTCTCCACATGCTCTAAATACCTTTCCATGGTGAATTCTTCATTTTTCGCGAGACCGTAGTCGTTATGCCACCTTGACTTCTTGGGGTTATGTCTTCCAAGAGTTGCTTTTGTCACCATCCCGAAGTGTTGTCATTCTGATTTGCTCACGATCATCCAATTCGAAAACACTCCAACTTTAAGACTGGTCGATGAAGTATCGCGTCCGCTACTAACTGAGAGCTGACAAGGACATGCTTGAATGATGTGGTCTTGCTTGATGATCCACACAACCGCACTTTTTGAAGAAGACATGATTGTGAAGACGTGACAGAATCTTGATTTCTGGCTATTACTTCCAGACTTCAAAATTGAACAAATCGCCTCTAAAACTGCCCTGGGAAAAATAGCAAATCTTGTTCTGAGAAGCTCTCACTAGATGAGGAAGTCTATTAAGGTATCGAAGTTTGCATGTCGTGAGAGTTTTTCCCAAATCAAATTCTTCAGTCAAATATTAAAGGTCAAATATGACTTCTCTGGCTGGCTGTCAGAAAATGCAAGTGTGAAATTGTGAAAACTCTATTTTATTTTAGCCTGGGAAAAATACCAAACGTCACTCTGGGAATCTACAACTTAGCAAGGGGGCACATGAAGTTAGGAGAATTCAAAGAACCAATCCTTTTCTCTTGACGATCACCCAAGTTCAAAATATTGACTCTCAAAGTGAGTCCCCTTGACAGTGAAAATGGTACGCATGTGAAGAAGATCAAATAAATTGTCTTTTATTTGGGTCTGCGAAAAATACCAAATGAGGTGTTGTGCATTTGCAACTTGGCAAAGGAGTACATGAAGATGGAGAAAATCCAAAGAACCAAACCATTCTTCTCGAAAATCACTCAAGCCTGAAATACGGATTCTCAAAGTAGGCCTTCCGACAAGCTAAAACTATGCGCGCGAAAATTCAAATATACTTTTTATTTGGGTTCGTGAAAAATATCAAATGAGGTGTTGTGCATTTGCAAATGAGTATGGAAGCACCTTAACATGAGTAAAATTATGGGCAATGATTGGTTTTTCACGAAAATCATCCAGCTTCGAGATATCAAGCTCCAAAGTTTACTACTTTGATAGATACAACCCGCAAACAGCCTTTGTTCCGCATTTAGCATTTTTTCATAAATTTCATTTTTTGTGCTGATATATATCTTGTTTAACATTTTTTCAAACGGTTCACGTAATTTCTTTTCACGCACAGTCCTCCTCTTCTTGCAATTGCGTGGCTTTTTTTGTATGGCTTGGATCAATGCGTGGATACGTGTGGGCAATATTACCTGTGCAAATGCGTGTATGTCTATTTCTCCCCAAACGTGGACAGTAATCTTTGTTTCACCTCTTGCGTGGAAATAATGAATTCTTGCCCTCTGAATTTTGTCTTTGCCTCTAGCGTGGACTTCTCTTTGTCAAACGTGTGGAATTCTCTTTGACTGGTTTCTTCTATGCATGGGAACTTATTTAATCTACCTTGGCCAATGTGTTTGGTCTAACTCTTTGACAGCTGATCTCCCTCTTATTTATCTTTGGTGTGGACTGGTTTTTCTTGAGAAAACATGGTATTTTGGCCAATCTTCCTCCTTTGCGTTGATGTTGTCCTTTTTTTGTATTGAATGCTTGACCAATGCGTGGTATTTTCTATTTTTGTAAATGCATGGCCCTTTATTCTATTTTGGCTGCGTTGAAATTGTTTTGGGTTATCTTATGCTGCGAAAGAAATGCGTTGGAATGTCTCCTTTTGCATGCGTGAATTATGGCTGCGTGGAAATTATTGATGCAATGCGTGGAAAGCTGATTGCATGGGTTGTGTTCTTGACCAACGTTTCACCTCCTTTGCCTGACCTGCTTCCTTTGCTTTGCGTGAACAGTTGCTTCTCAAAACCTGCGTGGAGAATGGATGGCCTGTTTTGTTTCATTTAAACAATGCGTGGATTTTTCTTTTTTTTCTTCCTCTTTAGCTGAGCTGGTTATGGCTTTGACTGGTATTATTGTTTAAGCGTGAACAGTTGCTTCTTCTCTTCACGTGGGCCTGTGGGTGTGCTTGGATTCTTGAGAAGAAACTCTTTTTGGGCTATGAATGAATGCGTGAATCCTTTGAAAAATTATTTCTCGAAAACGTTTCTACACAGTGGAAAAAGTAAGAAGTTGAAATAATAATAAGAATTTGGAAATAAAGAGCCCCAACTTCTTACGACTTTTTCCACAGAGTTTCACGAAGGAGAGTAAGGAGGATCAAAGAAGTTTTCTCGTAACTGTTTATTTCTTGTCCCATTGAAATAACCAATTTCCTCTTTCTCCGAGTAGTGGGCATTAATTGCCGGGGAAAATGGGAAAAGTTTAACCATTTGTCTATGACAATGGCAAAGTCGGCTGATAATTCCCATCCATTTCCCCATGTGGGAAAATGGGAGATATTTTTCCATTCTGACATCCAATTGGATTGGCAATCAACAAGGAAATATCCAAGTGGGGAAAATTGAAATTTTGCTAGAAAAGGGAAAATCGGGTGCGGAAAGCCAACTTTGCATTCCCGGCAATTAGAAGAATTTTAATTGCCCCCGCAATGGGGAAGCGAGAAAACTTCTTCCAAATTTGTCGATCAATTTTTATGAAGATTAAATTAATATTCATTTAATAAAAACCCCAAAATTTAATAAAATTAATTTAATTAAATAAAAGGGTAAGCAATTAATTAAATTTAAACACGGTTTGCAACACGACAACAGTTCTTACCCGAAATGGATGAAACGAAGGGAAAAACGATCGAGAGGATAAAACGATCGTGACATGACGAAGGTGATAAATCACGAGAAATGACACTTAAGAAATTTTTTTGAAATTTTACGTTGTAATTTTGCGAAGTCAAAATTAGCTGATAACAATTGGCTCTAATTGGGGACAAGGACTTCACAGACGCAACAACGGACCCAGACCCAAAAATTTAATGAACATGATCCCAAAGACGACAATGCACAAAACAGATGACAAAAGAGAGGAAACCGAAAAACAAGGAAACAAAACAAACCAAAACCCTAATTACCTATATACATACAGGGGAAAACCCGTTTTCAATTTTGATAGTGCTTGAGATATTGCCCACTGTAGGGAAGAGGAAAATGAGTTCCATCCGGATATGCCAAGTAATATGTGCTATCTCCACGAAATGCCTGATTTTGAAAGGGCCCAACCACAAGTGAATCAAACTTCCCGTGTTTTCCTTTTGGTTCACGCCTTTTGTCCCAAAGAAGAACTAAGTCATTGATTTGAAATTGTCTCTCCTTAGTTTTTTTGTCACAATTTCTTTACCTTTGATTGGTGTTCCTCGATCTTGTTTGCCACTTGACTTCTCTGCTCTTCAAGCTTGCTTAGGAACATGATCCTTTTATCCAACGCATTGGCGAAGCATTCATCGTCAATTTCTTGAGCCAATCGTAATGCTGAGTAACTCCAATGTGATGGGAATTTGAGCATCGGTTCCATACAAGAGTTGGAATGGAGACATTCCAATTGCTCTTTTGGGAGTTATGTGGTCAGCCCATAATGCATCATATAACTTCTTGTGCCAAGTTCTTTGATTTTCTTTGACTAACTTGCATTGATAGTAATAAATGTTTTTGTTACTGGATTTTGCTTGACCGTTTCCCTGAGGGTAGTAATCTTATGAATGAGATAAAGATATCCCATATTCATAACAAAAATATATCATCTCTACATAAGAGAAATTGGTGGCATTGTCATCACAATCTTTTGTGGAATTCCATAACGAACCAATATATTCTCTTTGACGAAGTCACAGATTACCGCAATAGACGTTTGTTTCACTAGAATGGCTTCTACCCACTTCGTAAAGTAGTCAGTTGTAGTGAGCACGTGAGTATGACCAGCACTGGAATTTGGGTTCAAGACCTCGATGAAATCTAACCCCCATTGTTGAAAGGGTTCTTCAATGACAACTGGCTTTAAAGGCAAAGTTATTAATTTAGGTCTTCCAACAAATTGTTGACAAGCTTCGCATTTGGCTACCCATTTTTGAGCATCGAAAAACATAGTGGGCCAATAATAATGTGCTCACAGAATCTTATGAGTTGTTATTGGTCCAAAGAAATAACCACCGCTAGCATTATTGTGAAAAGCTTCAAGCAACTTGGGTTGTTGTTCCTTATCAACACATCTGAGGAACATGCCACCAATACCTTTCTTGAATAAGGTATTGTCCCAAATAACATACTGACCTGACAAATGCTCTTAATTTGATAGCTCTCTTTTCTTAGTAATCGATTCTCGTGACATTCGCCATATGTGAGAAAGTAAGCTATATCAGAATACCACTCATCTGTGGTAGTGACGAAAAACCACCGATAAACTTTCTTCACCGGGTTCTTCCTCGGAGTCATCTCGTGGCTCGTTCTCCGCGATGAGTTGCCAGAGTCCCCTTCCTTGAACTAACTTGGTAGGCTTGATATCCAAGTCATATTCCTGGATCTTGGAGACCCACTTACCTCTTTTAGATCCCGATTTATGTTGTGTCAACATTGATTTAACTACGGTGTCCGGAACTAAGACTTTGGTGTGAGAATTCAATACATAGTATCTGAAATGTTTCAAGGCTTTAACCACCGCATATACATGCCTCTCAAGGGGAGTGTAATTCAGTTCATGTTTCTTGAATCCGAAACTCATGAATGCAATAGGAGATTCAATTCCCTCTTGATTGTGTTGAGTCGGGATGGTGGATATCGTGTGTGGAGAAGCATAGCAATAGACTATGAAATCCAGTTTAAAATCGGGACACACCAATGTAGGAGCTTTCGCAATAGCACCCTTGATTTGTTCAAATGCTTCTCTACCTTCCTTCTACCATTCGAAGGATTCTTTGCCTTTCATCATATCAGCGATCTCTTTGGTTAGCTTGGTAAAAATATGGCACAAACCTTCTCAAAAAGTTCACCTTCCCAAAGAACGAGTGGACTCCGGCTTACTTGTAACTAAGGAAAGATTCTTGATAGCTTGAACGCGTTCAGGATCGATCTTAGTCCCTTCTTTAGAAACAATATGACCTAGGAGTTTCCTTTCGTAACTCCGAACACTGATTTCTTTGGATTCAGGGAGATCCTATCAAGCCTTCATCTTTGCAATATTTTCTCCAAATCTCTTAGATGATCTTCTTGTTTCTTTGAGAAAACCGTCAAGTCATCTAGGTATATCATGATGATCTTGTCTTTATTATCTCGCAAATGTCATGTCCATAGCCCTTTGAAGGTCATACGGCGACATCGATCAAACCAAAAGGCAATCTTCTATATGCGAACGTAACCCAAGGGGTGGTGAATGTGGTTTTATGTTGGTCTTCTCTAGCCGCCTAACTGATTATAACCAGAGAAACCGTATAACATGGATAGCATTTCTAATCCGATTCGTCACTGCGAGAATATGGTCCATGACCAATAGAGGATAGTTATCCTTCAAGGATGCTTGATTAAGATTTCGAAATCCACACAAATTCTAATTTCTCTGCTTTTCTTACTAATCGGGACAATATTAGCTATCCAAGTTGAATGTCGAATACGAATCACTATTCGTATGCCTAACATCTTTTGAACCTCATGGAATATCGTCCATGCAATTTTGGGGTTATATTGTCTTTGCTTCATCAATGGAACTGCACTGTGTTTCACGGGTATGGCATGTGTAGACACCTATAATTACACCCAAGCAATTTAAATACTTAAATTGCGCTAATTATCCCCTTTCTCGCAAATCAACGACGTATCGTCAAAAGCACTCATTTTCCCTCATATCATTATTAATTAATTACACTAAGCTAATTAATTAAGTTTCTTATCCAACAAATACACTAATTAACGACCTTCCGTTAATAAATCACCCCTTCTATCTAGACTAATTAATTATTATTAATTAATTAGCTTTTCCTTCCATTTAACCAATAAATCAATATTTAATTGATTTAATCCCTTTATAATAGCCTAAATCACACTAATATTCTTCTAATTGGCTTCTATAAGCTTCCTATTAATTAATCACCTTTGATTAATTAAAATACCCCAACTCCCATGACTTGCTAAACATGTATTAAACCCTTCTAAAGTAAGGTTACCTTTAATAAAGCAACCTTATCCATTCCTAATCATGTTTTACCTTTATCCCACATTCATGAGAATGTGTTGAATCATTTATCCTTTGGGCTATATAAAGAGCCCTCCACCTACCTTTTTACTCACACCTAAACTCCTTAGAGAGCAAATGCAAAGCATATAAGCAAAGAGACTAAGAGTTTGCACTTTGCCCTTTTGAGAGTTCATCATCTTGAAGAGTTAAGCCTCTTTCTTAAAGTGTTTGGGTCATATGGGAGGTGTCAAAAGGGTCTTGAGCCAACTTTGATTAGCCCCATTCCTGGTTCTTGAACATTAAGGACAACTATTTTGATAGTCATGGAACTTACTTAGGTCCATTCATTTATTTGTTGTTAGAGAATAGAGGAGTTTAAATATTTAGCATTGTTAGTTTCAAAGTTTGTATTTATGAATGCTAGCATCTAACCCTTGTTTAATTCTTATCATGATGGTGTTTATGCTTTGTTTTAGCTAAATTGTAGAACTATTTTAGGTGGTAGTTCTTGCTTCATTTGATTTAGCATTAAGTAAAGTATACATGCACACATTTGCACGCCTTGATGGGACTTACTCCATTGTCCTTTGCATTTAATTTCAAGTTTTTGTAGTTAAGTTTTATTTTTGTTTAACCCTCTTTTACATATGTTGATCTTACTTTTTTTTTTAACTTGTTTTGTTGAGTTTGCATGTGTTGGGTATTCCTTGTAGGTATGAAGGAGGTGAAGTGCTGTCAAAATTGGAATTGATGGGAAAATTTCAAGATTTCATCATGTTTTCATTTTTAGAGCTTACTTTTTCAACATTTTACATGCTAGTTTTTCAATTTCTTGAAAATTTTCAATTCTTGAGCATGTAGGTTAGTGTTTGATAGTGTTGAGTCTTCTATTTACATATTAATGTGGTGGGTTCATTGTCAAAATTTAATCTTGGTGAGAAAATTTCTAGATTTCATCATGTTTTCATTTTTAGAGCTTACTTTTTCAACATTTTACATGCTAGTTTTGTCAATTTCTTGAAAATTTTCAATTCTTGAGCATGTAGGTTAGTGTTTGATAGTCTTGAGTTCTATTTACATATTAATGTGGTGGGTTCTTTATCAAAATTTAATTTTGGTGAGAAAATTTCAAGATTTCATCATGTTTTCATTTTTAGAGCTTACTTTTTCATCATTCTACATGCTAGTTTTGTCAATTTCTTGAAAATCTTAAATTCTTGAACATGTATGTTAATGTTTGATAGCGTTGAGTCTTCTATTCATATATTAATGTGATGGGTTTAAAATTGAATCTTGGTTGGAAAAATTTGCCCATTTTGTAGATTAAGAGACATTTTTTTAGTGCATGTCAAGTGCATACCCATGAACATAAGAGCATATGCGTAACTCATCTTCCAAAGGCCATAACTTTTGCTCCCGAACTCGAAATGACTCCATTTTTTTTGCGTTGGAAAGGTATTGAAGTTAACTATGCAATTAAAACATAAATTCGAAATGTATACTTACAAAAGTTGCAAGTTTTTCTGTTATTTTAAAACTGGTCATTTTCTAACATGTCTAATGTTTTGATGAATGTTGTATTTCCATGCTTACTCGATTTAGACAAAAGCGTGTGTATGCTTCTTCTCTTACACCTTTTGGTGATCTTAAGAATCAAAAACAACTTTGATCTCTATCTTGTTAACATTGGGATTAAACTTGGAAACTTGATTATTCATTTTGCTTAAGGGAATGAACCTTTTAGAAAGTATTTTTCAATGGTCCTTTGATTTGAAGTTTTCCATTTCTATATAGTTGGGAAAGTTTGTGTATTCTCTTCTCTTGCACCTTAGGGTGATCTTGAGAATCAAAAGCAATTTTAGTCTTCATTTTATAACATTTGGTAAATTGGAAACTTCATCTTTCACTTTTGGTTTAAGGGAATGAACCTTTTACAAAGTATTTTTCAATGGTCCTTTGATTTGAAGTTTTCTATTTCTATATAGTTGGGATAAAGTTTGTGTATGCTCTTCTCTTGCACCTTAGGGTGATCTTGAGAATCAAAAGCAACTTTAGTCTTCCTTTTATAACATTTGGTAAATTGGAAACTTCATCTTTCACTTTTGGTTTAAGGGAATGAACATTTATCAAGAATTTTGTATGGTTCATTGATTGAAAAGATTTTCTTTACTTTTTAGTTGGATTATTTGTTTGTGTATGCTCTTCTCTTACATCCTTGGATGATCTTGAGAATCAAAAGCAACTCTTAATCCTCTTTTAAATAATGTAATTTTCTTGGAGAACTACTAACGCTTGAGTGCAGGACCTAAAAATGCTTGTCAAAGAAAGGAGGAACCAAAACAAAATCAAAAACTACTAATACAGTTGTTATACAGGTTGCCAAAAGGTGTTCAAGCAAACCACACCTAATTAAACAAGATAAAAAGAACAACATATTCAAAACACCAGTATTATTGCGGGTGTCGGAAAAGGGTACGTCCCTCTCCGCTCAACTGGAACATAACCCCTTTGGCATAACGCCTTAAGCTACAACAATGGGGGTGGTTTCAGGAACCCCAAAGTAGTCCACGCAAGAGGGAACCTTGTGGACGAAACGGGAAGTGCTCCACACTACCTACTTGACTAGTGATTCCTTTGTGAGATAGCGTTACAAGTTGTCCGTTGTGGCGACCCCAATGATAGTACACGTAGACGCACTAGTTGCCTACTGTTCTTGAAGGGGGTAAAGTAAAGCCAGATACTCCCAAACTAGTCAGTGCGACTTTTGGGTAAATCGCGCTCGCTCGTGTGCACTTTGTAACACCTAGGGCGAGAGAACCACCTAGGAGAATATACTTTGGCCAGGAGCCCACTTTGACCATTTTAAAACAGTGTTGAGTTGTGAACCTTCTTTTTGAGAAACGTGTGACGTATTACTTTTGCCTAGTTTTTACTTGCCTTAGGGCAAGGCGAAACTCTGCCGAAGTGAGGCTAACATTTTTCATTTTTTTTATTTACTTCCTTCACATTCTTTTGACACTTTGTTGATCAAAAGAAGGGTGACTACCTTTGTGTTACCAATCGATTGTTTCTCTCACTTTTATGTCATTTACGCCCATCCATGTTTTGGGTCAAGGGTTAGTTAAACGTCTAAAGTGTGTGGAGGCGTTTTCACGTCATTGGTAGCCATTGTGATCTTGATACCCATGTCAAGGTCGTCATTATAGTTAGGCGTGGTTCATCACCACGGACTTCCTTAGAAGAGTTAGCTTGTTTGTATCGTATCACTACAATTTCGATATTTACGTCTTGTTTCTTGTAAACTTGACATAAATACCTATATTGTATGGTTATGTTGCACACATTTTTAACTATTCCTAGCTATACTTTGGGCTTTTTAGTTCGGTTCTATTATTACCTCGATTTCAAAGAGTGCTACGTGTTACTATTTGTGTATGTTATATCAATAACACCTCGATATCAATACTTCACTTTCTCGCAAAGTGGGTTAACATATCTTGGTGATATTGTTGTGTCATTCGCAAATTATAATTAGCACTTTTTGAGATATAGGTCTTAATCAAGTTTGAGCTCGCTCATCGTATATCTTGATTGGGAGATCGCATTGACTTCTTGTTTTTACTTATGTTTTGTTCATTCCTTGAACTTGGCATAAGTGAAAACATCTTGTTGATCATCTTTGCATCGCATTTTCATATGGTGTATTTCTTTGTTGATTGGCTTTGGGTTTCACACTCGCATGATTGTTCCTTGTGATTATTCATTCAGAAAACTTATTTTCTAGGACAATCCCTTTTTATCTCATCGATATTACGTCGTCACGATGTCTATTTTCCTTAGACCTTCTTCAAAAAAATCACGCATGCATCCCCATACTTACACAATGTCTGGTTGGTTGTCCTTATGCTACCCAAATTGACATGTCACTTCCTTCCCTTTGAAGGAGTTCCATCACACTATCTAGATCTAGACATTTGTGCTTAAAACAACGCCAAAAATGACTAACTATCATGCGGTTCCCCATACTTACAAAAATACAGAACCTAGGTTCAACAATTCAAATCATAGGATTCCCATCACAACTAAACCTCGTTTGGTTCTTCGTGCTAGAGAGCCCATACGAGTAACTCGTTCCCCACCTTCATCTCATAGTCGGTGGTATGATTTGGACACGTCTGATCCAAATTATTATTCGAGTTCCCCCCACTCTTCTTCTAATTCTAATCCAAACATTTCCTCTTCTTCTGAGGATTCCAATCCAAATATTTCCTCTGACTCTTCTAAGGATTCAGATCCAAACTACTATTCGGATTCATCTAATTCAACTCCTAAGTCATCTAATGCGACTCCTAAGTCATGGTCCTCCCTTTCTTTGCAGGATCCTCTTCATCAATCATCTAATGTGACTCTTATGTCATGGTCCTCCCTTTCTTCGCAGGACCCCTTTTATCAGTCGCCCCAACGACGTCTTCTTCCTTTGAAGATACACGCGACTCCAAATCCCTCCAATCAGAAGTATAATACAATTCTTGAATCGCGGTCCTCTCTTTCTTCGCAGGACCCTTGTCATCATTCATCTAATGCGATGCTTGAATCACAGTCCTCCCTTTCTTCGCAGGACCCTTGTCATCATTCATCTAATGCAATGCTTGAATCACAGTCCTCCCCTTCTTTGCAGGACCTTCTTCATAAATCACCCCCACGGAATCTTCCTTCTGTGAAGATTCGTGTGACTCAAAGTCCTTTGAGACAAACATCTAAATCGACCCATGTGTCGCAATCTACAGACTTTGGACTTAATCCTACTATTTTACATATGACATACCATTGTATAGGTAGGTCCACACCACCTTTTCTACTCCTGAGACATCTAGCTACACATATTCTTCGTCCCCACACATCTTCTTCTATCAATAATCATCAAACATCTTCTAAGCCTTCCACACCAAGTGAACCTATTTCTTCCAATAAACCCCTAGGGATCGATCAACAACTCATACCGATTGATCTCTTTCAGAATGAAGAAACAATCAGGGCATTTATAGGGGCATATGAAGATATTCCTTTAGTAGATTACAAAAAAGGATTCTCTTTAGACTTTGATGCATCTACATATTGTGAGGAAAAGGTTGATTCCTTTAATCAAGAAATGGAGGAAGAGCCTCGATCATGCTCTTGATACTCTTATTCTTCCATCTTCACATTCTTCATTATGTGATGAAACTCCTTGGTCTTGCATAGATCCATGGCCTATCTTCTCATCACCCAATAACTCTTCGTCTATCATAATTCCTCAATCACAATCTCTTGTGGGGTCAGCGCCAAGTAGCCCTTCATCTTCATCTAGGTGTGGGTCACCTTCTAGTAGCCCTCCCTCTTCTATTTGTGGGACATTTTCGAGTAGCCCACTATCTTCGATTATTGGGGCACATCTAACTAGCTCCTTATCTTCTATGTATGAATCACCCCGGGTAGTCCATCATCTTCTATTCTTGGGCCACATCCCGGTAGTCCATCATCTTACATCTATGGGTCACGTCCTAGTAGCCCTTCTTCTATTCTTGGGCCACATCCTAGTAGCCCTTCGTCTTCTATTTATGGGTCACGTCCTAGTAGCCCTTCTTCTTCTATTCTTGGGCCACATCCTAGTAGCCTTTCACCTTCTATCCATGGCTCACCTCCTGGTAGCCCATCCTCTTCAATTCTTGGACCGTATCCTTTTCATCTATCACATATTTCTTCTATCAATGGTTGTGGCAAGCCCACTACCATTCCTATTGTTCCTATCATCAATCGTAAATGTTCACATTCTTCTCCTTCTCAAGGTCGAAAAAATTCAAGCGTCACCTTATAAGAAACCCAAACAAAGTTCATTATCAAGCTCAGTCAAAACTTCTAGAGCTCAAAATCTCCCAACAACTGGAACAATCTCAAAGTTGTAAATCAAGCGCGATTCAAGAACGCACATCAACATAACCATCAAGTATGGCGTAAAGTGCATAAACCTCTAGATAGGGAACTCAAGCTTCTGCATACAAAATCCATGTTTCAGGATAAATCACAGTCCTTTGTTGAGTGTGAACTCACCACGATTATCGAGATTGGGGAAAACATGACTCTTGATAAACAAACATGCTTAGTCTCCCTTATCAAGGAAGTCGCAAACATCATTGTTGGATCCTATCACACAGAGTGACTTTGTTAGTAACAACGGTTCAAATATATATATATATATATATATATATATCAAAAATCTAAAAAATTAAAAAAACAACAAAAATCAAAGGTACAAAGATCAAACATTGCAATCAGGTGTTGCGTACACATGGATATTTCTTTCTTCCCTTCCTTGCTATTCTTCTGTAAGTCTTCCTACCATTTTCATCCCTTCTGATATTTTGGTTAGCTTATTTGCATGCATTTTGCGACATTTATCTCTATGGTATCTATTTGCCCCTGGTCTTTTATCACCTTGGTAAATTAAAGAACGACTGACCTCATGGAGATCCTATCACATTCAAACATCTAATAAACTTGTTGCGAAGAAATTTTGGACATATTTGTTGACACTAGCCAATGTCGTCATCATAAGCACTTCCACCTCCTTCCATCAAGCCATCAATGGTTCTTAACCCCTTATCAAACAAGAGAGCTAAAATAAGTTTTTAGAAAGCAAAAGAATCAAAATCAATCAAAACTCAAAAGCTAAAAGCTACAAAGCAAAAGCAAATTAATATATAACTCTCTCTTGGGGTATTTCCAATAATCTCTATTGGGGCTATGGATGCCTGACTGGCAATAGAGCAATGTTGTGATTAGAATCAAATACATCTCCGTCGGGGCTATGGACGTTTGGCTGGCAGCGGAGCAATGTACGGCTATCCTTTCACCCTCCATTCACAAAATCACTTATCAAAATAAATCATTCCTACACATTGGCTAGGGTCTCTTCACTTGTTGTCTATTAAATCTTCACTTCAAGAGGTAATAAAATCCACGTGCACACACTAGATCTCTATGAGTAAACAGGATTAGTATGTTACCAAGTGTCTTTTTTGGACCTTGTTCAGACTCTTACTCTAGTCCATATCTTGTCTCACGATTTATGCCTTTGGCTAATCACTTCTTCATCGTGAGGCTTCTAAGCTACATTCATATCATTCACATCGTTCTTCTACTTCGTTCAGAACATCCATGTGTATAAGATTAATTTTTTGCCATGTTTTCGGACACCTTTGTCCCATTTCACAAAAACAATCTTCTCCTTCCTTTCTATCGTGTGCTTGTAGGCCAACTTATGTTGGGGGCATCCTTGCTTCTTCCCAGCATTTCATTGGTTTATGTTCATCATCATGTTGAACCTATCCATAATGGCCTTGGGTCCCGCTTCTACCTGTGAAGAGTTTACCTTTGAATACTCCCACCTTATCGTTGGGACATTTTTGCATCTTCACCTTTCAGGTACGCACGTGGCCTTATGCCCTTGTACATCCCATCTATCACTGGGGGCATCCACGCTTTCTCGTCTTCCTATACATAGTTTCATAAAACTTTTAAAATCAACCAAAACATTCAAATATGTTAGAGGAAAAAATCATCAAAAAACATTCAAATATGTTTTAGAAAACATCAAAAAAAAAAAAATTAGAAAAAGAAAAAGAGAAAACAGGTCGTCCACTAGTGAAAACCACGCAATTGTGGCACTTTGGACAAGTCCTTGGGTGAAAACTAGTTTCCGGCACCTCGGGAGGATTCATTGTTCACAAGCATTCTGTATTAGAAGGGTAGTTGTCTTTGTCCTGGACCTGGTTCTGCCTTCGAGTTTCCTTGTGCACACCATCTAGTCTAGCCTTGATCCGGCTTTGCCTTCTTCTATTCGTCTGTAAGGGACGTGGTCTTTCGTTATTTCCCATCTTACACTGGGGGCAACTCAATGACTTCACCTTCTTGTTCATAAGCATGTGGCTTCGCCAGTATATTCCCCACCTAACGCTGGGGGCATCCATGCTTTCTTGGTTACCTACACATAGCTTTGGAAAACTGTTAAAAACACAAAAATAATAGAAAATTGTTTCAAAAACACAAAAACAATAGAAAATTGTTTCAAGAAAACACAAAAACAATAGAACATTATTTTGAGAAAAACACAAAAACAATATAAAATTGTTTCGAGAAAACACAAAAACAATAGAACATTGTTTCGAAAAAACACAAAAACAATAGAACATTGTTTCGAGAAAACAACAAAAACAATATATATATATCAAAAAATCCACAAAAAAAAGGCAAATTTTCAAAAATTCCTAAAAAGTAAAACACCCTACAAAATGGTTACTTGCTTCTTACGGCTGAAACTTGTGTCTTGCGCATGGTATTTTCTCCATATCCTATTGGTTTGTCTCACATCTTCCCGATTAATACGACTCGTGGATCACCGGATTCAAAACCATTCACAACAGCTAGCTGCTTGCTTGCTCTGCTACTGGGGCACTTTTGGTTGCTCGGTGTTGTTTACACACAAACGCTTTTCATGGACCCCGTGTCCATTTTCATTTCCTTGCGTATGTATCCTTGCTTGGGGCATCATTTTTAACCCTTGTCCAATCACGAACTTGTGGATCTCTTCAAGACCGATAACAAAATATTTGTACAACCGCCTTTGACCGTTGTTGGGTTGGATATGTGCGTTCGTACTTGTTTTCCCCTGTTATATGAGTTTGTTTTCTTCTCGTATTGCATTGCATTATTGTATGTTGCATGAAGTTAGTACTTTCAAAAATGGACAATTGTTCGTAGTATGGCTTTTCATGTCATTCTACCTTTGTCCTATGCTTATATTTTTCATAAGGACCGATGATGTAGTTCCTATGGCAATATGATGACATCAAATTTGTTCCAAACAAATAAGCGGCTAGAGGTTAAGCTCTTCTCTCCCCTCATCCATATTTCTTCTACACCACTTCCCTTTCACCCCTAATTATCCCTCTCCTCGGGGCATCCTGCCTCGTCTCCATTCTTCTTCCTACTTCTCATCTTTTTCGATCGTCGATCGGCTTCCTTCATCACCCCATCGACACTCGAGGGGGCATCTCTCCCTCCTACTAATTTTTCTTCTATCTCTTCAAAATCTCTTCTGTCTACTATCTTTGAAGTGGCATCACTTACGCCACCCCAAAGAGGGGCAAATGTAGACACCTATAATTACGCCCAATCAATTTAAATATTTAAATTGCGCTAATTATCCCCTTTCTCGCAAATCAACAACGTATTGTCAAAAGCGCTCATTTTCCCTCATATCATCATTAATTAATTACACTAAGCTAATCAATTAAGTTTTCTATCCAACAAACACTAATTAACGACCTTCCGTTAATAAATCACCCTTCTACCTAGACTAATTAATTATTATTAATTAATTAGTTTTCCATTCCATTTAACCAATAAATCAATATTTAATTGATTTATGAATTCTTTATCCTTTGGGCTATATAAAGGCCCTCCACCTACCTTTTACTCGCACCTAAAACTCCTTAGAGAGAAAATGCAAAGCATATAGAAAGAGACTAAGAGCTTGCACCTTGCCCTTTTGAGAGTTCATCATCTTGAAGAGTTAAGCCTCTTTCTTAAAGTGCTTGGGTCATATGGGAGGTGTCAAAAGGTCTTGTAGAGTCTAACTTTGATTAGCCCCAATTCCTAGGTTCTTGGAACATTAAGGACAACTATTTTGATAGTCATGGAGCTTACTTAGGTCCATTCATTTATTTGTTAGAGAATAGAGTTTAGATATTTATCATTGTTAGTTTCAAAGTTTGTATTTATGAATGCTAGCATCTAACCCTTGTTTAATTCTTATCATGATGGTGTTTATACTTTGTTTTAGCTAAATTGTAGAACTATTTTAGGTGGTGCTTCATTTGGTTTAGCATTAAGCAAAGTATACATGCACACATTTGCACGCCCTTGGTGGGACTTGAACCTGGGTATTCTACCCGTTCTCAGATCTTTGGCTCTGCTGGCCAAACCTATAAAGCCACGAATTACTTATATACCAAAAGAGATAACAATCATTACGATTCACTTATCGGATGTATTCACTCCCCGCCGATCGTGTCAATACCATCCGGATCAAGGGAAAGGATCACTGCTGGCAGGTAACAAGGCGTGCCCGCCTCGTGATTCCTAAACCCTCTCTGTTGACCCCAAACCGATAAATATAACCTTTTAGAACAACTTGAGAGGACACCTGCTAAGATCTCGATCTTAGATCTTCTCAAGATATCCAATGTGCATAAGGACATTTTGTATCAAACTCTTCAAGGGTCGGGAGTGCCTTTAGAAGTCGATCCTAGTACCTTGACGCAGCGGGCAAATATTGCATCAAGTGAGCACCTTACTTTCAACCATAGGGAGATCCCTACCACGAATCCTACACATAATCTTCCCTTGTACATCAAGGTAGTTGTCACCCGCAGGAAAATCAAACGGGTGCTTGTGGACAACGGATCGGGATTGAACATCTGCACGCTTAAGCTGGTCAAACAATTGGGACATACGGAGGAAGATCTTGAGTCCCATATTATTACTATCACCGCATACGACAACGCAGAAAGAGAGTTAGCAGGCACCATTACGCTACCCATGGAGGTGGGCCCCACTTGCCATCAGACAAAGTTTCACGTCCTAGACTTGGAACTTCCATATAATATGCTTCTAGGCCGACCATGGATTCATGCCATGCAGGCTGTGCCATCAACATTTCATCAATGCATCAAGTGAAGCATGAGGGACATACGGTTACAATACTGGGAGATTCGAGCTGCTCATTGTAGAGCTCTTAATAGCTTTGCACAAAAGGGCATACATGCATGTCCCTCCACGGATATAGTTGTCCCTCTTCATTACGAGGCCATGGAATCTCGAGTAGATTCAAATTCTCTTAATTCTTACGCTCATGGGCGTCCACTTCCACATCGCCATTTGATTCATGGGAGATGAAAATTCGGAATGGCTATGGGGAGTATAATGTACAACAAGCACTCTTGGTTTCTGACCTCTCCTTGTCGCCCAAGACTAGAGGTCGACCCAACTACCTCTTCAGGAGACCTAGAGAGGAACACACTATTGGGTCAATCCTACCTGGAGGCTTGTTAGCTGAGGAAAAATTACTTGATCCACCTACTACTTGGGTCCCTGAGGACACTCAACCATCTTGTTATCAAACCCCAAAATATGAAAAATCTAGTAGAATGATGTACTCCATGGGCTACAAAGGCCTAGGATGTGGGAGGAATGAACAAGGACAAAGAGAACCAGTCCCTCTTCCGCATTTCAAAACAGAAAGATATGGCATTGGGATTCGCCCTTACGGAGCACACCCCAACGATCAAGATGCGACTTATTCTGAGCATGAGGATAGCTTCGAGTACCTACACAGCGATACAGATTCCCATTGTAGCCTATATGAGGATCTGGCCTCCACGAACCTTTTCATGAACAATGTTGTCTTGACCATAACCCCCACCGAACCGACCCTTGACCTTGTGTACCCTTCCCTCGTTGAATGGGACCAACAACGCGTCACATGCCATAGATTTATTCGAGAACGACAGGCTATATTGCGAGTTCATGGGCATAAGGGATACAATTCCCATTGGAGATCACAAGAAGGGTTTCTTTATCGACTTAGACACCTGTGCCTACTTCGGCGAGGAGGCTGAACTTCGTGGTCAACAAAATTTAAAGAAAAGCGAGGGCAAGAGTTCTAAAGAAAAGCCTCGGCAAAAATCAAAGTCCAAGTCACACAGTGAAAACCTCTTTGAGGCACTAGGGCTGACAAACAAATAAGAAAATCAAAGGACAAACAAAGTGACCACGCCAAGGATGAAAATCTCATAGAGACATCCTTGGATGAAGATCTCAACCTACCTCCCGATCCTACGCATATGGAGGATTTATCAAAATTGTTAGTTGAAGAAACCATTGATGTCAATATTGGTACCGAAGAAGATCCTAAGATAGTCAAATTGGGAGCATCACTCTCGGCCGAGAACAAAAGACGTTCACTATGCTATCTTTGCGAGTTTATTGATGTGTTCGCATGGTCTTACAAAGACATGCCCGGCTTAGATCCACTTTAGTCGTGCACAACCTGTTGTGCAGCACGCATAAGCCTATCAAACAGAAGCTGCGAAAGATGCACCCAAGAGTGGCCTTGTTAGTTAAAGACGAGTTGGAAAGGTTACTTACAAGCAGGGATTCATCGTGCGATTGATTATTCTGAATGGATATCGAACATTGTTCCTGTCCAAAAGAAACCTATCGGTATCCGAATCTGCACGGATTTTAGGGACATCAATAAAGCTTGCCCTAAAGATGACTTTCCATTGCCCAACATTGACATGATTGTTGACTCAACCGCAGGGTACGAAATGCTATCACTCATGGATGGCTTTTCAGGTTATAATCAAATTAAGATCGCTGAGGAAGACCAACACAAAACAGCTTTCACAACTCCTTGGGGCACCTTCATTATCAGGTGATGCCATTTGGCCTTAAGAATGCGGGAGCAACTTATCACGGGCCATGACAAGTAATCTTTCACGATATGATTCATGACATCATGGAAGACTACGTAGACGACATCCTGGGAAAGTCTAAAACAAGAGAGGATCATCCTATCATTTTGCGGCGTATCTTTGAACACTGCGTGAATACAAAGTCAGATTGAATCCAAAGAAATGTGTCTTCGGTGTGTTATCCGGGAAACTATTGGGCTTCATTGTGTCAAGACGAGGTATTGAGGTAGATCCTACTAAAGTGTCCGCCATCACTGAAATGCCTCCACCTGAGAATATCAAGCAACTGCGTAGCTTGCAAGGAAAATTCAAGCCATTCGCCGCTTTATCTCCCAGCTTGCAGATAAATGTCACTCATTCACCCATTTGCTTAAAAAGGACATCGCTTTCCTTTGGGGACCCGAGCAACAGCAAGCCTTTGCTTTGCTTAAACAATACCTGGCTAATCCACCTGTCCTCATGCCTCCTACTCCAGGAGAACCACTTTTGCTCTATATTTCCGCTACGCAATACGCTATTGGTGCGCTGCTCGCCCAATATGACCTTAGCCATAAAGAGAAAGCGGTGTACTATCTGAGTCGCACCCTCATCACCTATGAACTTAATTATCCTCAGATTGAAAAGGCTTGCTTGGCCGTCGTTTTTACCTTTCAGAAACTTCGCCATTACCTGCTAAATACTAAGACCAAGCTCATATCCAAGGTCGACCCACTCAAGTATTTGTTGTCCAAACCCGCCCTCACAGGTAGAATGGCTAATTGGATCATTCTACTCAGTGAGTTTGATATAGAATTTGTCCATCAAAAATCAGTTAAAGGACAAGTACTTGCCGACCAGCTAGCGAAAGCACCTTTGCAAAGCACAAAACCTTTGAGTCTGGATCTGCCAGATGCATCTTTGCTCTACATTGAAGAATATGTCGTATGGCAACTACATTTTGATGGATCTTTTACGTTTCATGGTTCAGGTGTAGAAATGGTACTTATTACTCCTTCGGGTGATCCTATACCACAGGCTTTCCGCTTGGCCTTCCCTTGCACAAACAACATTGCGGAATATGAAGCACTCATCATAGGATGAAGCTAGCCATCAAGTGGAATATTCAACATGTTAAGGTTGTAGGTGATTCACAGCTAATCATCAAACAGGTTAATGATGAGTATAAAGTTAAGGATGATAAGCTCATACCTTACAAAAAGTTAGTGGAAACTCTAAAGGAGTATTTTGTGCGCATCACCTTTGAGCAGATTCCAAGAGCACAGAATAGATCGGCGGATGCCATGGCAACGGTGGGATCTATGCTTCGTATTCCGCCAGGAACAATGATATGCCATTCTTCGTAGAAAATCTACGCCAGCCCGCGTATGACATGCCGTATCTTGCACGGCTTGTGAGGTTGTTGTCCCCATTCCCCATGGTATGAACCCATCTTCACCTATCTTAAGGACAGTACTTTCCCTCCCAATATCTCCCATTCTGAAAAGCAAAGCCTAATTCGCCAGATAGCCCGTTACACCCTTTTAGGAGGTACACTTTATCGTCGTGGCTACGATGGGAATCTATTACGTTGTCTGGATGTGACGGAGTCAATCCATGCAATTAAAGAAGTACACGAAGGAGTATGCGGAGCACATACAAACGGAATGGTCTTGGCTAAGAAACTATTAAGAGTAGGTTACTATTGGCCCACCATGGAAACTGATTGTTGTAATTATGTTAGAAAATGTGTGCTTTGCCAAAAGTATGGAAATTTCATCCATGCTCCATCGCAACCATTGCAACCATTGCAACCAATCACTACCCCGTGGCCATTCTCTAAATGGGGACTTGATCTAATAGGGAAGCTTACTCCTACCTCATCCGATGGTCATACACATATCATCACAAACTGAGAATACTTTACAAAATGGGTGAAGGCTATCCCTTTAACTTATGTCACGTAAGCACGATTTCTAAATTCATCATGAATCACATTATTTGCCGATATGGTATCCCTACACCATTGTCACGAGATAATGGGAAGTCATTTAAGAACAAAACTGTGAAAGGCCTTTGCCAATCAGCCAAATTAGATTAAAATGGTCCATGTCATATTACCCTCGGGTAATGGACAAGTTGAGGCAACAAACAAAACTTTGGTAAGGATAATGGAGAAGATGGTTAGCAAAACCGGTCGAAACTGGCACCTACAAATCCACCCAGCCCTCAGGCCTACCGAACATCAATTCGCACTCCTACGGGTGCGACGCCATATTCCCTAGTGTTCGGGACAGAATCTATCATCCCTTTAGAGATTGAACTCCCATCCCTGCGAATTTCTCTTCGGGACTATTTGGATAAGGATGAAGATTATCGAGTGGCAAGATTGGCTGAGTTAGAGCTCCTAGATGAGAGGCGCATTCGCGCTCTTAATCACCTGAAGGTATATCAACACAAAATCTCCCGCAACTACAACAAGAGAATCATCCCTCACCAGTTTGAGGTGGGTGATTTAGTTATGAAGGAGAACTAGTTCAACACATGAGCAGAGTGAGAAAAGAAAGGGAAGTTCGAACCACACTGGTTAGGACCCTATGTCATAGTTGTCAAGTATGGCACAGGGGCATACAAGTTGGCTCACCCCAATGGTAATGAGCTCCGAGAGCCCATGAATGCCATGCATCTTAAGAGGTTTTATGCCTAAACATGGCACAAGAAAGTCATAAAAATCACAAAAAAATCAAAAAATACAAAAACATCAAGAAAATAAAATAAAATAAAAAATCAGAAAAAGAAAAAGAGAAAACAGGTCGTCCACTAGTGAAAACCATGCAATTGTGGCACTTTGGACAAGTCCTTGGGTGAAAACCGGTTTCCGGCGCCTCGGGAGGATTCGTTGTTCACAAGCACTCTGTATTAGAAGGGTAGTCATCTTTGGCCTGGACCTGGTTCTGCCTTCGAGTTTCCTTGTGCACACCATTCTGTCCAGCCTTGATCCGGCTTTGCCTTCTTCTATTCATCTGTGAGGGATGTGGTCTTTCATTATTTCCCATCTTACGCTAGGGGCAACTCAACGAGTTCACCTTCTTGTTCATTAGCGCGTGGCTTCTGCCCTTGTATATTCCCCACCTAACGCTGGGGGCATCCATGCTTTCTTGGTTACCTGCACATAGCTTTGGAAAATTAAGAAACCACAAAAACAATATAAAATTGTTTCGAGAAAAACACAAAAATAATATAAAATTGTTTCGAGAAAAACACAAAAACAATAGAACATTGTTTCGGAAAAACACAAAAACAATAGAACATTGTTTCGAGAAAACACAAAAACAATAGAAAATTGTTTCACAAAACACCAAAACAATATAAAATTGTTTCACAAAAACCTAAACAATAGAAAATCAGTTTATGAAAACATATCTTACAAAAACATTTACTTGCATTGTCTTGTTTTCTTGCTTTGCTTGTTGCTTGTATAGTGTTTTGCATGCTCGCTTTTGAGTTGTTTGTTGCTTGGGTGTACTTTGTCATAGTTTATCTTTTCTTCCTTAGAATAGATTCATTCTTGCTTGTGCATATTGTAGTGGATTTCGACATGCTAGTGTGTTAATTCTTTCTTTCTTTCTTAATGCATTTGGTTGTGTTTTGTTACTTGTTAATAAGGCATGGTGATTCATGGTGTATTGCATTGATTCCTGGTGTTCTTTGTAGCATTTGGTTGTGTTTCTTGCATGTGCTCTGTTTTGTTATCATTCACATCACATTACCATCACTATCATCACATCTAGCATCATCTATACATCATATATAAACAAAAATGCTAAGTTTTACATCATGCATGTATACTAAGCTAATCATCACATATCATATCATCAATGGGGGCAAGAGGGGTTGCGCATAATCAAAAATCTATCCCCCCGCACCAATATCATCATATCATCCCGTCCATAGACATCAAAATAACACTTGAAAACAACATTTGATATTGTCTATAGATCTATCATCTACAATCTACAAAGACGCGCCAAACGATCACGTGTGATCACCATCTCTCCCGAGTGTCGAGCCTCACGGTAAATTTTCTAAACTAAGTGGTTAAAATGAACTGATTGTGGACGTTTTAACCCCACGGGGTATATTAGCTTTTTTTTCACTGATCGGACGGCCGGGACACCCGTTTCGCTCACTGTTTTCTCCTCTCATTCCTTTGTGGAATAATTATTTTTAATTAAATAATTATTTTTTATCTTATTTTTCACTGTATTGGGGCATTTTTTATCCAATACCCCTTTCTTCTCCCAGGACAATTTTATTGCTCCCTGGCGATTTTTATTCTTCTTCACACCCTCGTAAATAATTATTTTTCAAATAATTATTTTTTCTTAATTTTTCCACTAAACAAGGACATTATTTGTCATTTGTTTCTCTTTTCTTCCACCTAGGCACTTTCTCTGCTACCCCTAGGCCCTTCTTTTTTTTCTTCTCATTTCTTATCGTTTATCACGGTTGTAAAGCCAAAACAATACAAACATTTACTATATCAAAAAAATCCAAAAACAAGGCAAAATTTTTCACAAAAATCCTAAAAAGTACAAATACCCTACAAAATGGTAACTTGCTTCTTATGGCTGAAACTTGTGTCTTGCGCATGGTATTTTCTCCATATCCTATTGGTTTGTCTCACATCTTCCCCGATTAATACGACTCACGGATCACCGGATTCACAACCATTCACAAAAGCTAGCTGCTTGCTTCGTCTGTACTCTAGGGCACTTTTGGTTGCCTGGTGTTGTTTCGTTGCGCACAAACGCTTTTCATGGACCCCGTGTCCATTTTCATTTCCCCTTGCATGTATCCTTGCTTGGGGCATCATTTTTAACCCTTGTCGTCAATCACGAACTTGTGGATCTCTTCAGCACTGATAACAAAATATTTGTACAACTGTCTTGACCGTTGTTGGGTTGGATATGTGCGTTCGTACTTGTTTTCCCTATTATATGAGCTTGTTTCCTTCTCGTATTGCATTGCATTATTGTATGTTGCGTGGAGTTGGTACTTTCAGCAATGGACAATTGTTCGTAGTATGGCTTTTCATGTCATTCTACCTTTGTCCTATACTTATAATTTTCATAAGGACCGATGATGTAGTTCCTATGGCAATATGATGACATCAAATTTGTTCCAAACAAATAAGCGGCTAGAGGTTAAGCTCTTCTCTCCCCTCATCCATATTTCTTCTACACCACTTCCCTTTCACCCCTAATTCTCCCTCTCCTTGGGGCATCCTGCCTCGTCCCCATTCTTCTGCCTACTTCTCATCTTTTTCGATCGTCAATCGACTTCCTTCATCACCCCATCGACACTTGAGGGGGCATCTCTCCCTCCTACTAATTTTTCTTCTATCTCTTCAAAATCTCTTCTGTCTACTATCTTTGAAGTGGCATCACTTACGCCACCCCAAAGAGGGGCAAATGTAGACACCTATAATTACGCCCAAGAAATTTAAATACTTAAATTGCGCTAATTATCCCCTTTCTCGCAAATCAACGACGTATCGTCAAAAGCGCTCATTTTCCCTCATATCATCATTAATTAATTACACTAAGCTAATTAATTAAGTTTCCTATCCAACAAATACCCTAATTAACAACCTTCCGTTAATAAATCACCCCTTCTACCTAGACTAATTAATTATTATTAATTAATTAGCTTTCCCTTCCATTTAACCAATAAATCAATATTTAATTGATTTAATCCCCTTATAATAGCCTAAATCACACTAATATTCTTCTAATTGGCTTCTATAAGCTTACACCTACCTATTAATTAATCACCTTTGATTAATTAAAATACCCCAACTCCCATGACTTGCTAAACATGTATTAAACCCTTCTAAAGTAAGGTTACCTTTAATAAAGCAACCTTATCCATTCCTAATCATGTTTTACCTTTATCCCACATTCATAGAATGTGTTGAATCCTTTATCCTTTGGGCTATATAAAGAGCCCTCCACCTACCTTTTTACTCACACCTAAACTCCTTAGAGAGCAAATGCGAAGCATATAGCAAAGAGGCTAAGAGCTTGCACCTTGCCCTTTTGAGAGTTCATCATCTTGAAGAGTTAAGCCTCTTTCTTAAAGTGTTTGGGTCATATGGGAGGTGTCAAAAGGGTCTTGTAGCACAACTTTGATTAGCCCCCATTCCTAGGTTCTTGGAACATTAAAGACAACTATTTTGATAGTCATGGAACTTACTTAGGTCCATTCATTTATTTGTTGTTAGAGAATAGAGGAGTTTAAATATTTAGCATTGTTAGTTTCAAAGTTTGTATTTATGAATGCTAGCATCTAACCCTTGTTTAATTCTTATCATGATGGTGTTTATGCTTTGTTTTAGCTAAATTGTAGAACTATTTTAGGTGGTAGTTCTTGCTTCATTTGGTTTAGCATTAAGCAAAGTATACATGCACACAAAGCATGCTCTGTTTCCCTCGGTTGGAAAGACTTCAAGTCTTCATATGAGTAAGCCAAGACGTCAGAATATTTGGTAAGGAGGCTTACAAATTTCTTGCGCTCCTCAGGTGAGCAACACTTACCAATGTTGACTAGGCGAGGTTTGTCTTTGGTACCAATGTCAACTTGCTCATAATCAGCAGAATTCGTAGGTCCTTCTTGCTCTTTCTCTTTGATAAACATGTCATGTTTATCAAAAGTTCTTCAAGTGAAACCAATCCTTTTGGAATTTTATTTCCTTTGAGTTGAATGATGCCATCACCAGGATCCTCGCTCTCAACTCCTTGAATGGGCGAGGTCATTGATTCGCAAAATGCATAATCACTTCCTTCAAAGTACAACTATTCAAAATTATCCCTCTTTTCCAAGAAGGCAATAATTTGTTGATCATCATTGAAGACTTGCCAATTTTCTGCATTGTCAGGAACACTTGGCCTAAAAACCATTTCAATGGTGTATTTTTCTTGATCAAACTCTGAATGAGGGATCATCAATGAAGCTAAGACTGCTAGGGAATCTGCTTTGTCATTCTTTTCATGAGGGACAGATTCTATGGAAAAAGCATTGAAGGTTTCTATCGCGTCCCACACTTTATTTCTGTAGTGTCTCAAACGATCATTCTTTACTTGAAACTAATTTTTACTTGTTTCACGATCAACTTTGCATCTCTAAAGACTTTCAAATTTTGATCCCTTTCTCTTCTGTAACTTGGAGGCCAAGGATTAATGCCTTGTATTCTGTAGTGTTGTTAGTATTTAAAAATTGGAGTTTGTAAGAAAAAGGAAACATTTTACCATTTGGAGATATAAGCACCACTCCTACGTCGGAACTTGTTGAGCAACAACTTCCATCGAACTCAAGAGTCCAGATCTCATTGGGATCTTGGCAAGTGACCTCAGGTGCATGAACCTCTGTAGTCATCATATAATTACCCATACTTGAGTTTTGAAACAGGACTGTGCGCGGGGATCATCGGTTTTCATTACCGTGAACTTTGCCTGAGTCTCCGGCATTAGCTTCTTCATTTCTCCATTGATAGGGATCATAGCATGAGACCAGTCCATTTGAATCTCACCACCTAGATCTCCGCAAAATTTCCTGCTTAGCAACATACCTTATGAAGCGGGAATGTCGGCAACTAGAATGGTTACCTTGACTCGCTTTTGACGAAATTGAGCTAAAGCCATTTGAGTGTTTTTGATCTGCCCAATCAAAGGACTTGTCTTGTCTCCATGGAGTAACAAGATATGAATGTTCTCGTACAAATCAACCCAAGAACATGTGCTACTTTTGCAGGCATCACATTCTCCGAGGCTCTAGAATCTATAATGCAATTACTTAATTTGCATCCGTTGATCAGAAAGAACACAAAGAAAGGTTCAACTTTTTCAGTTCAAGGTGTAGTGGCCGCCACAATATTTTGAGTCTTCTCGTCTTTGAAAGTTTTCATAATTCTTTTAGATGATGTGGCCTTGCTTGATGATCCACACAACCGCACTTGTTTGAAGATGACATGATTGTGAAGACGTGATAGAAGCTTGATTTCTGGCTATTACTTCCAAACTTCAAAACTGAACAAATCGCCTCTGAAAACTGCCTGGGAAAAATAGCAAATCTTGTTCTGAGAAGCTCTCATTGGATGAGGGAGTCTATTAAGGTATCACAAGTCTGCGTGTCGAAGGTTTTTTCCCCAAATCAAATTCTTCTAGTCAAATATTAAAGGTCAAAGATGACTTCTCTGAAACTATCAGGAAAATGCAAGTGTGAAACTCTAATAACTCTGTTTTATTTTAGCCTGAGAAAAATACCAAACGTTACTCTAGGATTCTACAACTTAGCAAAGGGGCACATGAAGTTGAAGAGAATTCAAAGAACTAATCCTTTTCTATTGACGATCACCAAAGTTCAAAATATCAACTCTCAAAGTGAGTCCCTTAACAAAGTGAAAATTATGCAGCGCAAGAAATCAAATAAATTATCTTTTATTTGGGTCTGCGAAAAATACCAAATGAGGTGTTGTGCATTTGTAACTTTGCAAAGGAGTACATGAAGATGGAGAAAATCCAAAGAACCAAAACCGTTCTTCTCGAGAATCACTCAGGGCTAGAATACGGATTCTCAAAAGTAGGCCTTCCGACAGTTGAAATCGCGTAATGCGCGCGCGACGAAATTCAAACTACTTTTTATTCGGGTTCGTGAAAAATATCAAATGAGGTGATGTGCATTTGCAAATGAGTATGGAAGCACCTTAACATGAGTAAAATTGCGAGCAATGATTGATTTTCGTATCATTGCCCGCAATTTTGCTTATGTTAAGGTGCTTCCATACTCATTTGCAAATGCACATCACCTCATTTGATATTTTTCGAAAACCCGAATAAAACGTGGTTCGTTTGAATTTCGTAGTGCAATCGCACATTCACTTCGAAGGCCTACTTTAAGAATCCGTATTTCGGCCCTGAGTGATTCTCGAGAAGAACGGTTTGGTTCTTTAGATGTTCTCCATCTTCATGTACTCCTTTGCCAAGTCATAGATACACAAAGACCCTCGGTTGGTATTTTTTTATAGACCCAAATAAAAGACAATTTATTTGATTTCGCTACATCATGATTTTCAGCTTTGTCAACTCACTTTGAGAGTCGATAAAGCACCTTAACATGAGTAAAATTGCGGGCAATGATTGGTTTTTCACGAAAATCATCCAGCTTCGAGATATCAAGCTCCAAAGTTGACTACTTTGATAGATACAACCCGCAATTGACCTTCGTTCCGCATCTATCATTTTCTTCATTAATTTCATTTTCTTGTGTTGATATATATCTTGTTTGACATTTTTTCAAATGGTTCACGTGATTTCTTTTCACGCACAATCTTCCTTCTTTGCAATTGCATGGCTTTTTTTGTATGGCTTGGATCAATGCGTGGATACGTGTGGGCAGTATTACAATGCAAATGCGTGTATGTCTATTTCTCCCCAAGCATGGACAGTAATCTTTGATTCACCTCTTGCATGGAAATAATGAATTCTTTCCCTCTGAATTTTGTCTCTGCCTTTAGCGTGGACTTCTCTTTGTCAAACGTGTGGAATGCTCTTTGACTGGTTTCTTCTATGCATGGGAACTTCTTTAATCTACCTTGGCCAATGTGTTTGGTCTAACTCTTTGACAGCTGATCTCCCTCTTATTTATCTTTGGCGTGGACTGGTTTTTCTTGTGAAAACATGGTATTTTGGCCAATCTTCCTCCTTTGCGTTGATGTTTTCCTTTTTTGTATTAAATGCTTGACCAATGCGTGGTATTTTCTATTTTTGTAAATGCATGGCCCTTTATTCTATTTTGGCTGTGTTGAAATTGTTTTGGGCTTTGTCTTATGCTGCAAAAGAAATGCGTTGGAATGTCTCCTTTTGCATGCGTGAATTATGGTTGCGTGGAAATTGTTGATGCAATGCGTGGAAAGCTGATTGCATGGGTTGTGTTCTTGACCAACGTTTCACCTCCTTTGCGTGACCTGCTTCCTTTGCTTTGCGTGAATAGTTGCTTCTCAAAACCTGCGTGGAGAATGGATGGCCTGTTTTGTTTCATTTAAAAAATGCGTGGAATGTGATTTTTTCTTCCTTTTCAGCTAAGCTAGTTACGGCTTTGACTGGTATTATATTTCAAGCGTGAACAGTTGCTTCTTCTCTTCATGTGGGCCCGTGGGTGTGCTTGGATTCTTGAGAAGAAACTCTTTTGGGCTATGAATGAATGTGTGAATCCTTTGAAAAATAATTTCTCGAAAACGTTTCTACACAGTGGAAAAAGAAAGAAATTGAAATAATAATAAGAATTTGGAAATAAAGAGCCCTAACTTCTTACTCACAACTTTTTCTACAAAGTTCCACTGAGGAGAGTAAGGAGGATCGAAGAAGTTTTCTCGTAACCGTTTATTTCTTCCATCCCGTTGAAATAACCAATTTCCTCTTTCTCCGGGTAGTGGGCATTGATTGTCAAGGGAAAATAGGAAGAAGTTTATCCATTTGCCCATGACAATGGCAAAGCTGGCAGAAATTCCTATCCATTTCCCCATGCAGGAAATGGGAGATATTTTTCCATTCTGACATCCAATTGGGTTGGCAATCAACAAGGAAATATCCAACAAGCGGAGAAAAATGGATTTTTTTCCCAAAAAAGGGAAAATCGGGTGCAATTAATTAAAACCCAAAACTTAATTTAATTAAATAAAAGCGTAAGCAATTAATTAATTATATTTTGTAATATCCCCTTTTGGGATATTTGTTAAATTTTATTAAACTACTTGCAATGGAAGTAACTTAGAAGAGAAACCCTTCTAGGTTCACCTCAATTAACCCAAATGTCGCCTTCAATACAACCCAAATGGTGTTGGAGTGAGCGGTAGGGATTCGGATGAGCTATATAGTCGGTATTAGCACTTCTTTAACCAATTAAATTGTAGTAGTAAATTAATTAAAAATGTTGAAAAATAGCTGCAAACTTCAAAATTAATCTCCCTCAATATTGACTCTTTTTGCATGAAATAAATTGTAGATAGAAGATAAAATTATGAGCTTTCAAATGAACCAATAATCAGAATTTTTAACCCACTGAAACCCACTTAAATTTGCCCCCAAATCTGCAAATCAAACCGCTAGGGTTAGGGAAAAATATTTAAATTAATTCCAGCTCTTCCCCTTCACTTTCTAGCCCAATAAATGTTATTTTCAGAGCTGCAATAAATGGTTTATGATAGCAGTTCATAAAATATTAGAAAACCCCTTTCAATGATTGTTAAAACCCTCTACACAAGTCGATTTGGCAAAGGTAATTACAAGCCACGTAAATAAGCATAAAAATGGTCAAATCATGGCCATATCAATTAATTAAACATGTTGGAAATTATCATATTTAAACTTGTTTCAAATACCACTAATTTACACCGCAAATACCACCCACACAAGTCGACTTGATGCACATAATCAGCTACTAAAATAAAATTGAAGTCTTCACATAAAGCTCTCAAAAACTCTCAAAAACTCACTCATGCACTCTCCAAAATGGCGACTCACATATATGGAATTAAAATGCAAATAACTTATCAATTCAAGCTCTCAATGGCACACACACTTCACAATGGGTGGTGTTGATGAACACCTTTTGTTTTTGAGGATTTTGTGGAAATAGAAAATCATAGAGTGGGAATTGGCACAAGGCATAATGCCCGAACCTCATCAAAGGACCGTGGCAAAAAGGTCTCAACCATAGAGGAAGAAAACCCTCCATTGTGAAGAAGCAAGTCGAAGAGCATGTAGCGGATCAGCTACAAGGTGGAGAAGTCATGATGAAGATCGAAGATGCAACTTCCTTTTATAGCCACCCTTCCGAGGTGACAAAAGAGGAAGATATCCACCATGCTAAGGAGGAAGAACCATCGCAACAATTGTTTGGGGTGATGGATCAGCCTTTGGGAGCCCTAGAAGCACCCACCGCCATTGTCAAAGGTGAACCCTTGACTGATTTTCCTTACAACCCTATGAAAGCACAAGAGGGGGAGAAATGGCTAAGCAAGAACCAAGAAAAATGGAAGGTAAAGAATTTTTAATTGTTAATAATATTCCCTTGAATTCTAATGGTTGCATGTGGAAAAATACTAAGGGAACTTGGGAGCATGAGCAAAAGGATGAGGGGAAGCTTGAGGAACAAGAGGATGAAGTGAATAGCTCAAGCAATTCTCATATGACAATAGAAGATGGAGTCATTGAGGAAGAAGATTCGGTGGTCAAGAGATCTAAGGCCATGGTGCTAACACCCATTGTTGTTCTCGGAGAGTCAACATTATGAGGTAATTAATGATCATTGTTTGGTTAATGTTGATGATATTTTAGCATGTGATGAATCCAGGGTCTGAAAAGAAGGGTGATGAGCAAGAAGGGGAAGCGAAAGGGATGGTTGGAACCCATTTCCCAAATAGACATGATAACAATAAGCTTGTTGGTCTGTTTATAACAGCAGTCAATAAAGAGCAAAATGATGAAGAATTAGACTTTGGTAAGAGCCACAAAGACATCCCAAGCACATGTGAACAAGGTATGGAGGTAGTGCAAAAGGGAAAGCACCAATTATAGAAGGAGCAAAGGCAAAAGGAAATGAATATCTTGTTGAAAGTCCAAGGAACAAACATATCTCAGATTTATTGCTTCCTAGTTCGTCATTACATGGAGCTAATCATCATAATCAGTTTGACACAAATGTGGGAAAAATGGAGAGCACATTGAGTAGTAAGGGGTACTTACACCTTTCAAACGACTTCCAAGTTATGCATGATTCAACGCAAAGTTCGCTTTATGCTCAAGGACTGAAATTGGATTGATAAGAGGTAACCCTCTTCCCAAGGCCCACAGTATGCATGTAAAGGTAACTACTTCCTCTTTCCATTTGGCTTGTAATCCATTTGATATACATGTGTTTGAGGGAAGAATTTGGGGTCACAATGACTGTTGTGTTGATGGTATCTCAACAAGTCTTATAGGGTCAAGAAGATTGGAAGAATTCCTCCATGAAGCACTTGATGAGGTGGCTGGACTGTTCCAAACAGCAGTCAAAAGGAGGTCTTTGGATGGAGTTCACATCCTTAACAAGAAGACAGAAGTTACCCAAGACACACACCAACAAATTTCGAAAGAATGCAAGAAAGAAAAGATCCCATTCGGTGAAGATATCATGCGAATGAAGAGCGTTGATCCAAACCCAGAAGTCCTGAATCATAAGGACATCATGGGCAGTCCATCATATGTGAGTATTTCATCTCTCTTGCTGGCCAAATCATCATTTCATGTATGTTGCCATCTCACACAATTGGTTAGGAAGGATGTCTCATGCTTGTTATGTTTTCCAATGACACCATTAGTGAGATATCATCATGATAAAGGTATGGGTGTTGTTATGAGACTTGAGAAAGGAAGAATCACCCATTTCAAAATTAGTACTTGGGGTAAATTCATCTTGGTTTGTGTTGGTGTAAGGAAAATGTCAAAACCACTCTTGGGGAAGGTAAGCCTAGTGGTTCTATTCCTAATGGATACTCCTTGCAGCCCTCTTTTGCTATGACATTGTTGCATGGGGACCATCAAAAGAAGGATCACAATTCTGATTTTTCTATCAATAAGGGGCTGACCCATGGTTCCATGTATGAGAAAAAGGTAAGGAGGATAAGGAGAAAGGGCAGCATTCTTGTTTTGGTACATGACATACATACTTATCAACCATTCTGGGTGAAGAGTCTTCTTCGTGACCATGTAGCCACCATGCTTGCAGCTCATGGTACCATACATAATTTCATGGAAGGGGAATTTGCAAGAAGGATGGGGCTGAGTACGGTTGGTTACAAAGGCTTCATGACCACCATAACTAAGGGGATAGCTCTCACTATTTCCATGGATAGGTACAAACTTTGCATTGAATTCTTTCTTTCAGCTAGGATAGAAAAAAATTGGGATACATTGGATTCAGTTTTTGGAGGAATTCATGGTAGCAAAGCAAGGGGAATTTCATTATTGTTCTCCTTTTCATATATCAGCTCATGGGAAGAACATAATTACAGCTGGGCATGCACAAATTCAGCCTCCAAATAAATTTATAAAGGGAGAATTTAAGTTGTTGATCATGATGGTGAAAGTTGACAAGGTTAAGCAAAGGGGAATTGAACTCTACCCCTTACCAGCAGTCCAAGAAAGGCGGTTCATGGCTGAGTTTGCAAACTCAAGTTTGGCAAGCAACATCATGGGAACGTATGGAGAGAAAGTCAAAAGATGCATGACTGATTTTTCTTTACCAGCTCTCCTATATTTTATTTCAGTCATCATATATTCCCTTCCTAAAGGGGAATTGGTGAGTTACAGTTGTGGCAGTGATAGTATGGATGCATATCAGCCAAATAGAGAGGACATGGGGTTTGATAGGCACAAGAGGAAGTTGATCATCATGCCTACAAGGCATGATGGAGGATGGATAGAAGATCATTTTTTCTTGAATAAGTTTGGTTCCTGTGCAAGTACAAAAGAGGAGCTGAGATTTATTTAGGATTTGGGTATTTGCAATTGCTTGGGGACAAACAATTTCAAGAGGGGAGGACCATCATGTCCCTTTTTCGAGATAATTCCATTTGAAGACCTTTGACCCATTTTTCTTCCTCATGGGTCTAAGGGAACAAGCTAGAGGAAGCCAACAATGTCATCATGTGCTTAATTTTGTGTTTATTTCTTTAATTGGCATTGTATTTGTTGGTGAGCCTAGCGCCCAATAGTAAATTACAAATAAAAAGAGATGCATGACCATGAAGGCTCCAAAAAGTAAAAAGAAAATAATAATAAAGCAAGTCTAATTGCTGGCTAGTTTTTCTCGCACTTGAAAACCTAGGCAATCATGAGATAAATCTCCCTCATTTACCAATGAGGCTCCCATGTAACATTTTATCTAGTTATATGTCCTAATATCTATTTGTTAGTATTACTTTAACTATATAGCTCATGAACCATAGCTATACAGTTTTGCAGCAAGTAAGCATTGTAAAAGAAAGGAAAAAAATCTGCAGAAGAGGAAAATAATAGGAAACGGGAAGAAAGGAGAGAAGATGTGCAACCCAATCAATAGTTTACAGAGTTGATCACATGCACATAGATTAAAACAAATAGATCATTAAACACAAGAATTCAAAGAAAATGAAACTTTCAAATCTAGATCTAGAATAACACAAAGTTTATGAATAGATCTAGAAATAAATACAAGACGAATGCACCATTGACACAAAGTTCTCCGAAAATCTCCTCTCTATTCCTTTGCTTGCAGAAAGATATCAAGGGTTTCAACTCAAAGTCTAGAACACAAGAATGTTGATTACAAATTCTGATTTTTTAACCCGTAGGTTCTTCCTCTATTTATAGTGTATAAAGGGCAATTACAAATAGGAAGCTTTAAATGAATTCCCGCATGCGGAAGCTATGAAAAGGGAAACAACTAGCAATCTTCCTCCTGGAATTCCTCTTTGCATGACATGCATGATTTATAACTGAAAAATAGAACCTTCTATTTTGCATGTCTGCCACCTATTTCCAAGTAATTGACTTCTTCAAGTAACGGCTTTTAAACCAATCACTTAAGTTTTATAATTTAATTGATTGCTCAATTACTTTGTCGGAGAAAATAAAAGAAAGAGGAAAAGAAATAAGAAGAAAGTTGCAACCCTCCCAGTCTTGTTCTTCTTCCATATTCTACATGCGGTTGACTCTTTTGCCTTTGATTCTCACCAAACTGGATCTGGAAGCTATGCATGACTGTGATTTGCTTGCGGGTATTGTCTTTGCCTTGTCTTCCCTCTTATCCTTGAAGCTTTTGCAATTCTTCTTCAGTACATGTAAAGTAAATTCAATGAAGGCTTCAACTAGAAGATTGGGAGCACATGCACAAGATCCTGGAAGGAATTTTCCATGCATTGACTTCTACACGGGCTGTGTTGGAAACAAGAGGATGAATTTTTACCGGAAGCCTTTGCAATTATGAGATCTGGATCTATCAATTAAATCGGTGATAGGTTCAGGGCCTATGTTTGTATCATTGACTTCAACAAATCTAGAAGCTATGCATGATTCTCTTGATCCTTTTCTTTCATCATGGCTGGAACAATCTTTGTCTAAGCTCTTTTTCTTTTAATTCTGCCGAATCCCTTGCAATGGATCAATTTGTGCAGATCTAGCAATTTCTTCAGATTCGGAAGATATATTCAATGTACCTGACATTGATTTGAACTCCCTTTTACTTATATGAGCACCTGTGATGAATACCTACAATTAATTCAGACAAAGATGGAGTCCAGGGCATGAATACTTGATTTCTGTCACCAAAAATCTGCATATGAAGCCTGATACCCTAAAATTTGAGGTTTTGCTTGCATGCAAAGCAAACAAAAATATTATTTAATTCACCAGAGCACTTATACCAACATGCAGATAATTATCATAGCAAGAATCAAGCCATTCCAACCCTAGGTGAAAAAAGCTGAAGCTTCCGGTAGTGGAAATAAACTTTAATGCAAAATCTTCTTTTTGGCGCCAAAGCCTATCCAGATTTGTGATCCTTTGCAAAACAAATTAATTGTTTTTTTATTATGGCAGCCCATGCTTATATAACCTCAAAGATTCTATTTTTAATAATTGTCCTTCCTATTTCTGGCAATTTAATTAATAAACAATCATGTTTATTCACCCAAATTGGGCGCCCAATTATGCATGCTGTTGGTTGCTTTTAAATAAATTTATTTTATTTATTTTTAGCATGCATCCTTGACTTCTCCTTAGCTCTTCCACTTGCATTGACTTTCCTTCTATTTATGGCACCAAAATTGGGTGAATAAACCATTAATAAATATTATTAAATGCATTGTATTCACCCAAGGTGGGTCGCATTTTTTTAGGCAAAAGGAATTGTTAAAAGTAAGAAGTCGACTTGAAGGGAATTTCCACCCTACACCGCAGCTCCAAAATCCCCTCATCCACCTAAGTGATTTGAGTTTCATCATGGGAATTTTTACCTGCAAGGCAGATAAGAAATTCTCACCAAGTGCTTTAAATGATTTTTCTTTTCAATGGGAATTTTTACCCTGCAAAGCACGTAAGAAATTTCCACTTGCCTCGCCACCTCTAATATTTCCATCATAACTTAAGTGATATTGACTTCATGGGAAAAATTACCCTCAAGGCGGATAAGAAATTCTGCTGTCTACCACCGCCAAAATTTCCACTTTGGTAGCTTAAAGTCTTCCTTCCGAAAAGTGCGACTTGCATTAAAACTGGCCTCCTTTGATAAAGTGCAACTTGCATGGGTGAATAAATCTCTTTGGTGGGAAAAGTTAGCCTATCAAGGCAGAGCAGAAAATTCTCATCGGTGCTTTAAGTAATTTTTTTATTTTATAATGGGAATTTTCACCCTGCAAGGTAGGTAAGAAATTCCCACCTGCCTGCCACCTCTAATTTTCCCATCACAGCTTAAGTGACTTTGACTTCATGGGAAAAAGTACCTGCAAGGCAAATAAGAAATTTCTCACCCGCCTGCCTACTAAAAATTCGATCGCACTTACACTCATGAATTCCAGAAAATGTGACTTGCTGGAGAGACTTTTTGTGCATGACTTATCTTTTTTGGTCAAAAGCTTGCATTTTGAGGCTAATTCCTTCTCAGTGTTTGTGTCGGTAGATGATCTCCGAGATGCTTCCGTGCAATTAAACAGACTATATTGGAGAAGGAATTGACCTAGGGAATTTCACAGAGAAATCATGGATAAAAACGGAGAAAACGCAAAAAAAAAAAAAAAAGCGAAAAACGCGTCAAAGTTGCAGACAATGCCCTGAATTCATTCCAGTGAAAACCCTATTGAGATGAGTGAATATTGGCATGTAAAACTTCAAGATTCAACCGAGCACAATTTACTTCAAACGGGGCATTATTTATTTAATAAATAAATAAAAAAATTCCGCAGACAAAACTTGGCGGAGGGATAAAATGAGTTTCGACATCTGGGTATTTGTCGAAATTGGCTCATATGATTCACTAGGAATATCTTAACGTAATACAGACATCTTTTGGCAATAAAAACACGAAAAGACCCGTTGTTTTAAAAAGAACAAAATTTTTTCAAATGGGTAGTCACAGATTTCAGGGTGAAATTTGGGAACACCACTAATTGTGGTTGGCCTCATTTGAGATCCCCAAGACTTTCATGCACCCTCTTATTATAAATAGAGGTTGTTGTCATTAGTTTGAATTATGTTTATGGTGATTATTGATGAGGCCATAAATTGACCATAAATTGCCATTATTTGTTCTTCTAAGTTACCTTTGAAATTGGATTTAAATGTAATCTAGGAACTTATAGTTTGTTTAAGATAGAATATAGGATATATATCTTGTTCATTCTTTAGATATATTTTGTTATCTATTTTGTTGACTAATCCTATTGATTATTTGAGAAAAAATGAAAAATCTTGTGTATGCAAGCCATAAAAGAAAGATAATGCTAGTATTGAGAAAAGTAGAATTGATAATGGATGGTATATCTAAACTCAAAACTGATTTCATATTCAGATTCCTCTCGAAAAATTATGCAAGTTCAAACAAAGGATCGTCTTAATCCGAGATCGTATGCAAAAGTTAAAGTTGTTTTAAGTTAGCTCCAGAACTCGCAGATTTAGTTCCAGAACTCGCAGGTTTAGTTCCGAAACTCGTAGGTTTAGTTCAAAACTCGCATCAAATGGGGACTGTGAATAATCAGAGTCAAATGGAAAATCTGAGAGAGATTTTTGTTCATAGCAATGTGTTTAACATAAACCTCATTCAGATTTGCTACAGGTTTTACCAATGAAGAGAAATCTAACTTTTAGTGAGCTGCAGTCCGAGGAAAAGTGTATCAATAAAGCACTAAAAATTCCATAAACAGAAATTAAAAAGTCAAACAGAAAATTTGAGAGACGTTTTTGTTCATAGCAATGTGTTTAACATAAACCTCATTCAGATTTGCTACAGATTTTACCAATGAATATAAATCTAACTTTTAGTAAGTGCACCGAGGAAAAGTGTATCGAACGAGCACTAAAAGTTCCATTAACGAAGCAGAAAAAGTCAAACAGAAAATCTAAGAGAGATTTTTGTTCATAGCAATGATATGTTTAACAAAAATCTCATTGATTTACTACAAGTTTTATTAATAAAGAAAAATCTAGCTTTTAGTGAACTGCAGTCCAAGGAAAAAGTGTATCAAACAAGCGTCAAAAGTTCCACAATAAAAACAACAAAGTCAAATGGAAAATTCGGGAAAGGTATTTGGTCAAAATCATCTTTTGAGGAAAAACCTCCTTCCAATAATGTAGGAGAATAAAATCATTATGATTCTTGTTACCGAAAAGCAAGGAGAAGATTTGGGAGCAAATCTTCCTAAAATAAGTGAGATTAAACTTTGACTCCAATAATATATCTCTCTCCATATTTTGTGGAGATGGAGATCTTAGTTGTTAGGAATAGAATAAAGATAAGATCAGATTGTATCTCCCAAAATAAGGAGTTGATTCGACGCATAAATTATAAATGCAACCTTCCACACTCAGATATGTAATGTTTTACCACCAAGAAACGAATCTGTTCTTTTCTCTCTAATACTTTGCAGTTCTGAGTTAAGATCTCGAAGCATGGTTTAAATCTTCTTTCAAGTAATGAGCTGGCCACTCATTCTAAGAAAGATGGATCTGTATATTTGTGTTTTTATTTTGTAATAATTTGTGTTTATTTTTTTTCTAATTATCATCTTGTTGTGTTGTTCTTCTCTTTGTATTGTAACATTCAGTTTGTTGTAAACCTGCAGGTGTTTCATTTAATTTTGCTTATTTCCAATTCAGCAATTTCAATTTATGCAAGTGTGTTTTATTCTGCAAGTGTGATTTCCTTTATGCAAGTGTGTTTACATTTTTGCAAGTGTGCATTTAAATTTTCGCATGTGTGTTTTCAATTTATGCAAGTTTGGATTGTGTTTAAAGGAGTTGTTTTCCAAGATCTTCTTCTCTTAATGCATACAGTCTTCAGACACCAACCCGGATTGACATTATTAATGGCGGCGATTGACAACCCTCATCAATTATTCTTATTTTAGAGAAAGTTGGCTAGTGTAGCCCTTTTACTCTCTCTCAAGAATGAAACCCCTCGGGTTGAGGACCTCATCCAAGGACGAAAACCCTTGGTTGGGAAACTTGTTAAGGACGAAAACCCTTCATGAGTTTTTGTGTGTGCAAGCTGATTGGAAAAACAATAAAGTATCTTTCTCTTGCATTTGTGGTCTCTTTGGTGCAATATTATATTTGTTTAGAGTGGAGCGACCTACCTTGGAGTGGACTTTTGGTATGTGTGTTACTAATTTGGCAAATCTGAAATTACTAGCTTGTTCTTCATAATTTATAAGGCCAATATCTTGAGTTTCATGAATTTTGGAGCTTCCTAAGTTGAGTTGTGAATTTTTAAAGTAACACTGCAAACAAGGGTTTCATTGAAATTCATATCTCCATATCTAGGGTATTAAAAATCAGATTTCTTGCATTATATGATTGTTGATGATATATCATAATTTTAGAGACTTAAGTGGAGCTGATTAAAAGGGTTTTGAAGGCACAAAGGTGGGGTTGAAACCCCAAAATAGTTTGTTACCCTAGAAAAGGGTTTAATTTGCAGATTTACGTTTTTATAACAACTCTATAAATCTGATTTGTGAGCTTTAGCAATTTCTGAGTCCCCTAAAATATTATTAATTAATTCTAATTTAGAAAAGGGAACACTACAATCCTTCCCTCCCAAATTTGCTTGCCCTCAAGTTAATGCAAGCTCACATGCCCAAGTACCATGTCCAAGAGATGAAACATGTTAAAGGGGTCCAAACACCTAGGTCTCGTGCTTATCAAATGAAAGAGCTCTTGCAAAAAAAGCTCATACAAGTTTGTCGTCTTCATTTTCTTCTTCAAAACAACACTAACTAGATTTGTTATCTGCGTACTTAGTTGTACTCAAAACCTTCCAAACTGTTGTAACCTCAGACATAGAGCAAAGAATTGATGAATAATCAGCAGCTAGACAAGCTAAGACATATTCTAATATGGCATCCTCGCTCTTCATTCTAATGAATGCAACTGAAATAATGTGGTGGCTGCCAATGATTTTGCGGGCTGTTCCTTTTAATATCTGATAAAAATCAGATTGTAGATGAGCTAGAAGTGAGTTGCAGCAGCAACAACCCACTTGGGTTTCCACCCAACCAAGTACCTTTGTGGTTTTCATAAAAATTGTCTTCATCTAAACCTTCTTTCTAACCTTTTTCATCAAGAATTTTTCCTTAATTTGTGCAAACTTACAGCCTGTCCTTATCTAGGAACAACTGTCCTATACCTGTTATGTTCATGCCCAACAACATAAAAAAGGTACAACACATACCAACATGGAATAATATATCTCTCTCCATATTTTGTGGAGATGGAGATCTTAGTTGTTAGGATTAGAATAAAGATAAGATCAGATTGTATCTCCCAAAATAAGGAGTTGGTTGGATGCATAAATTATAAATGCAACCTTCCACACAGATATGTAATGTTTTACCACCAAGAAATGAATCAGTTCTTTTCTCTCTAATACTTTGCAGTTTTGAGTTAAGATCTCGAAACATGGTTTAAATCTTCTTTCAAGGAATGAATTGGCCACTCATTCTAAGGAAGATGGATCTATATTTGTGTTTTTATTTTGTAATAATTTATGTTTATTTCTTTTTCTCTAATTATCATCTTGTTGTGTTCTTCTTCTCTTTGTATTGTAACATTCAGTCTGTTGTAAACCTGCAAGTGTTTCATTTAATTTTGCTTATTTCCAATTCAGCAATTTCAATTTATACAAGTGTGTTTTATTCCTGCAAGTGTGATTTCCTTTATGCAAGTGTGTTTACATTTTTGCAAGTGTGCATTTAAATTTCCGCATGTGTGTTTTCAATTTATGCAAGTTTGGATTGTTTAAAGGAACTGTTTTCCAAGATCTTCTTCTCTTAATGCATACAGTCTTCGAACACCAACCCGGATTGACATGATTAATGGCGACGATTGACGACCCTCATCAATTATTCTTATCTTAGAGAAAGTTGGCTAGTGTAGCCCTTTTACTCTCTCTCAAGAACGAAACCCCTTGGGTTGAGGACCTCATCCAAGGACGAAAACCCTTGGTTGAGAAACCTATTAAGGACGAAAACCCTTCATGAGCTTTTGTGTGTGCAAGCTGATTGGAAAAACAATAAAGTATCTTTCTTTTGAATTTGTGGTCTCGTTGCTACAATATTATATTTGTTTAGAGTGGAACGACCTACCTTGGAGTGGACTTTTGGTATGTGTGTTACTAATTTGGCAAATCTGAAATTACTAGCTTGTTCTTCATAATTTATAAGGCCAATATCTTGAGTTTCATGAATTTTGGAGCTTCCTAAGTTGAGTTGTGAATTTTTAAAGTAACACTGCAGACAAGGGTTTCATTGAAATTCATATCTCCATATCTAGGGTATTAAAATCAGATTTCTTGCATTATATGATTGTTGATGATATATCATAATTTTAGAGACTTAAGTGGAGCTGATTGAAAGGGTTTTGAAGGCACGAAGGTGGGGTTGAAACCCCAAAATAGGTTGTTGCCCTAGAAAAGGGTTTAATTTGCAGTTTACAGTTTTTATAACAACTCTATAAATCTGATTTGTGAGCTTTTAGCAATTTCCTGAGTCCCCCTAAAATATTATTAATTATTTCTAATTTAGAAAAGGGGACATTACAATCCTCCCTTCCCAAATTTGCTTGCCCTCAAGCAAATGCAAGCTCACATGCCCAAGTACCATGCCCAAGAGATGAAACATGTTGTAGTGCTCCAAAAGCCTGGATCTCGTGCTTATCAAATGAAAGAGCTCTTGCAAAAACAAGCTCATACACCTGTTGTCTTCATTTTCTTCTTCAAAAACAACACTAGCAAATTTGTTATCTGCATACTTAGTTGTACTCAAAACCTTCCAAACTGTTGTAACCTCAGACATAGAGCAAAGAATTGATGAATAATCAACAGCTAGACAAGCTAAGTCATATTCTAATATGGCATCCTCGCTCTTCATTCTAATGAATGCAACTGAAATAATTTTGTGGCTGCCAATGATTTTGCGGGCTATTCCCTTCAAAATCTGATAAAAATCAGATTATAGATGAGCTAGAAGTGAGTTGCAGCGGCAACAACACACTTGGGTTTCCACCCAACTAAGTACCTTGGTGGTTGTCATAAAAATTGTCTTCAACTAAACCTTCTTTCCAACCTTTTTCATCAAGAATTTTTCCTTAATTTGTGCAAACTTACACCTGTCCTTATCTAGGAACAACAGTCCTATACCTGTTATTTTCATGCCCAACAACATAAAAAAGGTACAACACATACGAACATGGAATTTTCTTGAAAAATGCAGCAATTTAGGCAATGTAGGGGCTGGGAACAGCCATGCTAGAACTAAAAATCCCATACAAACCATAACCAATTGAAAAGAACTCCCCTGTGTTTGAAGGAACTTGTGAACTCCTTTGTATGAGAGAGCAAAAGGAGTAATCAATTGGCTGGTGATGGTGATGAAATTAATACCAAAATCACTCCCATTGTTGCCCCAAATGTGTCAAGCAACTCTTTTACCTTGGTTTGCCATATCAACTTCTTTCCGGTGTGCTTCTTGGGCTTGTGGAGACATCTCTTCATCTTCCACTGCAATCTCATATTCATTATTACTTGCTTGGGCTGATAACAAACTCAATTGCTCTTCCTTGTTTCCTTCTTTCTTCTCCATTCCTGAGGCCTGCACATAGAACAAACACATTAAAGAAAACAAGAGTTTTCAACATCCCTCCTTCATGCCTCATAGACATGATGGCAAGTTCTCTTTCATTGCTTGCAACCACCTCCCAATCTTCATTCAAGGAATGGATTTACAAAATTCAATCATGTTGCCCCAAATACACGTGTAACCATGCATTTCCTTCCTCAAAATCGAGATGACAGTGATTGGAATCCAACTTATGACGACATGCTTCAAAACCCATAAATCAATGCTCCTACTACAAACAATCATACCATCATTGTCATGCTGAGTTATAATGCTTTGGACAGCAAGATAACATCCATCTTGCTCACTTCCAAATGCTGATTTCATGAACTCAACATCTACTTTTATCGGAAGGCTTCTTCTAAGAGCATGTGCATTGATTAGGAGCTGAAAATTCCTATGAAGTGATTGTTGTTTTAAAACTGAAAGTGAGGAGTTTTTCTTACCATGTGTTGCCCATATGTCTTGCCTTTTTGTAGAAATTATTTTCATCCTTTTTTTGTAGCAGCTTGAGGAGCTTTATTTGTCATGCCTTGAAGCACAACCTCTTGGCCATCAAGCTTGAATCTTAACTTCATAGATCGGTAGTTTTGGTTAAATTCACTCAAGGAATGCAACCATTGTATCTCAAGTACCAAATCTGTATCTCCAATACCAACAACATAGAAATCATTACTTACCATGTGCCTTCCCAAGGTGAGCTTGAGTTGTTGGATCCTCTTGGTGCAAGGGATGATGAAGCCATTTTGTAGCATCTCATCCTTCACAATGAGGTTTGAATGTACAACAAACTTTATATGCATTCTCATAATTTTCCTTCCATTCCAAGTGCAAGAGATGACATTTACCTTGATCCTCCGAAGACCACCCATGCCAAAGCAATCTTGGCCTTGAATAGAAGAAGCAACATGCCCATAGCTGCAAGTTGTCTCTTTGGACCTAACATGCTTCTTAAAATATTTTCCATGATGACAAAAATATGGCAGCGACATAGGAGGAAACAACAAATCAGAAATATGGTCATCATTGTCATACCTTGGGCTTCCCACAAGGAGCTCACCCTCCTTTTCCTTTGCTTCTTCAACAAGTGAAGATCTTTCCACCTTGACTCCTTCCATATTTTGTTGACACATGTATGGAACATCATCATGGTTCTCATCAAAGTCAAGAACACCATCAATTTGCTTCTTATTGATTGTTGTTCGGAAAATTCCAGCAAGCTGAACATCATCATTATCAACCAGAGATTTGGCTTCAACCACCAAATTCTCTCCACAAATTTTCAAATCGATTTTTTTCTTTCGTTGGCTCATACTCCATGATTTTTCCTCTTTCTTTGGAGATTCTATTGCATCTAAAACTTTTTTTGGTTCTTCATCTAGCAACACCTCTCCATGTCCTTCAACTGTCACATATGGCCTCAACTTCTCTAAACATTGAGCAATAACATTTTTAGCTAGTGTATGAGTAACTAGTGAGGCTTCATGTTCAAAACCAGCCATTAGTAAGGATAACAAATGTTGTGAAGTATCATCACTCTCATTCAAGACCAAAGTCATAATGGTTTGCATTGCGGCTACTACATTTTTTTTATGATTTTTATGGACAGCAGTAAGGAAATGTTCAAACATATGGAGGATAAGATCATCACATTCTAGATCTAGCATTAGCACACAAGATCTGATTTTTGCCATAGTTTCTAGGATTGTGACCCTCTTAGTAAAAGGAGTTGTGATGTCATCAAGACCCTTAAAGTTCTCCACCATCAGCTGAAATATTTCCTTCATGGTGTTGTTATTGTATGGTTGTTCCGAGTTGTTATCCTTGTAATTTCACTAATACAAGTGATAACTACAAGTCTCACATCCGGATCTGAGTGTCTCAAAAGCTTGGGCTTAACTAGATGAGTCATTGATGGATTCACCGCCCAAAACATAGACTGATATTATAATTGTCTCTCTTTACTCATTAACTTCATGCCTCACAACACACTCGCAAGATCTATGCTCTGATATCAGCAATGCCCCTATCCGGGATAACTGCAATAAAAAGGAAATTGCACAAATCCCAATATATAGCAAACTGAAAATTATGACAACCAACTAATTTATGATAGTAAGGTATAAAATCTGATTTTTATAACAAGAAAAATGCAATCTCTCCAAAAATGCATTGTAATGTCTCCATTTCTGAAGACCCTTAGCCTATACTTCCCCATGAGCTTCGAGATGTTGCAGGGGAATCTTTATTAAATAATTAAATATTATTGCACTGGAGCAATAATTATTTAATTATGAAGATTATTTAATTTAATTCCCACAATATAAAAATTAAATGGGGAATTAATTAAATAAACATTTAGATGGCTTTTATTGATAAAATCACCCTTTGAAAAGGGGATGCCACACCTAGGGAAAACAAACTACTTTTATTTAATAATTTCCCTCTCCTAGGGATTTCGAATTTTGTGCCTCCTTGCTTATAAAAGGAGTGCTAGGATCATTATTATTATTATGTTATGATGAAGTTATTTTGATACTCCATGCTTGGAGTTGGGATGCATGCCCATTGATGTTCTCTCTCTCATGCTTGGGAGATCTTTGTAGCTGGTTATTGAGAATCAATTTGAAGAAGTTATTTGTGCAATCTCAAGTGAGATCCATGTCTTTGGCTTTAGCTAATTTTTAGATGAAGTTTGCCATTGAAATCTGCATGTTTTTACTGTAGCGATTCACTGTAGCAGTTGGTTTGTGATCAAAAACAAGAGTTTTTGGGAGTACTTTTGGCAAATCGACTTTGGTGTATTGGTTTCTACTGTTTATATGCATTTTTGAGTGTGGTACAATTAGTCTTTTGCATGCTTTCATTGCAGCGACCCATGCCTGAGTAGTTGTGGACTGTTTGTGAATGATAAATAACCAGATCTCTGTATGCTCATGTGCAATGACAATCTGGGCAATGTTTGCGATCTCTTTCAGGGAAAATCTATGATGGTATTTGGTATGGTTGTGATCTGGTTTGGGTATGAATGAAGCTGTTGTGTTATTCCTTGGATCAGCGACTCCATTGAGGAAGGTATTGGATGTTTTAATGTATGTTTTGAACCTCCAAAGATCAGCGAACTGTATGGCACTATCTATTTGATCTTAGCTGTTATTTACATGATGTTTGAGCCATTCAAGGCAGCGATCTGAATATGTTTGTTTGGGTAAGATATTGAATGCCTGAGAAGGGGAGAATGCATGTTCCCTTGTCTTAATGATTCTCTAAATGATCATACCTGGCAGCGATATGTGTAAAGGTATTTAGGAGTAATTTCAAGTGTTTCATGGTAGCTGGGTTATGCTTGCTTAATGCTCAATAACAGTGGTCTGCAATTGATGAAATAAGTTCAGATTTAATTCTTACTCTAAGAGCAATTACGGTGACTGAAAGGTGGAGTTTAGATCTGAATTTGTCTACCCTTCTTACATGCTTAGTTGGTCAGTGTTTGAAGACTTATTTGCAGCATTCTGAGTTAGGAATAGAATCTGATTTCTGAGGCCATTAGTTCAGCTAAGAATTAATTATTTGAACTCATTTGATAAAGGCCATTAAACCCTTACCTTCGGGTTTATTGAGTCATCTATTTGACTGGTTCAAGTGGTTTGTGGTTGTGTTTTTGCAAATTTCAGTGGATTAGAGTATTGAAGGGTTGTTGATTTGCATATTTTCTATTGATCCCAGAAGTGGGATATTACATGCATCTTTTACACAATCCAAAGCATGTAGGGAACTTTAGAGATATTTTAGAACAAATATAAACCAAGAAATGAGCCTTCAAACTCCAACTGGAATTTATTAAATTAAATATAATAATAGCAGTGAATACCCTTACAAATATGGCTGGAAATGAAGATTCCAAGCCCCAAATTGAAGTACCAATGTAGATTCCAGCTATTAAAAATAGGAGAAACACAATGATGGTTGAATTTGAAGATCTTGTGTCCTAGACCTAAACACCACCTTAGGGAAAGTCGCCAACCTACAAGACGGCTAGAAATGCGTTGAAAATTGAAGACAACTTCTTATGAGATCACCTTGTTGCAAGCTTGAGGGGTTTTGTCTTCAAACCAACTCACTATTGAGAGGTTTCGTTCTCAATAGGTTTTCGAAGAGGGTTTTCATCCTCAATGGAAGAGAGAGAAAGCAAATATGCTCCAACTCCAAAAAAAATAATTTCCAAAAGTATGCATTCCCACTTCCAAGCTAAGAAGCCCCTTTAAATAGCTAAAGGTGGCGCCAAATACCAAATAGAATCCTCTAAACAGGACCAACCTCCTTGGGAGATATATTTCTCCTTTTCTTTTTCTTCCATCTCTTTTTAATTTTCTTTTTAAGCCGGAGTTGCACTTTTCAACCAACTTTCTTTTTTATTGTTTTAGCCAACATATAATAGTGAATAGGCTAAATACTTTAAGTATTTAAAAATATTTTGTATCTTAATAATAATATTATTAAGTTGCCCAAAATAGCGAATTGACTGGGCTTAACTTAAAATATTATTAATTATTTCTAATTTAGAAAAGGGGACATTACATATACAAATCTAGCTATATATGTATGTAAGTATATATGTAAGATTGCATGCTTATGCATACACACATATACACACTAATTCGCAAAGTTCATATTTATGTTTTTGTTCGTGTCCATGTTTGGAAAAAATAATATTCAAAACAAAATTCATCAATTGATAAAAATTGAAAATAAACCACGATCAATTTCAAGAATATAAATTTATTTTATTTTATTTTCAAAATAAGAAATAAATGTACAAGAAAGTCAAAATATACAAATATTACCATATGCTTTCAAAAACTATATTAAATTATGTCAAAACATAAAATATAAAAGCATTTCGCATCACATCTTTTAAGATGTCTTTATTTTCAAAAAGTGATTGTTGAAATAAATTTAAAATATTAAGATTCCCATAAAATAAAAAATATTAAGGAAATTTATATATCTGAATTCATATATATATATTTGGATATTTATTATTCATGGCAATATTTATATTTGTATTTAGATATATTTATAAAGATGATTTTTAATTTTACCAAAGATAAATGATTTTAAATTTACTATGTCAAAGAAAAATCTTAAAATTAAATTTTGAAAAAACCTAAAACAGCTACTTAGAAAATATTTAGTTCTTCTAAATAAATTATAATTTTCAGTTGGTTAAATCTGAATATCAATCGTCTGTATGAAAAACTCCTTTGAACCATCACAAACAATGCCTCGCACAACCTGACAACTCTTTCAAATCACAAATGGATTTTTGATACATTTTGAGTGCAGTGCTCTAAATGTTCAAAAGTTAAACACTGGATAAATGGAGGAATAACTACATATTATTTATTCAATATGAATATTGTACAAATTGGTAAATGCTTGTTATTACATTGATTAATTTTTCTCTTAAAAACTTTTAATAAGCTTGTCTACACAGTTTGTGTATGAGACCCAATGGTCCAAACCACCAACTAACAACACATGCATAGCATTACTAACATAAGTAAATTAATGACTAACATCAATTTACATAGCAATTATTAACCTATTTAATAAACGAGGTGTCTCACTAGGAGATGCATGCCCCCAATAACTACAAAGTACAAACAAACAAAATATATTTGGATTACACAACCCTACAAAACCCCCTTAATCCAAAGGGGACCAAAAGATGATCTGGAGAAAATGACTATGAAACCATCCAACAATATCTCCTATAGCTTGCAAATTGACACTCCATACATCCTAGTGTTGATCAACTTGCGTCACTTATGCAAAGCCTGATCTGACAGGACTAATGAGCATCATCCTAGGAATACTCAACCCCTCTAACCCATTCATACTTGTAATGTAGTATAAGCATCATCCTTCAAAATACTCCATTACATAGACCTTTGTCTCAATGATAATTCCATGCACATGTATGGCTGATTTAACCCGGAAAATAAATAATATAAGGGAAAAGGAAAGAGGAAATGGTGATGGTTCTTTATTTAAATTCAGGTTAAGGTTAGAATAAGATGTATATTAAGATTATTAGTTGACCATCAACATTCAAATTTGAACATACATATAAAGCATTGAGAGATAGATCAATTAGGAAATGTGCTAAATATGGTACAACATAAGAAAAGAGTGCACATAGCTCTTTGACTGGTCTGGAGGCTGATTTGGGTGTGACAAAGGGATGAACTAGCTGTAAATATCCTCTAGATTCTTCATCTCTGATTCAAGAACACCACTATGCATGGGGACGAAATTGTTCTCCTTGGACCAAACCATTTTGTGGTTTCATCTTATTGGGCAGTTTGGTCTAGGCACCAAATTAGACCTTGTAACTCTCTTAACCTTTGCAAGAGACTAGTATATGCTTCGTAGTGAAATATTTGGTTTCAACAATGTGAAAAAATCCTCTAAAATAAGCCACTTAACCCGAAACCCTAACCTAGGGTAAAATCCCCACAAAAAAATTAGTGGTTGGATTGAAATGAAATCTGTACATAACCTATGTTGGCACTACTCCAAAGAGACCTCAAACCAACAGTAGTTCTCCACCTAGAGAAACAACATAATATTGCAAGAATGCTACTATATTTGATAATTTGAACACTTGATAAATGCTTTGTATTGACTTTGCTTTCCTGTGCTTGACTTGGCTTTAGAGGACTCTTGATTTGTAATGTCCTTTTATGGGGATCCTCCAGAAATAGCCCAAGGCTGAGCACAAAGGACTGAAATCAGATTTAGGGCAGGCTGTAGATGACTGACAATGATTGTGAAAGCCCTCAAGAGCTGCCAACAATTTTCCTCCCAGGGTAGCGACCCCTTAGGAAGATTCAAGCACACTTTTCTATGCACGAAATTCACTCAAACCGTTGGAAATTATGCTCATAAATTATAAGAAAGTACCAAAAATCATTAGACACGAGAAAATTGATTTTTGGAGGCTCACAAGTGCTAATTTGAATTTACCATGAAACCCTTCCACTGCAGCAATTAAATAATAATTCTAGAATTGAAATAACACTTATATGCACCCAAACAATCAATAAAATGATAGATTTCACCTTTAGAAATTATGGAGAATCCAACCATGCAATTAGATCACACAAAGACCAGCAATATCCTCTGAAACACTCTCCCAAGCAAGTCGCCTAGGGAAGAATTTTATTATAAGTAGCCAAAGAGAGATTACACAAGAGATAGAGTATGGGGTTTCGTCCACACAAGATTCTCCTCAAGGGGTTTCGTCCTTGAGAGAGCCCTCAATCAAGGGTTTTCGTCCTTGAGAGAGATGTTTTATAAGCAATCCAATCCAACCAAAATGTAATGTCCCTTTTTAGGGGGACTCAAGAAATGGCCAAAATCTCACAAATCAGATTATGGAGTTGTTATAACCCTGCAAAACTGTAATTCAAACCCTTCCTAGGGCAGCGACTTCCCTAGAGGAGTTAAACCCTTCAAAGATGGGTCAAACCTTGCAAAAATCCTTCAAATCTTATGCCAAAATTAGTAGTAAACCCTTAGCAAACACATTCAGTTGTTAAAAGTCAGAATTGAGTGTGAAAATAATTAATTGTGGAACCCTAACCAGCGAACATCATCAAGCTTGGAAAAATAGTAGAACACCTCCAAAATTCACCAAATTCGAGATCTTGGCCTTAGAAAATATAGAGAACAAGAGAGTAATTTCAGATTTGCCAAATTAACATCACACATACCAAATTATCACTCCAAAGTGGGTCGCTCCACTCCAAACAATTATATTATTGCACCAAAGAGACCAATCATGCAAGAAAATGATACTTTATTGCTTTTCAAATCAGCTTGCACACAAAACCTCATGAAGGGTTTTCATCCTTCACAAGTTCTCAACCAAGGGTTTTCGTCCTTGGATGAGGTCCTCAACTCAAGGGTTTTGTCCTTGAGAGAGTAAAAGGGCTACACTAGCCAACTTTCACCAAAATATGAATAACCACTAAAAGCATGAATCCATAATGCCCAAGCGTCCTCTTTAAATAGCCACAAGGAGTGCTTTACAACATAAAAATGATGGCCAACCCCTTACGGTAAGTGCTTTTAAATATTCAAATGGTATTTGGAGCCTACATGCTCATAATACCTTTATTTCCTAACTAATTAAGTTCCTCTATTGAGCTAGGCTTCCCAATGGATACATGATAATAAATGAAATAACTACCCAAACAACAATAAAAATATAATCCGATCTTTCCTTTGCTTTCTTCCTTAGACCCGCATTGAGGAAAGAATGGGTTAAAGTCTCCACAAATCATCTTCCAAAAAGGGACATGACAGTCCTCCCCTCTCGAAATTGCTCGTCCCCAAGCAATTGCTTGTACGAGATCCCAAATAAATCTCAAAGACTCCTTTGTACACCTTTGCACAAGAAACAAACTTATTCAAGAAAAAATGATCTTCCGTCCATCCTTCATTTCGTATTAGCATGTTGGCTACTTCCTTCTCACTCCCATTTTCTCTTTTTGCCCCTTGTTTGGCTGATTTGTGTCCATGCTATCAAGATGACAATTGCAACTAGACCCTTTTCTCTTGAAAAAAGGAAGGGGTTAAGTGGCGAGGACTATGATAGTATTAACTTTAAGGAATGACGCGAGGCCTTATGAAATCAAGCTTAGGCCTCAAAGCACTTGCATTTCCTTGATCCAGGTTGTTAGTTCAACATCTTCTTCATCTTCATCATCTTAATCATCATGCTCCTCATCCTATTTCTTTTCACTACCTTCCTCTTCACTTTTTTTTTCTTGTTCGGTTTCTATTCTTCTTTATCTTCTTGTTTAGCGATTGTTTCTCCTCCCATTTCTTGTGTTTCAACATTCTTATCATCTTCTTTTCCAAGTGTCTTGATCTTCTTCTCAATCATTTTTTTCTTTCTTTCTTTGCATAGACTTTGGTCCCAGAATCCTGTTGAGAAGAAGGGGAAGCTTGGTGAGTAGTTGCTTGTTGGGAAGAAGTTGTTTGTTGAGGAGAAGCTTCTGTTGAGAAGCGTTAAGCTCCTTCATTTTCTTACTAATGCAATGTCTCGTTCTTAATAGAACAGAATATTGAGATCATATGGATTATCCTTCTCCTTTTGAGACCAATCAATGGTGGGAAGAGGACTAAATTGAATAGAGTTGGTGAACTCGGGAGTAAGCAGATTCGAACCATCATCAACCATGCCCTTTGGCACCTTGTGCAACTTGAATTCTTGGATCTATTGGAGAGACAACCTGCCATATGCTCTTTTTCTAACCTCATAATCATCTTCACATTCTCCCAATAATCTTCAAATGTTGGCACATGTTGATAAGAGAGTCGAAGGTTGTTGCTAATGAAGTTTTTACCATCAAAAGTTTTCCTCTTCTAAAAAGGCTGCTAATTAAATGGAGATATAGTTCTCCCAACATTATGGGAATCAAGAGTAATTTTACAAGTATAATTTCCCAAGGATATGGGAAACTGGATGCAAAATATCTTTTTATCCCTACAAGTCCGGTGAAGAAAATCTAGTTGTCTGCAAAGCTCAACCAAGACAATTTTATCACTACAATAAATAGGAAGTTCTTAAGGAGCTCCCTCAAAACTTGTTATTCTAATATATGTGAATTTCAGGCTGGATAAACAGGATACCATAAACTGCTATCAACTATATGGCTTCCTAAGAAACTTTGCTTGTGACATTGCCTTCCAATAATCTAACTAAGAACATTGTGAAAGCATCATTAACCCTCTTGTGGTGACTTTTGTTATTTTCATAACTTAACTAGGTGTAAAACTCATAGATAGGGAGATTTTGTCCGCCACCTTGGCTTCATAAACCAATCCATATTCTCAGTATCCAACAATAGTGTAGATCAAATGTGAATTCAAATAAAATAAAAAAATTGTCGATGAACATGGGTGAGTTCCTGAGGAAAATTTTCACAAATAATTTCTCCCTAATTGAGAGTGTGTTTGCCCTCACAAATCAAATTAATAAAAACACACATCCAGTTCTGAATTTCTTTGGTAGAAGGTAGGCCCATCACCCTTGCCAGGAGTGTTATGATATCGATATTTCTTCAATAAAATCAACTTTGTAAAGAATCTTCGGCAACTTGGATGGCCCTCTCTTCTTCACCTTTAACCAAGATTTGGCAATCATGGTTTGATACGTGTTGGGAGTTGAGTCATAATCTTTTTGTGCTTCGGCCATGGTGAGGGTCTTGGAACCGTCGAAGGTAGGGATACCAGTGTTAAGTTGATATTGTGGGCATCAAGCTAAGTAATTAACTCCGTTGGGGATCTTTCATTTGTTTGGTTTGTGGATCAAAACAAGAGACACAGGACAAAACAGTATCAACACATTGAACAAAGTTGGGAAAACCTCCTGCATGAGCTAGGCCAATGTTTGGGACAACCTGGGCTAGAGGGGTTGAGTTATCATCTCTCATCCTAGTCCGAACTAGTTCGGATACATATGTTTGATGTCATTGTCCCCAATTTTGAGGATTGAGGTTTCCGGGAGGAAATGGGTTCATACCCAACATAATGGAATTTCATCTTGACCAAATTGAACACTTGTTTAGAGGCAAATAGGGTTTCGAGTAAAATTCTTGAGAAAACAAGCGGAAAGGGTTAAAAATGAAGAATAGATTGGAAGTGGGCAAAACAGGTGATGAAACGACTCACCAGGTGGGATAGAAAACAAGGCATTAATATAAATTAGGAGAGGAGCTCCAAATAATATAAAAACCCTTGAAATCACTCCGCTTTGATGCCCTAGTTGCAAACTAGCAAGATGGTCTTCAATGAAAGTCTTCAACACCACCAAATTGGAGGGTTCTTGTCATGAAATCTCCCATAAGGAAGGGTTTTGTCCTCCTTGGATCCCACACTAATGGATTGTCTCCCTTTAGTGGAATGGAATTAGAGCAATCAGCCCTAAAACCAGGTATAAAAGTGTATATGCCAAAATTGATGTGCAAATGAGTAAATGGACTCCTCTTTGTACCCTTTAGTTGGCAAAGTGTCATAAGGGTAATGGTCGACCTCATAAGTGTTGGGGAATTATTTACATGAGTTAGAATAATATCATGTGTTATTATTATGAGTTGTATTTAATGAGTTGTTTCGGAGTTATAACAACTCATGCCTTTGAGATTAGTTGTTACGAGTTGTTACGAACAACTCGTATAGAATTAGTCGATGGTTGTAGGAGCCTTAATAAGCTTCCTATTTTATAGGATATGTATTTCCTATATAAGTGTTTTTTCGGATGAATGAAGATGGATAGTTTTATTATCGGTTTGTTGTGTAAAACTGTTGCTGCACTTTTATTTGGCATCAGAGCGATTATGTTCCTGAGCAAGATGGTGATTGAATTGCAAAGGCGTGATTCAATTTTGTTGATTGCCCTCAACATGTCAGACATCAGTCAACATTGAGCAATCTCAGTTCCATGCAGACGTTTGGTGCAATTTGGATATAGAATTGTTAATAGTTATATCAATGCGCCTAGTAGCAAAACGTTTCTAGATCATCAAGCTATTGATTCACATAAATTTATGTGCTAAAACCAATTCAAATGCTCACCTCATTCGTCTCGTCTTTGCATCAAATTAGTTCAATTTTTGTATAGATTTATTTGTAAATTGCATACTCATGTTTTCATCAGGGACGCATTCTGTTAGAAAATTGTAGCTAAGAACTTTTCATACTTTATTTTTGGGCAACCGACCATCATCTGCCACGAGTAAAGGCTTGTTTTTATTCTGCTGATCTGACTTTCTAACAGTTAAATCATACGGCAGGTGTCCACGTGCAACGCAAATTGGTGCATCCATTTGAGAAATGGATCATGGCGGGCTCGAGTTGAACATAGGTGGAGTTCGAGCCATATTGCATTAGAGTGGGGGTGTTAAAGCTACAAGTGGAAAAATGAATAGTGGGAAACTATTTCAAAGAGGTGTGAAAATTTCAATGCTAGAGTAGTTTTAAATGGTATAGTTATAAGTCAAAGTTTTGTTAAAAATTTAATTGTAAAAAAAAGTTGTAAAAATTAAAAAAATTGCCTTACGGACGCATTTTCGGTGTTACCCGACGTCCGAGTCCAAATCAAGGGGGCATTTCAAATTGAGCTCCATGATCAAATTCAGCTGAGTTAAGCAGCGCATCTACTAGAGGTCGGAGGCAACGGAGGATGGAGGGCGATCAACGCCTCTCATCAGTCACCAACGACAAGGCCGCATTTTGGTATGGTGGCATCTCTTTTTCAGTTTGATTTGATTTGCTTTTTAGTGTTCCTAGTTGTGTGAATAAATGGAAATTTCACATTGTGGGGGAACATTACACCAATGTTCCATTTCCATTTTGCACCTAAAATGGCTAAATTCAAGGGCAACTTCCAGTGGCAGTGGCAGTTTCCTATGTTGTTTGAGATCAAGTGGCAGCGATCGACAACAATGGCTACAATTAAGAACATTGTGATTCTTATAGAATGTGATGTGAAATTTTTCCAGATTTCAATTGTTTGCTTTGAGTGGCGTGTGCAGAAATAAAACATGGTTTTTATTCCCTTGCCAACTATTGAAAAGAGGAGGATGTGCATTTTGGAATCTGAGAACAATTGTATAGGAAAGCGGTTGAACTAGAGGGATCCTCTGACTGCATAGATCCTCTGATTGTCGTACTTCTAACATCGATCGGCCGGTGAAATCTAGCGTTCACTTTGGAAGTGAAAACAAGAACTATTGAGTTCGCGTATGTAGGTGAATCGATGGAAGTGTGATCATCCAATATGGGATTCACTAGTGGTGAAGCGGATTGGTCATGTGCAGCAAGATCCAAGCCGGTAATATGCGAGACCTAAAAGAATGCGGAGGCATACAATTTTGTTTCCATTTTTTTAGATGTGTTTCTTCCCATGTAAACACTAAGGGGGTGAATGTTAGGAAATTAGCATTTACATTGGGGAATTATTTACATGAGTTAGAATAATATCGTGTGTTATTATTATGAGTTGTATTTAATGAGTTGTTTAGGAGTTATAACAACTCATGCATTTGAGATTAGTTGTTACGAGTTGTTCTAAACAACTCGTATAGAATTAGTGAGTGGTTGTATTTCCTATATAAATGTGTTTTACGGATGAATGAAGATGGATAATTTTCTTATCGGTTTGCTTTGTGTAAATCTGTTGATGCACTTTTAATAAGCTTGTTTTATCTTCTATTTCCATGTTGGAAACTCTCCAACCTTGTAGACCTCATAAGGAGCTTACTCAATCTGGGTGCACTAGAACCTAGCCAACTTTCCTTGAAAGGAAAAATATCAAATAAAAACATATATACGAATAAGAAAACTGAAATCTAACTCCATTTTTTTCCTTGTTCAACTTCTTCTTGCCCACGGAAAGGAAGACGACCAAGAAGCCTTCAATTTATATTACTTTGAAAAGGTGGGTATTACAAAAATAATGTTTTTGAAGCCAATTGATGCCTATAACACAATAAAGAACAGAAAATTGAGTCTTATGTTGGAGGAGGTCTTAGAGGTGGGCATCGAAATTGTTGGACAATTTGTCATTGACATGCGCAACAACATACGTAGAACTAGGAGATTACTTTAGGACATGAATCGGTCACTTTTTTTGGACCCCTTGTGTGGTCCATTGCCTTGACCTTCTTTTGGAGGACATAGGCGAAATTGAATGGGTGAGAACGGTTATAAAAGATGACAAAACTATAACAAAATACATTTATAATCACCCTTGGCTTCTCAACTTGATGAGATAACACACCAAAGGGAATGAGCTTGTGCAAGCGGGTGTCAAAAGGTTTCAACTAAGTTTCTAACGTTGTAAAGTACTTATAGTTTGTAGACACCGTTAAAGAAAATGTTTGTGAGTCAAGCATAGCTATACTTATCATATTAAAAGAAATTTAATTAAGAGAAGACCACAAAGACAAATTTTGAGGATGCCTTTGCGAAGAGATTTACAAAGATCATCAAGGTAACTTCAAACTTCAATTCAAATTTTAGGTGGATTTCTTTATTTTAAATTTTTAAAGGTATTGTTATTTACTTTAGTTGTAAGTTTGTAACTTTATAAGTTAATTTATTTTTAGGTGTTGCATGACCTTTGATGAGGGTTTTGTGATTGGTAAATAGAGAACAAAATCCAATGAGATACATTTATGAGGCCATTGATAGGGCCAAAGAGGCCATCCAAAACTATTGTAGGGCCGATATACTCAGATTTGGTCTCTTTTGGGAGCTAATTGACCAAAGGTGAAACAATCAATTCCACTAATTAATTCATGCAATGGGGTACTACCTCAACCCCAAGTTTTTTTTCGTTGATGGTTTCACACATGTTAATGGGAAGGTTATTACGGGCATCTCGAGATGTATTGAGAGAATGAGACCTAAGGTTGAGGTGAGGAACCTCATTATTTTAGAGCTGCAAAATTACAAACAAGCTAGAGAGGGGCTCTTTTCCTCGGCGAGAGAGATCCACCCAACCACCATGTAAAAAAGTTGAGAGTATTTGCTAATATCTTTCAAGTTACAAATATACAATTATTAATTACTTATGAACTTTTGAGAAACAAGTACTTCACAATGTGATGATAGTGCACAAAGAGGACGACAAAACTCTAGAGGTAGAGGATCTAATGGTAAAGGTTGTGGATGCACATTCATTGGCACTTGTTTCAAATGTAGCAAAGCTTGGACATAGGGTACTTGAGTGTCCTCATGGACATTCGGATGGAAGTAGAAATGTGAGTGGCGCATATTGCACGAAAGAGAATGTTGCATCAATATATCATACAAGTGAACCCGAAAAATGCGAAAAAGTACAAGCACTCATTATGAAGAGAATATTGTTGAAGCTGCGAAGGAGGAACAAAGTCTCATGCAAATGAAAAAATTGTTTAGAACAATCTACAAATTAAGAGTTAAGTGTTGTAATTTAACCATAGACAATGACATTACGAGATAATATGATTTCACAAGAAATGGTAAAGAAGCTTGAATTGAAGAGAATAACACATCAAAATCAATACGGGGTTTCGTGGTGGCTAAAAGGTCCTCAAATTATGGTCAATGAGAAATGCTTAGTGAACTTCTAGATATGTGCATATAGGGATGAAGACGTGTGATGTCATGCCTATAGATGTTTGTCATATTTTGCTTGGGAGGCCTTGAAAATTTGATCACAAGGTATGACATGATGGTCATGCAAATAAATATACTTTGGAGGCAAAAGATGGAGTGATGTATACTTTGAATCCTTTGAAGGATAAGTGTGAGGAAGTAGAAACTACTCCTAAGGTTATGCTAATGTCAAGAAAGCAATTTCTGAGTGAGATAAAGGAATGCGAGTATTTTGCACTTGTAGCGTGTAATGTCCCCTTTTTGAGCAAATAGAAAATTACAACTTCAACCCAAATCGAACCAAGAGGGATTAGATCCTTTTGAATCAACCTAAAATAGCCCAATGTCAACCAATTACAACCCAAATGGGATTGGAAGTGGTCAAGGTGGTGAGCTAGATTGGTGGAGACAATCAGATTTTTTTCTTCTCCATTCTGATTTTTATTATAGCAATGAATTAATTTGAAACAATTGCCAATAGCTGAAAACTTCAAAAATCATAACTCGATTACTACTTCATCTTTTTGCATGAAACCAAGCATATATAATAAACTAGAATTTTAGAGCTTTCCAATGAACTAAAGATCATACTTTTCGAGCACTAAAATCCCTTCCAAAAAGCATCCAAACTTCCGATTTGGGCGCTAGGGTTAGTAGAAAATATTACATTAATAACTAGCACTTCCCTCAACTATTTTCACCCTCCAAAGCTTGTTTTGATGCGCAAAAATGCCAAGAACGGATCTTAACTAAAATCACAATTTTTAAGCATCAAAATGTGTCCCAAACAATTAATAATCCAACCCCGGATCATTATGAACTTCTAAAATTATTTCCCTCTTAACCAATCAAGCAAAAACCTTCAAACTTAGGATTTTGGGCCACAAAAATATGAAAAATAATATTCCAAAATTAATTTTCGCACAATAGACATCAAACCCAAATTTCGCCTAAAAAGTAGGTTGCCCAAACATTTAGGGCACCAAATCATCTCCAAAAATTATGAGATTAATTGCAAAACATGGCAAATCTGAAAACCATTTGTTTAACCATCAAAACATGCAAACAACCTCGATTTTCCCGAACAATCAATTCGCTATGGTTAGGAACACTTTCCCAATCAATTCGCCACACAATAGATGCAACATGCACACAAATGGATCCTTAGCAAAAATCAAATTTACTTCAATTCCAAATCGAAGGAGAGAGAGAGAGAGAGAGCACAAAGAAGAGCTAGGGCATACATCCCATTTCTCCAAGCATGGAGTAATATCAAACAATCAAATCAACATCCCAAATGATGGCCATACAACCTCCTTTTATAACATAAGGGGTGCAACATTCAAATGGCCGACCTTTTCCCTTTTGAAGGAAAACTAGTAAAACCTAAATTAAAATATTAAAAGACCCACTTAAGTGCACTTTATTATTTTTAATTAAATAATAAAGAAGTAACTAGCCTATGTGCACTTTTTAAACTAACTAAAGACTCCCACTTGTAGCACTAGGCATGCCAAGGTGTTATAATGCAAATAAAAGAGATGAACAGATATACTAGTGTGCCCCTAAAAGGGAACATTACATAAATGAAGCCTCGTAGAATTTTGGCACAAAAGATATAGAAGAGACAATTACATAAGAAGACAGATTTGATTGGCGAAATTTTAGAGATTGATTCAAGTGATCTACCACATGGATTACCACCAATGAGGGACATAAGTCATCAAATGGATTTGATCCCGGATCAACTCTACCATAAAAGAAGCATATAGATTGACATTGCAAGAGAATGCTAAGGTGCAAAAATAGGTTCAAGAGTTATTGGACAAAGAATTTATCAAAGACTCTTTAATCCCATATGCAATACCAACACTATTAGAGCCAAAGAAGATTGGTGAATGAAGAATGTGCATAGATAGCCAAGCAATAATTGAATCACAATTAACTACAGGTTTTCATTACCGTGGATGGATAATTTGATGGATTGCTTGAGTGGTGCTAAGTATTTTCAAAGATCGATTTAAAGAGGAGATATCATCAGATTCACATAAGAGAAGGCGATGAAACAAAAACATCATTAAAACACAAGAATGTCTTTATGAATGGTTGGTTATGGCATTTGAGTTGACAAACGTGCCAAGTGTATTCATGTGTTTGATGAATGAAGTGTTGAAACCATATTTGGGTAAGTTTGTGACTATCTACTTAAATGATATTTTGCTTTTCAGTAAGACAAAGGAGGAACATTTGCATAAAATGTGGGTAGGATTGCATGAGACAAGAATGTACTAGTGAACTGAAGAAATGTAGTCTTCGAAGGAAGAGTTAGTATATCTCGGTTTTGTAATATCCTGTGAAGGTGTGAAGATGGATCTTGAAAAGTTGAGCACAATAATTGATTGATCATCACCTAGGAGTACTTTTGAAGCACAAAGCTCTCATGACTTAGCATGTTTCTATATGAAGTTTATCATAACTTGCAATCGTATATGTGCAGCAATTACCGATAGCAAAAGCATGTGTACAGATAGCAAAAGCAGAGAGAACGGTTTTCAACGGTTAAAGAAGGTAGTGATTGCGCAAAATAGTGTTGGTGCTGCAAGAATTCAACATGTTATTTCAAATGGATTGCGCAACATGAGTGGTGCGAATAGGAGTATTGTTGGGTCGAAAGAAGACCTACGGTATATTTTAGTGAAAAGCAAAATGATGCAAAATGCACGTAATATGTGTATGATTCTACACAATAGTGCAAGAATTGAAGAAATGGAGACATTATTTACCACCCAAGAAGTTTGTTTTGTATACAATTCATCAAGTTTTATAATTCATCAATAGTTTGTTTTGGAAAACTTGGTCAGGAAAAACATAGTGGCGGATTGGCAAGACATTTTGGCTACGAGAAGACATGCTTAATTGGCGGAAAAATACTTTTGCAATGTCCCCTTTTTCAAACAAAAATTAATTGATAATGGTTGGTATCCTTTAATCCATTCCCCTTGGATTAAAGGAAATTAAATTAGGGGAAATTCGATTTGCACATGTGGATTTAAAAATTAAAATATATTTCTTTTATTGTGCAAGTCAAAAATTAAAATAAAAGGAAGAAATCGATTTACCTTGGGCCAATTAATGATCTTTGAAGGTAAATTAATTAAATATAGGCAAGTCAAATTCCTTGGGATTATTTAATTATTATTATTTGGAATAAATCGACTTATTTTGGCATGGGTCGATTCATTTGGGCATCATTTGATATATTTAATTTTCCCATGCATTTAATATTTGCTTTTGAGTATGACTTCTAGGCAATTTTAAAATAAAAGACTCTCTCCTAGAAGGTAGCGTCAAAAGGAAGAAAGCTTTGGAGAATGAGCAAGTAAGATCTATAAATGAAGATGATGGGCACCCCTTTTTACATGTTGACGGTTATTATAACTTATCTTCATGCTTGAAGTAGGATAAATGCACTCAAAAAATAAAAGGTGTTCATTAACACCACCCACCGTGAAGTGTGTGTTCCTTCTTCACTATGAATTGATGAGTTATGTACATTTATATTCCATATATGTGAGTCGTCATTTTTGGGAGAATTTGAGCTTGCTTTAAGAGGGTTTTGAGAGTGATTTATGGTGAATACAATTTATTAAAGTTTTGGTTTTTCCTTGATGAAATCAAATTGCTTAGGGTGATTTTAAGCTTGTTTGGAGGAGTCTCAAGTACTCAAATACTTCTTGTTCATTCAAGATTTTTAATAAGCTCAAATCGACTTGGTATGAAGTATTTTGGTACGATTTTATGAAGATACAATGAGGGTTACAATCTGATCTATTTCTGCATCTAATTTGGCGCATATTGTGTTCATTTTAATGATCTTTTGGCTTATTATCACTCTTTGGAATTTATTTAATGCAAGTCGGCTTACAGGCATTTGATAACGAGGATTTTGGAAGGGTTTCTAATAGTTTGAGCTCTTTATTATAGAATAATTATTGCAAATCAAAAGTGGTAATTTTAAGTGTTGGGGGTTAAGAATAATGTTGGATATTATGTAATATTTTTCCCTTAACCCTAGAATCTGGTTTTGCAATTTGGTGGAAAGATTTGAGTGGGTTTTATGTTAAGAAAAATTCAGTTTGATATGTCATTTGAAAGCTCATAATTTCTTCTTCATTGTGCAATTTATTTCATGCAAAAATTTCAAGTATTGCATGAGATATTAATTTTTGAAGTTTGCAATTATTTCCAGCATCTTTAATTTATTATACATTGCAGCAGCAATTAAATTGGTTGAAAGTGTTTTCTCCGACTAGCTAAGCCCATCTAAACCCTTACTTTGGCTCACTCCAACCCCATTTGAGTTGTATTGAAGCTGACATTGGGTTAGTTGAGGTGAACCTGAAGGGTTTCTCTTCTAAGTTTACTTCTTTGCGAGTAGTTTAATAAATTTTAATTAATATCCCAAAAGGGGATATAACACTTTTGGCCACACATGACTTCGGATGTGCATAAATTTGTTCAAGAGTGTAGAGTTTGTCAATTGGCCAAGGGAAAAGTCAAAACACTAAGTTGTATCACCCATTGCCAATTCGGAGAGATCATAGGAGGATATCAATATGAATTTTGTTTTAGGTTTCCCTAAGATGTAGAAGGGAAATGATTCAATATTTGTGATTGTCAATGGGTTTTCAAAGATGACACATTTTCTCGGCATGTAGGAGGATGATGTGACATTTCTAGGAAATTTTTGGAGGACATTGTGGAAGAAGTTGAACAAAAAGCTACAATTCAGTTTCGTATATCATCCATAGACATATGGGTAGACTAAAGTCCTCAACAAAAGTTTAGGAAAATTATTAAGATGTTTCATTGAAGATAAGCCAAACGCATGGGATAATATTCTTGTGCGAGATTATTTCACCTATAATAATTCTATTAGAAGCGACATAGGAAAGACACCATTCCATATTGTTTATGGTTGGATTCGAAGAGGAGTTGTGGAGTTACAAGACATGAGAAACAAATGTTGAGGATTTTGCAAAGCGGTGTGAGTGAGCAAGTGTGCAAACAATTGGCAAAAATTTCAAAGGCGATATAAGCATTGTGCACATATCAAGCGAACAAATGTTGAATTTCAAGTTGGAGGTATGGTCATAGTACATTTGCGGAAGGAAAAAAATTTCAAGAGGAACCTATAACAAACTAAAGTCGAAGAAGATTGGACCATGCAGAGTGCTAAGAAAATTTGCAAAGAAAGCATATGAAATTGAATTATCTTAAGAGTAGATATTTCACCTATATTCAATAAACTATTATCCATATCATGCGATACGAAGTTGGAAGAAGCATAAATTCCAATTCAACTTTAGAGATTGATTGGAGAAGACAAATTCCGGGAAGGAGAGCGAAGAAGTGGAACAAGTAATTGACACAAGGATAAACAAGAGGGCAAGAGAAATAGTACGTAGAATATCTGGTCAAGCGCCGGGGGCAAGACATTGAGGATGTGACTCGACTAGCATATTCAACAACTGCAAAGCATGAAACACCATCGCAAAGCCATAAGCAAGATTTTATGTTGTTCTTTTTTACCTAGGGTGTATGATGCAAGATAATCTAGGTGCACTTGCAATCTTGCATCACCTAGAAACATGTTAGCCTAGTTAAGTGTTGCATTGTGTAAATCATTGCACCTTTGTTGTTCTTGTTTGCACAAGTTTTGTTTTGCGCTTATGTTTATAATGAACACACAACCTTTGTGTGCGCAACATCCATTGTAGTGTTTTTGCATCATGTGTCAACATGCAAGTGTTTACTATTGTTTTGCAACTACCTATGTGGCAGTTATGCGTAAATATCATGATGACTACAAGTCTTGAAAAGCGGAGCAAGCATGTATATTAGTAGAGCAAGCTTGGATGTTTTTAATAGAATTAGTTCATACATAGAAAATCACTTTTTGTGAGTGCGGCATCACAAGGAGCAATTCCAAAGGACGCGTTAGCAGCATGTGTTCATCGTTAGCAGCATGTGTTCATCGTTAGCAGCATGTGTTCATCTCATTGAAAAACATCTACCAAAACCACAAAGTCATTGGAGACATAATGCGATAGTGCATAAGAATTCAATGGAAGAGCCGGTGTGTAGTTTTATGCACAAGGGCGCATTGTAGTGTGCAGATTTCAGAATTCCAAATTTTCAACATTGTTTGAGGACGTCAACATGAGTTCACCTTGCTCATAACAGTAACTGTTAAGCCAACTCATTGTGCATCAAATTGAGCTATCAATTGGGCCTTATTTGTGCATAGAGGATGGGGACATAACTGAGGTCATATGCATCGCTTGTTGTTTTGAAGTATGTTGTAAGATGGGTCTCACGTCTATATAAGCATGCCATCATATATGTGCTACGGATGACTCCCGCACAAGCTAGAACTATAATTTGGACTAGTCAGTTCAGTCTTTGTAAGTTGTACTTGCAAAGACTGAGTTGGCAAGTTTAGATTGGCAGATCTGTTCGGTTTTTGTTGAGCATCTCAACTTGTGAAATCGTTGTATGCATTGCTGTGTAATTCTCTTTCAATTGGTGCAATAAAGAAATTTTGTGTTTTGTGCCATACATGTGTTGTGTTGTGTTGTGTTGTATTTTATGAATTATTCAGCCGAGTATTTCGAGGGCTGCGTGGTCTAAGGCATCTCTTAATTGAGACCCTGACCACAGTTGCATCAAATTACCTCTGAATAAGCAACATATCAAAAGAAAAGTTCAATTTAAGACAATTGTGCTTTCTTCAAAAACAATCTACATAATGAAACTAGTCAGCATATGATTGCATATATTGCATGCTTATCATTTCTAATTTCATATGGAAAATGGCATTTTCCTTGTGTGCAAAATCGACAAGCAGTACTTCCCAATTTCAATCCATCTAAAAACAAGCACAAAAGAAAAAATAGATATTAATTAGATGATCTTCACTTGGACCAGTAGGAATTAACAGATGTGCAACAAAATCACAATGGATGGAACAATCATGAACAATAAAAAGACAAGTATGCCCTTTCCAAATTAAAGTGAGTTATAACTTGAAAGGACACTGACTCATTAACAATTACACATCCATTATAACAAATATTTAAGAACACGCTTAAGAAATGTTAATAGATTATAACTTGAAAGGATACAGACCCATTAACTATTACACTTCCATTATAACAAATATTTCATGACACACTTAAGAAATGTCAATAGATTTTCTTTGAGTGCACACCTCAGGAATTGGGTACTGAAGAACTGATTCTACAGCACCAATCATAGCCTGTACAAAATCATCACCTCCAGTACCAATTGCTATAAATCCCCTAACAGTTGGATAAGAATTAACCTGCCAAAACTTCTAAAATTAGTCCCAAAACAATACAAATAACTTCTCTTAGCCTGCAAAAGATGGCTTTGTGCTTCTATTGCAGCTAGAGTCTAACAAGAAAACCACGTTGTTCAACGTTCAAAATGAAAACTAAGATTATTAGGTGGATGTAGTAGACCAAAAAATTTAGGTTATTCAAAAAAGTTTTGCAAGAATCAGGCTAATCCTGAGGCTAATAGTCCAAACATCTTTGTAATTCTTGGTACATACTACAAAAAGAATACTTCATCATATGGCAGTCTGCCATATGACCAAAGAAGGAAAAACTTGCAATATTTCTTGTACACAATAACATAGAACTATAAGAATGACATTAGCTATTATTACTGAGTATTTCACATTTTTGGAAAACAATACTATATTTAAGAATAATTGTATATGTTGTGTGTCCAATGTGTGCCACAATGAAGAAGCAACCTAAGAATGCAATCTTGTAGGCGTGCAACATGAGACCTTTGGAGAGAGTAACAAAATCCTTGATGCAACATTCTAAACAAAGAAAGATTGACTGAAAAGGAAGAGCATGTAATGTCCCTTTTAGGGGGACTTCCGGAAATAGCTAGGGTTGAAAGTGAGATGACTGAAATTAATTTTTAGATGGCTGTAATCAGATTTCAGAGGGCTGGATATGACTGAAAATGCACACTGAAACCTGCAATTTTTCCCTTCCTAGGGCAGCGACCTGTTTTGAGAACTCCCACTCACTTTTGGATGCCCTAAACTCGCTGAAAATGTGCCCAATAAAGCTCAAAAAATTGATTAATTGTCAGCAATCAAAATATGAAGGAAAATTGATTTTTAGTGCCCCAGAAATGAAGATATGAATTTTCTATAAACCCTCTGTCTGCAGAATTTATACATTACTTAAAAATTCATAACTTTACCTAAGAAGCTTCAAAATTCACAAAACATGGGATCTTGGAGTGTAATGTCCCAACTCCGGGATCAATAGAAAATATGCAAATCAACAACCCTTCAATACACCAATCAACTGCAAATAGCAAAACTCAATCAAAAACTACTTAAACCAATCAAATAGATGACTCAATAAACCCAATAAAAGGGGTTTAATGGCCTCTAATGAGTGGCTCACTCACAGCTGAAACTATACTCCTCAGAAATCAGATTTCTTTGATTGATTAACCATTAATAAGCTCATGCAAACATGCTCTAAAATCAGCCCTCACAGATATGCAACTATGTCAGCCACAAGAGGTATGTAAATCAACTATAAATCACTGCCAAAATGATGAGGAAATCATACTTCAAACTCAGCTACATGAAGATCAATCCTAACTGCAAACAACTATCAATCAAATCTCTCACACTGCTGCTACACTGTTTGCTACTTCTGAAGATTATTAATTACTCCAAACATACTGGGAGATCGCTGTCAGTTAGCAAGTGAGGGCATTTAAATGGGGTCGCTGGATTTAGTGAAGAACAGCAGCTCCTTTACACTTCCAAATCAGACCATAACATCCCAGATGAAGTCGCTGTTTTGAACAGCAATCAAACTAGACAAAATTCAGTTCACTAAGCACAAAACCTGCCCAGACCAATCGCTGTAAAAGAGATATATAATCATGCATGAAAATAGTCGATTCTACCTTAAAAAGATCATAAACCAGTCATCAAACACCTAGGCAATCGCTGGTTATTTTTGGCATCCAATATGCATTCCAAAACAAGTCACTAAAACCCAGGAGGGGATGGCAGATTTGAATGAAAATCAGACCTTTGTTTACCAGATATTATCCACAAACTTGCTCCTAGCAGGTCGCTACAGCCAGCATAAATTAGAGAATCATCTTTGCAATTATTAGGGCCCTCAATACAACAAAATCCCAATAAAATAACACAGATATCCAGTCGACTTTGCTACAGCTATGCAAGGTGAGCTTCATACATCAAATACCCTTCACAATAATCACAAAGAACACCATAATAATTCGATGGGTAAATAGGAGAGTAAATACCAATCGAATTACTTCAAAAATGGCACAAGAGAGTTACCAAACATGCCCAGGTTATCACTGCAATTGTGACACATGAGCATACAGAGATCTGATTATTTACCATTCAAAAACAATCCACAGATACTCAGGGACAGGTATCTGCAACATAAACCCAAGTCGTACCACTTCATAATGCATTAAACAATTATAAAGAGTTCGTTGGGGTACAAGAGATCACATAACACCAATCTACTTGCAAAAGCGCATGAGAATACTCCACTTAAATGTCAAATCAACTCAATAAACCTCCCACACGAGAGAGAGAGAGAGAGAGAGAAAACATCAATGGGCATGCATCCCAACTCCAAGCATGGAGTATTAAGTTAATTTCAACATAGCATAAGTCTCATAATGATCCTAGCACTCCTTTTATAAGCAAGGAGGCACAAAATTCGAAATCCCTAGGAGAGGGAAATCATTAAATAAAAGCAGTTTATTTTCCCTAGGTGTGGCGTCCCCTTTTCAAAGGGTGATTTTAATATTAAAAGCCACCTAAATATTATTTAATTAATTCCCCTTTTTAATTTGCATTTTGGGAATTTAATTAAATAATTAAATACATTACTTGCTCCATAAATATTAAATAATTAAATAAATATTGTTTTATAATGTCAAATGATTAAAATCACTCTCCAGGCAATATTATCTAATTATTTAATATAATTTTCCCTTGCAACATCACAAAAGCCTACGGGAATGATAGGCTAAAGGTCTTCAAAAATGGGAACATTACATGGGGTTTAAAAATATGAAGAATGCAAATATCAAATCAACTTGCCCAAACATCCACCCAAACATGCCAAACCTGCCTTACAAGCAATTCGTCCCTCTTGGAAATGTTGAATTAGTGGCTCAAACATGCAAAGAAATGATTGCTTTCACCTTTAAAAATTAGTACAAGTCCATCCATGCAAGAATCATACCATACATCCATCAAAACACCTCTAAAATGCTCATGATGCAAGTCGCCTAGGACTAAATAGAAAAATATCAGCTCCAAATACCTTAAGATATTCAATAATTCCAAATATCCTTGCTTGAGGGTTTTCATCCCCAAGACAAGTTCCACTATCAAGGGTTTTTGTAATGTCCCCTTTGGGAATTTGCAACAAACAAGTAGAATTAGCACCAAAACTGATTAGAAAACAACTTCAAACGATTAAGCTCAGCCAACAGTGCTTGTGTCTTCAATAAACCATTCTAAAATCACCTTGGAGTTCATATGAATAATGAGTAAACCCAGCTGATTCAAATAGGCCATAATCTGATCCAAACTCAATCAAACCCAGCCCACTATATTATGCATAAGTTCCAGCCCTCTGACAAGCATAGGAACCATAAAATTATGTTGGCAAAGAATTACCACATCACCTACAGCTCGCTGAGTTGTAAAACTTCATATGTCAATTGCCAAACCAAACATGCCATTTGCTGCTAGAGAGTATAAATAAACATTTAAAATCAGATCTAAACAGTGGCTGGAACAAGAGGCCTTTGGACACCTTAAATTGCCCTCCAAATCAGTTGCAATTGGGAGGAGAATGATTGGGTGTAAGTGTGTATCTTCTCCCCACCAGTCGAGTTTGCTAGAAAATACTTACACATGCAGATTTAAAGCTCAGAAATTCGCCAGAACAGAGATCAATTAATCCTCTAACCGAGTCGCTAGAAAAGAAGAGGTTCAACAGTCTTCTAACACACAAAAAACATGCACACTACAGGTCACTATAAACTAGCAGGGATCAGCCAATAGAAAAGAGCATTTATTCACCAAGTTCACCACGTAAACATGCACAAATATGGGTCGCCAGGCATGACAGGGTTCAGCCAATGTTTGGGAGCCTTCCTTGTTGAATTTGCTGCATAAGAAATCAACACCAGGCAGTTTCCAATGAAATCAATGCACCACACAGCACTTTATGTCAAGTCGCCAAGATTAGAATGGTAGATCTAAAGCCAAAGCAACATTTGCACAAGAGGATTCGCCAAAGATGTCATGCTACAGCCAACATATAGTTTGTCAATGATCACATACAGCAGTATAAGGAAATTCGCCAAAATAAGATAGATCTCAGTCTATGACTAATTCGCAAGGGCATAGAGTAGATCAATACACTTCTTCAACCAACATATGCATTAACAATGGTCACACAACTTGCACAATGAATTCGCTAGGACAAAGAAAGCATATAACACAAATAACTCCTTCAATTTGATCTTCAAAACCCACTTCAATGAATTGCAAAAGATTTTCAATGGAAAAGAGAGGGAGCAAGAGCATCAAGTTTGGGCATATATCCCTTCTCCAAGCATGGAGCAAAAATAATAATCATCAGCCTATCTAACAAAGGAAATGCAACCCCTTTATATAGAATTAAAAGGTGCAATATCCAATGACCCACCATTTAATGATCTCTCCTAGAAATAAAATATTAAATGAACTACTGCCATGTGCACTTTATTTATTTTTTCCTAATTAAATAATAAAGAGTACTAAACTATATGCACATTCTAAACTACCTAGAAACTCCCACTCGTAGCGCTAGGCATGCCAAGGGGTTACAATGCTAATAAAAGAGTGAACCCATATAGTAGTAATGTCTCGGAAAAGGCGGGACATTACGTTTTCGTCCTTGAAGTGGTCTCAAACAAGGGTTTTCGTCTTTGATGAAAGAGAAAGGAAAGGTACAACCTTTACCTTAAGAAATAATAAGATTCAACCCCTAACATAATGGCTAAGCATCCTCCTTTTATAACACAAAGGGCTGCTATATCATAACTTATGGCCGACCTTATAATAAGTACCTTTTAATTATCTAATTTGTATTTAGAGCCTACATGCTCAAAATACTTTATTTTCTAATTAAATAAGTTCTTATATTGGAGCGTTAGGCTTCCCAATAAGAATACAAAATAATAATAAAAATATTTGCTTAGATAAAAATGTCATCCAAGTCTTCCCCTTGCTTCCTTCCTTAAACCCACGAGGAAAATGGGTTAAGGTCTTCAAATCCACTAGTCTCCAAAAAGGGACATGACAATCCCCTCTTCCCAAGATTGTTTGTCCCCAAACAATTACAAGTATCTTGTAATGTCCCCTTTTTCGAATTAATCCAAAATAAAGGATTCCTTACCTTTCCTCTTTCCGAAGGTAAATGGATGAGCAAGGGAAGATCGTGGATTATATTTCAGTTTTCTTCATTCATATTTATGTTTTATTTTTGTATTTTCCCATTCTAAGGAGGTCTGGGTTTATGGGCATTTTAAAAGCAACTTAAAAGATTAAATAAGCTTTATAAGGGGTCGGCCTTGCCTTTTTGGCCTTTGGCGCCAAGATGAAGATATAAAAGGAGATTAAGTGCTTCATTTGGAGACATCTACTTTTGGGAATTTTATCGATTTGGACCTTTGGGCGGTTTACTCATTGTCTTTCCACTCTTGGGCAAAAACCCAAGTGTGTGGCTCTCTCCAATAAGGACAAAAACCCTTCTTGTGGTTGGTTGGAGGACGAAAACCCTCCATCATTAGTTGAAGCAAAAATATCTTCAAGACTTCAAGCAAATTTGGACTCTAAAAGATCAAGGAAGACATCTACAAGGGTTTGTAAGAATTTTAGAACCCTTCTGTTAAAACATAGAGCATTATATAGCATATAATGCGATTATGTATTGCTGATTCGATTGTAACTGTTCAACCCAATGTAACTACTCCTATAATAAATTGAATTTTCTGGTCATTTGAGTAGTGCGGTTTGGCTTCTTTGAATTCTTTCTTCTCTTTGCATATGCTAACATTGGTATCGAGCATCCAAGGTTGCGGTCAGAAAGCCTCAAGTGGCACGAACTAGAAATTCAGGAAGCTCTAACAAGGAAACGAATTTGGTAAAACGTGAAGGTGATTGGAGAAAAATACCGACGAAGAAGGGCGAGAGAAGGAATAAATTCCTCCATTTGTGGGTAGCACACTGTTTGCAGAGAAAAACGTGGGCAAAAACCCGATCGTTTGAAAAATTTGTGACCCAGTTCATGGCAAAGACAAATATGAGGTAGAATCGTGGGTTCCTAGAGACACGTGAACCAATCGTGTGAAGGCGAGTCGTCGGTGTGGAAGAGGGCAAAAGTTCGGTGGCATCCAAATATCAAAGGCGAGTCATGTTGTTGAACAAATGTGCCTAGTTCATTGTTGAACAAACGTGCCTTGATTCGTTGTGGTGTTCGTTGTTGAACGTGACATACCGTGAAGCATACCTGTTACAAATCAAAATCCACACACCGAAGCGAACCCGATCGCAAAATGCAAAATTCCAAGTCGGAAAAAGTGAACTCGTTTGGGCAAAACCAAGTCGGAGCAAATATTTTATAAATTGTTCGTATAATTTTTCTTCCCCTGCCACATATTTGCATAAAGTGACTTCTTTTTATTAAAGTGGAAATAATAAAATGGCAAATATTTCAAATCTAATTCTCACCGATTCACAAAAGTTAACGGGCACTAATTTGAATGTTTGAGTCATAATATTTTAACTCTTGCGAGAATTTTGTGATTGTGATAAGATAATCACGGGTAGCGCAAAGCGCATCAAGCTACAAATTTTGCGGATTATGACAAACGTCATAAAGAAGCGTTATTGCTCCTCAAGTTGTCAGTGTCGGATGATATGATACTGAAAGTGCGAAATGCTACTATGGCAAGCACGTTGCAAGCCGATCGAGGATAAATATTAGGCGTCGAAAAAGATTTGGATGTTATACCTAAAAAATATGCTCTTTTCTGTAAAGTTACAAGGTGGATCACTATCTGAGCACCTACTTTGGATGAAAGACCTCCGAGACAAATTATCTTCCATCAACAAAAAGGTGGACAATGATGATTTGGTGGCTCTGGTTCTAAACAACTTACCTTCTTCGTATGAGTCATTTGTGAAAGCACTCCATTTAATGGTTGAAAGTCAAACACTCACATTAAACAAGGAGAGTTCCTACATTGCAAAGGAGCGGAGACAACTTCAGGCATAATCTAATTGTGACCATTCAGAGAGTGCTCTTATCACTCAATCATAGGGAAAGTGGAAACATTAGTCTGGTGAGTCTTCCACTCGGTATCAAGTCACATGCCATTATTGTCACAAGGTTGGGCACCTCAAGGAGGATTATCGGAAGCGAAAGTATGATCTTTCACAACGAGAATAAGAAGCCATGTGATGAGGAACATGTGGCGCGATTGCTTAAAAAACGGATTCGGATGACGGCATGCTCTTTATTGTCTTACAACATCATGCTCGCATGACAGTGGTACTAGTTGTTGGATCATTGATTCTGGTGCGTCCACACACTTTTCATGTCGTAAGGACTGGTATGTTTCATTTATGCAAATATCTATTTTGAATTAGTAGTACTAGCTAATGGAGAATCACTTATAGTAGAAGGGATAGGAGATATATGCATTGTATTGAATAATGCTCATAAATTGTTGGTACGGAATGTTAGATATGTACCTTCTTTACAAAAGAATCTTCTATCTATTCATCAATTAACTGAAAATCCCAATATTTATGTGGATTTATGCGAGAAAAAGTGTGTTGTCTCTTATGTGAAACAGAGATGGATAATTTCCCTTGGTATTGGGGAAGGTGGTCAGTATCGACTTGTTGATCCTGCTACGATCAACATGAATGCAAGTGTGGAGGAGAGCTTCATCATACAAGATGTGTAGGAGGCTGCAATGCCTTGGGAGGAAGCCATTCCTCACAAATCCGTTGACTTGGATACGATCGACCTCATGCACCTATTGTGGAGGGAGCATCCACTATAGGGAGGATGGATTTCTTCATTCTGAAGAATAGTTTGTTGTGGATGGAGACTCCACTATTCCAGATTGCACTAACGGTGCATGGTGAGATGGCATGCCCAGCCACTCACTGAGAGGTACTTGCTCAAGGACAGCAGAGCGTGAACAGTTTGCTCATTGTGTTGTGAACAATCTTTCCCAACAGAGGGGGATAAATGAACAAATGGATGAGGAGTTGGTTCTCACTCCTACTCTGCGGAGATGGGTATTTCTCCCACTGCTGAGACAGATGAGATGGAGATGTTTATTTCTCCTACTATTGTTGAATTGGTTCTAACTTCTACTGCATAGATGGTCACATTTCTCTTATTGAGAAAGTTGTATGAGGACTACATGGTGTTGCAAGGACATGTTCGAGGTGGCTTCGATTGCAAGATGACTGAGTCTCTGTACAGACTCAAGCAGGCTACACAAGCCTGGAACAAATGTTTCAATCCACCTCTTTAAGGTTTTGATTTTAGTACTCTGGAGATGGCGCTGACACTCTCAGCCATTGATGATTCGTCGTTGGTCAATGAATCACGTAACAAAGAACTAGTGGACCACTTGCCATATTATTTGTTCATGCGACCAGATTTTTGTTTTGCGGTTCTTCTCCATTCAACAACCGCAACAAAATCATGGACTGCTGATTTTGAAGTACAACCTATGGCACAATCTGTAAATTTAATGACTAAACATATGGGCTTTAGGACATTTGTAAAATTTTGGGACAAACTTGGTATTGTTTCCGGTTTAGTCATTAAGAGGGGGTGTTAAAATATAGAGCATTATATAGCCTATAATGCAATTATGTATTGTGATTTGGTTGGTAAATGTTCAACCAAATGTAAGTACTATAATAAATTGAATCTCTGCCTAGGTCATTTGAGCAAGTGTGCGGTTTGCCTTCTCTGAATTCTTTATTCTCTTTGTATATGCTAACACTTCCTAGTTAGAGCAACTAGGGCTTGAGGGTGTTTGGGTGCCTTCTAGGCACGAATATCATATTTTTATTTGATATTCTTATTTGGCATAATTTATAAGGATGGAATCTATAATTTCACGATTTTTGGTGAGCTTTATCTATCATTTTCAACATTGGTTTGTGGCATCCTTGTTGCTGTCCTAAATTTAATTACAGCAATGTGTTATCTTGGGTTTTCTCCATTTGTTTATTGCAAATTGAATGGATAAGTGTTGTCATACATGAAGAAATTATTTAGAAGTGTTTTCAGCTGTTGTGCATAGTTTTTATGGTGCTTTTAAACCCCTTTACAGTTCACTGCTAGGGTTTATATTATCTTGGGAACTGTTATAAAAATCAGATTATTTTTATTGTGGTGTGGTGTATTTTCAGATCTGATCCTTGGGGTTTGTGGCCAAACCCATATCTTTGGTTTTTGTCCCAAAAGGGGACATTACAGTGGTATCAGAGCTTCGGTCTTCCCATCCTAAGGGTTTGAAGATCAAAATGATGGATAGAGTTTTCAGCAATGCTAGGATTGAAAGGCTTGCCCTAGGGCAAGAAAGATTGGCCAACACAATGGCCCGATTGATCCATACCGTTCAAGGCTCAATGTTGGGAGGATCTCTTCAAAGGAAGTCATGAATTCTCCGTCATCCAAAGGAAGCAACATTGGTACATGGTATGAAGAATATAGAGCTCTTCCTGAAAAGATCTGTGATGCCCTACCTTTTACAGAGTTTGTGAAGTTGGAGACAGAAAGAGTGGGGATTGACATGGGGTCAAAACCCCAAGCAACAAGGAAGGCGTCAACCCTCCCTAGGGACCCCACACTCATGAGTATGGATGCCATGCATAAAGAAGAGCTTGAAGGTAGAGGGGTCTCAAATCCTCATGACAAGTTTCGAACTTCAATAGTCACCCATGAGCTGGTGAAAATTCAGATCTACACTTTGAGAGAAACGAAGCCATGAAGGATGAAGATTCAGCCCTTGATCCCATCATTGTTCTAAATAGGCATCATTATGAGGTAATTGTTCATCATTGTTTGACTAATACTGATAATATTTCAGCGTGTATGGATTCCAGGATTGAAAAGGAGGATGGTGAACAAGTGGGGGAAGAAAAATGAATGATTGGAAACAATTTTCCCAAGAGATATGTTAAAAATCAGCTTGTTGGTCTGTTTAGGACAGCAGCGCCTAAGAGTCAATTCGAAGGTGTTCGTGACTTGGAAAAGGACCACAAAGGGACTCCATACATGTGTCAACAGGGCATGGATGAATTCAAGATGGAAAGAGAAGATGGGCATGCCTACTTCCCTAAGGATAAGGAGGAAGATAGATTGTAGCAACTGGTTACTAAGAGGGAGCAGCCCATGGGAGTCTTAGAACCCCCAACCCTCTTGCCAAATTGGATCTCTCTACTGATTTTCAGAACAGCAGCTTGAAGACATCAAAGTTCAATGAAAATGGGGAGCATGAGCCTAGAAAGGAAAGGGAAATCATGGAGCATGAATCCCAAGGTAATAATTCTTTAATATTTAATGATATTTCATTGGCTTCTAATGGGTGTGCACGGCAAAATGTTGAAGAGAAACCAGATTTGCTTAAGGGTGAGAAGGATGCATTGGAAGAGGAAGATATCCACCATGCTATGAAGGAAGAACCATCACAGCAGCAGTTCATAATGATGGATCAGTTTTTGGGAGCCCTAGAAGCACCCATCACCATTATCAAAGTGGATTCCTTGGCTGATTTTCCGGACAGCCCTACGAAAGCTCAAGAGAATGGAGAAATTGCCAAGCAAGAACCAAGCAAAGAGGAAGGTAAAAGACTTTTGGTTGTTAATGATATTCCCTTGCTTTCTAATGGTTGCATGTGGCAAGATACTAAAGGATCTTGGAAGCATAAGCAAAAGGATGAAAAGAAGCATGAGGAGCAAGAGAATGAAGGGAATGTTGGAAAGATGCCAAGCAAGTCTCATGGGATAAAGGGGATTGAACATATTGGGGATGTCCAAAGTTATGGAGGCGTTCTACAATCATTGTTTTCTTCTGCTCCAATTCAGTTTTGCTATCTTGAGTCATTTGATTAACAATATGTCATTGTTGAGGCTCCTTGTAAACCATGTCAAGTGGTTGTACATGTGGATCAACAAGCTAAAAATGGAATCATAAGTGAAGAAAAATCTGAATACGGGAGGAACGATAAAGCGAGCTTCCAAGGGAAGATGTTATGAGGTACACATGAGACAAGGCATTTTCGGGTGCCCTTAACCACTTTCAATCCGCTGTAATTTTCAGATCAGCAGCCTATGGTAAGCCATATGATATTTTATTTGATCATGACAAAAGTATATTTCATCATTATTTATCATGGCCATGCTTGGGTGATCATAATTATGCTAATGAGGGGCAGAGTTGGGAAAGACCAGCTCTTCTTCTTTGTTTTCCAAGGCCTCATAATTTCAGCCCATAGAGGGATCCACGGTGCAAGTTGAAGAGCAAGAAATCACGGAGTTGGAGCCAAAGAAGGAAGAAGAACAACCGAAGTTGTTTGGCATCGTGTAATATCCCCTTCCCAATCGAAGACCCTTAGCCTATTTTGTCTACCCGACGGCTAAGGGAAGAAAATAAGGGTGACTTAAGTTCTATTATTTTATTATAAAGTGCAAAAAAATAAAATAAAACATTATAAAAGCACTTATAATAAATAATGGACTTAATAATAAATAAAAATAGAAAAGTGAACCAAAGGATAAAAGCACTTAGCCAAATTATAATATTCATGGAAAAGTGCAACTTGCACTAGGAGGCAAAAAATATTAGAAAGAAAGACAAAAGCTTTTGGGTCATAAGTTATTCCTTCTAAGAAAATGTGACTTGGTCTAGAGAAGAGAAATGGAGGGAAGAAAACATTTAATGAAGGAGAATGGTGATTGGTCTCATGTGTGGCTACTTTGGGTCACTTCCTTCTTTAAAAGGACAAGTCGACTTGTGTTGGAGACACACTTGATCATTATCTAATTTCTAATTTTTATTTGAAGCTTGGAGCTTTGTCTAAATTATTTCTAAGGACAAAACCCCTTAGAATGTCCCTCTTGTGGACGAAACCCCTTAGAATTTCCCTCTTGTGGACGAAAACCCCAAGAGTATGTGAGGGATCTCTACACAAAGAATTTCATTGTGCTTGCAAAGATATTTCAGTTATTTCAACAGAGAATAAAGAAGATTTGTAGAAGGGTTTTTGAAACAAACTTGCAACAGTTGTTCTTCTATTTATCATAGGTGGAACGACCCACCTCTTGGCTGATCTGTGTTGCATAAGAGACATTTCAGGTCTAATTTGTGTTGCCATTTGATAATCTAATTTTTGTGAATCAAAATAGTTTATTTCCAAAAAAATTGAAGGGCTATAAAGTGCCATTTTAAGCCATATTGGTCTGCAGATTTCTAAGTGTTATTTCAGCTCATTATTCTCTAAAAATATGAGTTTTTGTCCTCGCATGGACTGTTAAAATAAGGAAATCAGTTTAGAATGAAGGGATATGATTTTTATTGCTGAATCAATTGGGTTTTATACTTTACCTTATTCGCACTTCTCATTATAAATTCAGATATGCCCTATTAATAATTGCTATAATTTTGTATAAATCTGTTTTGGTGTTTGGATTTACCATAAATCCAATTTGGGGTCAAATTGTCCCATTTGGGGACATTACACATTGAGAGGGAACAACCCATTGAAGCCCTATAAGTACCCATTTGTCATGTCCTTTTTGGAGGCTAATTTATGAAGACCTTAACCCCTTCTTCTCCCCGTGGGTCTAAGGAGCAAAGCAAGGGGAAGATCTGAATTATATTTTTATTGTTGTTTAGGTAGTTATTTTATTTATTATCATGTATCATATTGGGAAGCCTAGCGCTCTAATAGAAGGACTTAAGTAGTTAGGAAAAAAAAGGTATTATGGGCATGTAGGCTCCAACTACCAATTGAATATTTAAAAGCACTTACCTTAAGGGTTGGCCACCATTTAATATTGTAAAATAACTACTTGTGGTTATATAAGGAGGTCGGTTGGCCATTATTGAATTATGTTTTGGTGAATTTTCATATCTTGGTTAAAGTTTGCTTGTGAAGCACCTTATCTAAGTTTCTCAAGGACGAAACCCCTTGATTGAGGACCTTTCTCAAGGACGGAAACCCTTGATTGAGGACTTGTGGAGGACGAAAACCCTTCCATAAGGATTATGTATAAAAGCTGGTTTGGAAAGCACTAGATTATCATTTCCTTGCATGACTTAATTCTGTGGATCAATAATCTATTTATTTGAAGTGGAGCGACCCACTTGGCAGTATTAATTGGTATGTGTGATGATGATTTGGTAAATCTGAATTTATTATCTTGTTCTCCATATTTTTAAAAGCCAAGATCTTAAGTTTTGTGAATTTTAGAGTTGTTTTACTATTTTTCCAAGCTTGTTGAAGTTTGTTGGTTGAGGGTTCCAAAATTAATTATTTTCAAGCTCAATTCTGATTTCTAACAGCTGATTGTGTTTGTTGAGAGTTTTCTAATAAATTTGGCATAAGATTTGAAGGGTGTTAACAAGGTTTAACCCACCTTTGAAGGGTTTGACTCCTCCAAGGAAGTTGCTGCCCTAGGAAGGGCCTAATTTGAAGATTACAGGGTAGATAATAACCATCTATAGCAGCTCCTAATCTGATTTTTAAGTTTAATCTCAATTTTCTATCATTTCCTAATCCCCTTGAAATGGGACATTACACCATCACTCTTTCCAAGGATGAGCCATTGATTGAATTTAAGAGCAGCGGTATGAAGGGTCAAGGGTTTAACTTGCATATTTGCAAGATTATATCAGCCATCCGGCAGCAGCTCCATATCTGATTTTTAAGTTACATCTCAACTTTTGGTCATTTCCTAAGTCCCCCTAAAAAGGGACATTACAGTGGTATCAAAGCACCATCCTCCCAGCCTATGAAATATGGCAAATGACAAGTGATATGCAGTACTACCAAAGAAGGGAAAAGAAGAAAATTGTGGAGACCGGGAAGAAAAATTGGAGATGATCGTGAAGACACAAGAAGGAATAATGGATGCATTGGGACACTTTCCCTATCCATCCAAAACATGCAGGGGTAGTGGTTCAGCCAAGGGGAAGAAGATTCCTACAACCCTCGTGAATCAAAGAAGGAGAAAATTTCTTTTGCAAGGCCCTACAAACCCCAATTCGTGACCAAAGAGGCAGTCGCTCCACATGGGAGCCCTAGACAAGCTCATGATCTACCATATGGCTTGAAGAGTACCAAGCAATGCTTGGATGAGTTTTGGGAGGCAATGTCTCTCACGGATTTCATCAAATTAAGGACGGAAGAAAGACATTATCGGCAAAGAACCCTAGCGCCAAAGGAAGAAGTACAACATGCCAAGAAGAAGAATGTTTCAGCCCTAGGGAGAAGAGGTCCTTCCATCGGGATGAAGGAGATTAAGGAGCATGCCACCCAAGGTAAAAATCCTTTTGTGTTTAATGATGAATTGTTGGCATCTAATGGTTGCATAAAACTAACAATTGTCAATGAAGAGCCCTTGATAGAAAAGGGTATACTTTTGAAGGAACCAAATGTTGAGATTAGATAGGAGAAGGAATTCATATATGCAAGCGCAGAGGTGTGATGGAAACTCAAAAGAATTGTGAAGAGTGGGGAAAAAGAGCTAGGATTGCTTGATTGATAGCCGCTCAAGGGAAACAACACTTACAAGAGTATTGGGCAAACAACTCTTCAATTTTAATAAGGAAAAAGGAAGTAACCATGAAACATGAAGCAAGGGTAAATGAAGGCTTTGTTGAGGAAAAGAAATTGACACTTGAATTTAAATTTCATGGTGAAATTAATAATATTCAGCTTGCTGGTTTGTCCCAACCAACCACCACCAAGGAACCAATCAATGGGGATATCAGCAAAGAACAATCCCAATTTTGTCATCATCCAAACAAAGGTAAAAGTCCTTTGATGTTCTATGATAATTTATTGGATTCTAATGGTTACATAGGACTGTCACATAATGGAGTCAAATCAGATTTACTAAGGGCCTATGAGGATGATATTATACATGAGATAAGGTCACCGTTAGATTATTGAGTTTTGTTCCTGACTCATAAATTCTGAGTCAAAAGAGTGTCAAAGGCAGCCCATGGTATGAGAAAATCTCAGTTTTGTTGCTTGTTGATATGACATTGCTGGTATGTTGCCCTCACACACAACTGGTTGGGGAAGGTGATCAGATTTCATGCTTGTTATGTCCTCCTATATCACTACTGATTGGACATCATTATGCACCTCATACTCCACGAAATAATGAGGTAAGAAGTGCTTCTTGTTGTATGGATTCTTGGGCTCAATTTCAAAATTGTTTTTGCATGTCGAATATAGGTGCGGTGTTAGAAAAAATATCTATGTTTGAGCCACCAAGGGCATGATGATAAGTCTGATTTTTCATTCCACAATTCCATGAATATGGAAAAGCTAAAGAGAATTTGGTGGAAGGTAAATGCCCTTACTCTAATGTGTGGCACACATAATTAAAATTCATTTTGGGTGAAGCGTCTTCTTCATAACCAAGGCGCCACTAGGCTTGTAGAGAGTGGCACTATCATGAAATATCCCTTGTGGGATACTACTTAAAAAGCACAAAATATATGAAAAATTGCAGCAAAGTAAAATGTTGATTTTTACTGAAAATGACCAGCTAGGACAGCGAATGGTATTTAATTGATATCTCACATACTTGCCCAAAGTGCATGAAAAATTGTGGGAAGCTTGCAATAATAATAATAAACACTAGAACAACATTTTGGAATTTTATATTACTGCTAGAGAATTACAGAGTGCCCTGGGTGGCTGGTAAACTTCTAAAATCCATAAATCACCAAATACATGAGCATAAATTAAGGGTCTTTGGAAATACATTAACAGATACAAGAAATAATATTTCCACCTTCAGATCTGACAACGGCCGACTGGAAAACCCCCAAATAAAGGTTGCAAGTCGCCACGCTTGGAAGAGGGGTCGATAAATGATGGAGGCGCCTTCAACGAGCTGCCACGCCCTGCCCAAATGGCTGTCGTGAATCTGATCCGGAAGCCCACTGATTATCTTCCTCAAATGCCCCAAAAAATCCTCGAAACCCTTCCTCTGAACCTTCTGGAAATATCTTTGTAGCACGGCCCAAAAACGGCTCCAAAATGATAGACTAGGGTAGATTTCTCACTACCGAAGAATGCCCTACTAGCTAGGGACGGGTCTCTCACCTCCGAAGCTAGGGTCCCTATGGGATTTGACTCCTGAAGCCGAAAATATGCAACAGCAATGCAAATGCGTGAGAAAAGAGGCAAAAGTATGCAACAAAAAGTGCCTTTTTCTTCCTTCCATGTCTCCTTATATACTTTTCCTTGGCAAACGAACCCCAGTAAGCCTAGGCGCATTTCATTCCATGGGGGTCACTAACATAAAAATAACTATAGTTACTTTTTCCTTTTTGAGTCACCATGTCCAAAAGTGACCCCCAAATGCCAAACTAGGATATTAAAACCACGGGGCCCCTTCCCAAAAGCTTCCAGCGTCCACAGCCCCCCTAGGTCTGACCACGTTTTGGACCCGACTTGGCCCTTGGGCCATTTGGCATAGGAAAAAAAAAGGACATTACAATCCTCCCTTCCCAAATTTTGCTTGTCCTCAAGCAAATGCAAATTAGGATGCTGCAAAATCTGCTCCCCCTCCCAAGTAGCATCCTCAAGTGGCAGTCCCTTCCATCGCACCAAATACTCAGTGATTACTCTGCTCCTGAGCCCCCTCTGTCTCGTTTCAATAATGGCTTCCGGTTCCAGCACCAACTTCCCTTCCTCATCTAGTGGCGGTAGCTCTGTAGAGGTATAATATGCGGTCTAAGTGCCTTCTTAAGGCATGAAACATGGAAGACATTATGTATCTTCTTGTGCTCTGTGTAATATCCCCTTTTTGGAACAAACCGGAAAATTAGCCAAATCTGAAAATAAAAATCTGAATCTTACATTTCAACCATAAACCCTCAACAAAAGCACTGAAATCTAGAACTTACTATTTTTAGTAAGTTCGTCAAAACCCTAGGCTGAAATATTCAAAATTCCATAACTTTTGATTTACAACTCCGAATTGCATGAAACGAAAGGGAAATGATAGATATTAATTAGGAGCAAATTTCCGTACAAGAAAACCACGAAAATACGGAAAACCTGATTTTTAAATCCCGAAATACAGCTGCAGCATCAAACCCTCATAACTTGCAAAATACTTATCCGAAAATTATGAACCATAGCTCAAAACGAAGCATAAATTATAAGGAAAATTATGAGATCAATTTTAGAATTTTGCATCCATGAATGCCATGCTAAAAAGTCACCTGAAACTCCAAAACAAGTCACTGCCCTAATTTTGGGAAATTAGGTAAATAACAGAAATCTTCATAAATTCATATCTTGAGCAATACTTGGAATTTTGACACGAAATTACCCTTGTTGGAAAGCTTGGACAAAGAGCTTTCCAATGAACATAAATTCATCAAATTCCAACCAACAAAATTTTTCAGAAATGCAACAAAATTTCCAGCAAAGTCGCCACTTTCCAAAATGGCAAAAATAAATATCAAGTCTTCAAATCTTCAATGACAAAGTCTTCAAAATCATATCCACTTCAATTCCAAATCGAATGAGAGAGAGCACAATGAAAATCTAGGGCATACATCCCATTTCTCCAAGCATGGAGAGACATAAATGATCAAATCAACATGAGTCTAACAATGATCCCAGGCCTCCTTTTATAAGCAAGGAGGCACAAAATTTGAAATCCCTAGGAGAGGGAAATTATTAAATAAAAGCAATTTATTTCCCCTAGGTGTGGCGTCCCCTTTTCAAAGGGTGATTTTATCAATAAAAACCACTTAAATATTTATTTAATTAATTCCCCATTTAATTTTTATATTTTAAGAATTAAATAATCTTCACAATTAAATAATTAAATAATTATTGCTTGAATAATATTTAATTATTTAATAAAATTGTTCCCCTTACTGACATCCCAAAGCCCACGGGAAAGATAGGCTAAGGGTCTTCAAAAATGGGGACATTACATCCGGTAGCTCTAGCTCATATGCCACTGCCCCTACTCGACGAACTACTCAGTACGGACCATAAAAGCATGGTTTCAATGTCTCTGCACCTTTCTACTTCAGTGAGGATTGCCTATATGGCTGTAAACGTAGGAACACTAGATCCCCGGCCTCAAAAGACCTCTCTGTCCTGTGTCGATCTGCATATACCTTATTGATTTTGTGCCTTCTGAAGATTCTCTCTGAGAGCCTTCAGAATATCCTAGTTCTCCTGTAACCAATCTCGAGCTTTAGGAGCTCGGCTATCTGGTAATACCAAATCTACAAATGCCCTAGCGTCGTACCCATATAGGGCTCGGAAAGGGGTCATACCTATGCTCATCTGGTAGGTGGTATTGTAGCAGTACTCGCCCATGTGTAACCATTTAATCCATGCCCGCTGGTGTCCTGTTACATAATTCCGCAAGTAGCCTTCTATCCACTTATTGACTATCTCCGTGCCTCCCATCATGTCATCGTGGGTGGTAGCTAGTCTTGAAATCAACTTTGCCTACTAGTCTGAAGATATCTTGCCAAAAGGTGCTCATGAAGATCTTGTCCCTGTCACTAACAATGTTTTTAGGCAACCCATGTAGCCTAAAAATACCGGTATAGAAGATCTCGAGCCACATCCACTGCCTCGTGCCCCTTGGGTAGGGAAAAGAAATGAGCATACTTAGTTAACCGATCAACTACAACATAAATGCGAGATATGTCCATGCACGAGGAAGCCCAGTGATAAAGTCCATAGATATGCTTTCCCATTTCTGTTCAGGAATGGGGAGAGGCTGAAGTAATCCTGCTGGGAAAGAACGCTCGGATTTGGTTTGCTGGCAAACCATACACTCTCTGACATGATTAAGGACATCGTCCTTCATTCCCTTCCATGCAAATCTTTCCCTGATGAACCTGTATGTTTTGAAATACCCAGGATGTCCAGCTAGTGGTGTATCATGTATTGCACGAAGGATCTTCTCCTTCATTTTGGATCCTAGTACAAGGAAAATCTTATCCTTGTAGAAAATAAGATCATCCACTACTATGTATCGGTCGTCCTATATACTACCATCCATGATCTCACAGCAAACTGGTTTTTTGGAGTACTCAACAAGTATATGAGCCTTCGATCCGCTGAAAGCTCAGACATAAAACTAAGCATAGCAGTGAGGTAAGGCCTCCTAGATAAAGCGCCAACAACAATATTATTCTTACCTCTAGTGTACTCTATGTCAAAGTCATAGGTTTACACCTTGTTCACCCATCTTTGCTGGTGATCGTTGAGCTCTTTTAGTCCCAAGTTTAACCTCAAACTGTTGTGATCCGTACGAACCACAAATTTGTTGCCCACAACGTACTGTCTGAACTTGGCCAAGGAATGCATGATGGCCAACATCTCCTTGTCGTAAATTGAATACCCTCTCTCCACGGGTTTCAATTTCCGACTGTCATAGGCGATGGGATGCCTATCCTGCATGAGCACTGCCCCAACACCCTCTCCCGATGCATCACACTCTAGAATGAATGGGTGGGAGAAATCTAGTAATGCGAGGACGGGACACGAACTCATCACCTCCTTGAGGTGATCAAAAACCTATTGTGTTGCGTCTATCCAAGCAAAAGCCCCCTTCTTGGTCAAATCGGTCAATGGAGCAGCCAAACGAGAGAAATTCTTCATGAACCTCCGGTAGTATGTGCACAACCCCACGAATCCTCTCAATTGTGTCAATGTCCTAGGTGGTGGCCAATCCAGGATTGCCATATCTTCCCTCTATCCACCTTCACTGTACCCCCACCAATTACATATCCCAAGTAAAGAAGTTCGGTCATGCCGAACTCGCACTTAGAGGCTTTCGCATATAACGAGTTAGCTTCTAATATCCCCAATATCTCACCCAGGTGCCTGATATGGTCCTCCCATGTCTTGTTGTAGACTAAAATATCATCAAAGAAAACCAATACAAACTTCCGCAAGTGGCGGTTGAACACATGATTCATGCAAGACTGGAATGTAGCTGGAGCATTAGACAATCCGAAAGGCATCACCAAGAATTCAAAGTGACCGTAATGGCATCTGAACGTTGTCTTATGCACATCCTGCTCCCTGACTTTGATCTGATGATATCCAGAACGCAAATCTATTTTCAAAAAATAGATTGCACCATGTAGCTCGTCCAGCAACTCGTCAATGCGTGGTACGGGATACTTGTTCTTTATTGTCTTCTTATTTAAGGCCCGATAGTCCATACACATCCGTAGGGTCCCATCCTTCTTCACCAAAACCACCAAAGAAGCAAAAGGGCTAGAACTCGGTCTAATATGCCCCATATCCATGAGCTCCTGTATAGTCTTCTCAATCTCATCCTTAAACCGTTTGGGGTGATGGTAAGGAGAAGTGACCACCGGTCTAGCATCCTCGAGCTCAATCACATGCTCAAATCCCCTATCTGGAGGTATGTCACCAAACACGGCACTGTGTTTGTCCAATAGGCCATGTATATCCACATGGTACTGTTGTTGTCCCTCCTCTGATTTCTTGGTCGAAACCAAACAATGTACTACCCAATCCACCTTGTTGTGCCTATAGATCCTCTCGATCCTCTTGGCCGTAACAACTCGGGGTGCCCCCAAAGATAAGCCCCTCAAGATCACATTCCTCCCTTCGGACTTAAACTTCAGCTCCATCGTCTGGAAGTTAGTTCGAAATTCACCAAGGGAATGGAGCCACTGTACCCCAAGCACTATGTTGGTCTCTCCAATACCAACAATATAGAAATCATTGGTAACTGTATATAGTTACCCATCGTGATGCTCAATTGGGGAACCCGTCGTGTGCATCTCATAGAATCTCCATTAGCTACAACCACGTTGAAGCCCTCAAATTCCTCTGTTTGTAACCCTCACCTCTCAACCAATGAGGCATCAATAAAGTTGTGGGTTGCCCCACTATCAATGAGTACCACCACTCATTGTCCCTGTAAAACTCCCCTAACTTTGAATGCCTTGTACCTTGGGGTACTAGACAATGTGGCGATAGTCTCCTGGGGGAAAGTCTCGCTATCCTGCTCCACACCCGCACCATCTAATGCCTCATCATCATCATCCTCTAATTGTTGTGTCCAACTCCTCGTCACCATCACTCTCCTCGAAGACCTCTATGTATTGGGCCCTCCCTCTGCCCTTGCAATCATGTCTTGGGACCCAAGGTGCGCGCAATCAAAACATAGTTTCTTTCGCCTCAATTCCTCCCTGTCCTCACTAGCTCCGAATGGTCTCCAGGTTGTATCCTTCCTAGGTGGAGGTACCTTCGGCTACGAACCCCGGTTCTTGAAGGGAAACCCTTAGGCTGCACTCGAGGTGGAAACCTCGACTTAGGAGTGGATAACTCCAGGTCACGAGCTCTCCTAATAGCCTCATGCAATGAAGAAGGCTCAAATGCCCTCACAAATCCAACGAGAGCGTCTGTCATCCTGTTGTGAATAGGGAAATCAACCTCATCTCTATAACATCAGGTACCATGACCGATAGTCTCTGAAAATCGGTGATATACTGATCCACAAAACCGGTCTGCCTCAGATGAGTCAACTCTCTAAAATACCTGTCGGGGTCCCTCTTATCAAATCTGCTCACTAGCCTCTTTGTGAACTCTACATAAGTCGTGATGTATATGTGTCCCTGTGTAATCAACCCATGATGCCACCAATCATGAGCGTCTCCCTCTAGATGTAAGATTACAAACTTAATTGCATCTTCCTCCCGCATAGGATTCAAGTTGAAGTATGTCTTGACTTCACGCACCTGAGGCTGTGCAGTACACTTCTTTGAACCGTCAAAATGTGGAACAAAAATCTGTCCCAACCTCCTTTGCATCTCTGGTACCTGTGCCTGGTAATCTCTCCTAGGCCTGCTGCCAATCTTCATTTTGCAATATTCCTGGAATGGCATGTTGTCACGAAAGCCATCACTTAAAGTCTAGTACCTTTCCCAACAAGACTCCTCATCTACAACATCCCTTGGCTGTCATACCTGTGAAACTTCCAGATCCTTCAAGAAAGAAGGTTCGTGAGACCCCAGAGGCCTGGTAGAAGAATGGGGGGACCGCTGTCCTGAATGTCCACCCTCACCTCTTTGACCATATTGTCCCCTATTGCTATTTTCTCCTCTTTCCACATGAGTATCGGACCTATCCTGTGCTAATCTCCTAGTGAGCTGGCTCAAATAGAGATTAGTAGTCTCCTATTTTTTACCATGTAGTCTCTACCCCTATATCCTCACTGTCTTTGTCCCCCATCTTTCAATCCCAACAGGTTAGAGAAACAACTGCTCTGATACCACTGAAATATCCCTTGTGGGATACCACTTAAAAATGCACAAAATATATGAAAAATTGCAGCAAAGTAAAATACTGATTTTTACTAAAAATGACCAGCTAGGACAGCGAATGGTATTTAATTGATATCTCACAAAATACTTGCCCAAAGTGCATGAAATTTTGTGGGAAGCTTGCAATAATAATAATAAACACTAGAACAACATTTTTGGAATTTTATATTATTGCTAGAGAATTACAGAGTGCCCTGGGCCGCTAGTAAACTTCTAAAATCCGTAAATCACCAAATACATGAGCAAAAATTAAGTGTCTTTGGAAATACATTAACAGATACAAGAAATAATATTTCCACCTTCACATATGACAACGGTCGACTGCAAAACCCCCAAATAAAGGCTGCAAGTCGCCCCGCTTGGAAGAGGGGTCAATAATGATGGAGCGCCTTGAACTAGTTGCCACGCACTTTGCCCAAATGGCTGTCGTGAATCTGATCCGGGGCCCACCGATTATATTCCTCAAATGCCCCGAAAATTTCTCAAAACCCTTCCTCTCGAACCTTCTCGAAATATCTTTGTAGCACGGCCTAGAAAGCAGCTCCAAAATGACAGACTAGGGTAGATCTCTCACTACCGAAGAATGCCCTGCTAGCTAGGGACGGGTCTCTCCCTCCGAAGCTAGGGTCCCTATGGGATTTGACTCCTCAAGGCGAAAATACGCAACGAGCACTGCGAGAAAGAGGCTAAAAGTATGCGACAAAAAGTGCCTTTTTCTTCCTTCCCCATCTCCTTATATACTTTTCCTTGGCAAACGAGCCCCGTAACCCTAGGCGCATTTCATTCCATGGAGGGGCCACTAACATAAAAATAACTATAGTTACTTTTTTCCTTTTTGAGTCGCCATGTCCAAAAGTGACCCCAAACGCAAAACTAGGATATTAAAACCACGGGGCCCCTTCCCAAAAGCTTCCAACATCCACCCCCCAGGTCTAACCACGTTTTGGACCCGACTTGGCCCTTGGGCCATTTGGCGTAGGAGAAAAAGGGGGCACTACAGAAAGGGGAGATTACACATCATACCATCAATGGAACAACCAATTGTGAAAATCCTTTAATGAACCTCTTGTAGTAACTGCAAAGACCCAAAAATCCCCTCAGTTGTGACATTGTGGTAGGAGGAGGCCAATCCAATATGGCTTGGATCTTTTGTTGGTCCACCTGGACTCCTTGGGCATTGATAACATGGCCAAGGTACAAAACTTTAGTCATGCCAAACTCACACTTTGTTTCTCCAAAATTTTCAGCCTTTGTATCCAAGTGTCTTAGATGCTCTTCCCATGTCTTACTATACACCAAAATATCATCAAAAATACCAAAACAAACTTCCTCAAGTGCTTACTGAAGATGTGGTTCATGCATGATTGGAAAGTAGTTGGAGCATTTGTCAAACCAAAAGGCATAACCAAAAATTCAAAATGCCCAAAGTGACACCGGAAGGTTGTTTTTGTACATCTTCATCTCTTACCCAAATCTGATGATAGCCAAATCTCAAATCAATTTTAGAAAAATATGCAGCTCCATGCAATTCATCAATCAACTCATTGATCTTGGGTATGGGGTACTTTTTTATGGTCTTCTTGTTCAAATCCCGATAATCAATACACATCCTCATGGTACCATCCTTCTTCTTCGATAGGACAACAAAAGAAGCAAAGGGACTAGAACTAGGCTGGATATGTCCCATCTCCAATAATTCCTTGATTGCCTTCTCAATTTCCTCTTTGAATGCTCTTGGATGGTGATAAGGAGTAATCATTACAAGTTTAATCTCATGGAAATCTGGAGGTATACCACTAAACATTGTGCCATGCTTGTCTAAAATAGATTGAATGTCCACGTGGTAGGATGTCTTATCTGTGGATGAAGTTGTAGTGTTAACCAAACAATGGGCTGCCCAAGCTACCTACCCTCTACAAAAAGCTCTCTCCATCCTCTTAGCCGTGACCACTCTAGGAGCTCCATTGGTCATGCCTTGAAGCACAACCTCTTTCCCATTTGATTTAAACTTCAGCTCCATAGTCGATAATTCTACGTGAATTCCCCAAGGGAATGTAACCACTGCACCCCTAATACCATATTTGTCTCTCCTATGCCCACAACATAGAAGTCATCACACACCCTATGTTTGCCAAGTGTGACATCCAATTACGGAATTCTCTTGGTGCAAGGGATAGTATAGCCATTACCCACAATAACGTTGAACCCATCAAATTCTTCTGTCTAACCTCTTTTGGCTACCAACCCTTCATCTATAAAGTTATGGGTTGCCCCACTATCAATCAACACTGTGATTTTATGCCCATGTAGAACTCCACAAACTCTGAAAGGGTGATATCTAGGAGCACCAGAAAGTGAAGCAAGGGTGCCTCTGAAGTATCCTCTTCTTTCTTGCTTTCGAGTTCTAGTTCTCTCTTGAACTTTTGCTTCGAGACTCATCTCATTGTTGATTTTGCATCTGATATCACCTCTATGTAATGCACTTGACCTCGCCCAAGACATATGTGTCCAGGCTCCCATGGGTCCTTGCAAATAAAGCACAATTTCTTTCTTCTGAGCTCGTTTCTGGTCTCAACATCTTTACCTGGTCTCTATGGCAACTCTTTCTGCTGAGAAACTCCTTGCTGAAATGGTTTCTTTTGCTGCCCAAAAGGTGTGGTCTTTTGCTGCCCAATAGGTGTTGTCTTTTGCTGCCCAACAGGTGGTGTCTTTGTAAAATATTTGTTCTTAGGTGTTGAAGTTTCCAAGTTCAAAGCCCTCTTAATAGCTTCTTGCAAAGATAGAGGATCAAAGGCTTTTACCAAACCCTTGAGTGGTTCCATTAGCCCTTCTATAAATAGAACAATAAGTCTCCTTTCGGTCACATCAAGAACCATTACTAAATAATCTTTGGAATTCAGCAATATAGCTGTCCACTATCCCATATTGCTTGAGCTGAGCTAACTCTCTAAAGTGGATCTTTGGATCTTTTCTATCAAATCTCCTGTTAACCTTTGGCTGAATTCTTCTAGTGTGGTAATGGAACCGTGGTAATTTTGGGCCTTGGAATCTCAACTTCAAGCCATTTTTGTAAGTGGATTCGTTGTTGTTGCAGATTTAATTAAATATACTCCAATTGAGGGTTTTAAAGCTCATTCCTTGGTTTGTACTTATTCTAAAATATTTATAAAATTTCAACATGCTTTGGATGTTGTAAAATTGGTTTTGGTGGTGAATTATAGCAATTTTCCTCTTGTTGTCAAAAGATTTCAGACTGTTGTACCTTCTATCAAAAACTCAATTGATTGCTATACATTTCAGTTTTCTTTGAGTTGGATTTGTGCCATTTCCCTTCCTTTTCAGTTTCATCCCGAGAAAGGGACATTACAAATCATCGAGTCTTATGTCTCCCCAAAGTGATATTCAGCTGCTGAATTTTTTTGTGCATGGGATGGTGAAGCCATCCGCCACTGTCACATTGAAGCCCTTAAAATCTTCAACTTGCAGCCCCAATCTAGATACCAAACCTTCATCAATGAAGTTGTGGGTTGCCCCACTATCAATTAGCACAGTCACTTTCTTACCTTGCAATACTCCTCTCACTCTAAAAGGGTGATATCTAGGAGCACCGATAATGTGGTGCCATCCATAGTGTCAACTCCTTTCTTTTCTTGTTCTTCTTCCAGTTCTTCCTCTTATTTTCTTCTTCTCCATCTGACACTACCTCAATGTAATGAACTTGCCCTTTGCCAAGGCAATGATGACCCGGTGTCCATGGATCTTTGCAAGTGAAACACAAATTTTTCCTCCTTAGCTCATTCCTTGTTTCCACTTCTTTGTTTGTCTTTGGCAGCTCCTTTTGCCTTCTTTGTTGTCCATATGGGGCTGTCCTTGGTTGCACTGGAAGGTGAAGTCCTAGGCTGCCCAAAAGAAGATGCCCTTTGCTGTCCTAAAGGCAGAAATTTTCCCTTAGGGGTTGTTGTTTCTAGATCAAACGCCTTTTGATGGCTTTTTGGAGCGAACAAGGGTTGAAAGCCTTGACCAAGCCTTTGAGTGGATCAGCCAAACCTTCAACAAATAATACCATGAGCCTCCTTTCGGATACATCCGGTACCATCACTGAAACTCTCTGAAATTCAACCACATAATCATCCATGGAAGTATTTTGTTTCAGCTGCGCTAACTCCCTAAAATGGATCTCCGGATCAGCCCTATCAAACCTCTCAATCAACCTCCTGTTGAACTCATCATAAGAGTTGATGAGGTTGTGCCCTTGGGTGATCAATCTGTGAATCTTGCCACTCATGTGCCATGCCCTCAAGATGTAAAGTAGCAAACTTGATGGCTTCTTCTTCCATCATAGGCCAAAGAGAAAGGTATGTATCCACCTTTTGGATCCAAGCTCGAGTTGTGCTCTTGGTAGATCCATCATATGTAGAAAGCGTGAGCTTTCCCAAAGCTTGTTGAAGATCCCTCTGATTATTCCGAGGTCTAGGATCAGCCCTAGGTCCCTCTTTATTTCTCTTTAGCTGCATGAAATTTGTGAGAGACATTTCTTCCTTAATTTTTGGTGGAAGAGCCTGTATTCTGCATAACTAGCAACAATATCATCCATCACTGAATGTTGCACCTCCACCTCTGGAATCACTTCCTCCCTACAAAGGAAATTAGGTTGGAAAGGCCTAGCTATAGATCCAATAACTGTTCTCTATGCATTGTTGGCTTCTGAAGTACTCCCTTCCCCATTATAATTCTTGGGTGTATGCATATTTTGCATGGTATGGGCTAGCTGAGCCATCATATTAGCCAACCACTCTTGTCCTTGGACAAGCCTATCCATCCACACATCATCAGGATGTCTATCAGCCATGTGTACCTTCTCTTTCCTTGTCTTTGACTCGGATCTGTTATCGAAATCCTTCCTATGTCTGCTTTGGAACCTTCCTTCTCTCTCTCGTAGTACCGAAGCCTTACATGAGAAGCAACTGCAACAAATCTAACCCCACAGTTGACAAGGAGATGGCTCTGATACCACTGTAATGTCCCCTTTCAAAATAATTCAATAACCCATGCAATTTTCTGATTTCCTACTCATTGACAATTTCCCAAACAATTGGCGGACATAAAACCAACACATTGTTTCTGATTTTGGTACTTAGGAATAGCCGTAACTATCACAAGCATTCATTGACATATTTACAAACATTTGGCAACCATGCATTGACATTTTCACAAACAATTGGCAAGTATAAAACCAATGCTGATATCTCTGCATTAAATGTTGATTAACATTCATACATTCTTCATGACTAAATTACAAAACCAGAATTTATCAAAGCTGATATTAATATTGAAAACTCACAAATGGCAGGGTACTGTAGTGTACTGTAGCAGCGGTACTATAGCGTCTTATAGCAGTGGTATTGTAGCGTTCCTATAGCAGCAATATTGTAGCATACTATAGCAACAATATTGTAGCGTACTATAGCAGTGGTACTGCAACAGCGCTGTAAAAGCCCTGAATCTGCTCTCAAACTCCTGTGCCGACCTTGGAGAATGATGCCCTAGCTCTAATGATCTGAATATGTGCTCCAATGTGGTCGCCAAATGAAGTCACCAGTAGATGTTTAGGGTTTTTCGTCCCCAAATCTAGTTGTTGAGGAGGGTTTTCGTCCTCTATAGCGGAAGTATAAACAAAATGCTCGGACTAGCAATGCGAAGAGGTGTGTAGAAAAGAAGCAAATGAACCCTCCCCTCATTTCCTTTTATAATTTGTTGCCTCCTTTTCCAAGTGAGGCACTCTATGTGGAATGTTTGCACTTTTAATATTGAAGTGGCTTTCTTATTTTCTATTTTAGCACTAAGTCACTTAAAATAGAGAGTCCCCTTTATTTTAATAATAATAACGTAAGTTGTCTTTATAATATTACTTTTTGGCTTAGTCATATTATTACCTTATTTCCCTTTTCTCCACCCCTTTAACCTATGAGAAATCATGGAATAGGCCAAGGGTCTTCTTTCTACATTAATTCCAAGAAGGGGACATTACAACATAGACATACAAATGCTTGACATTGCCGATATCCACGGGAAACCTTTTGACATTGGGGGCATGCCCATATTGGGGACATCTTGGCACACTTTTTAAGGTCCTCTCTATGCTAGTCCATTGAGTATATTGAGTCACTTAGATTGTTTATACATAACTAGCTCTTGTTGACTTTAGAGTGCTACTTTCCATGGTTGTTGTGTGTTGATATACTTGATGATATTGATTGGTTATGGATACTAATATTGTTTGTTCCATGCTTAATTGTTGCAAAATGACTATTGCATTGATATTTACATTGCTTGATCAATTATATATGTTTATACCACTTGATTCTATACCTATGTGTGTTCATATTGTTTGATTCAAATGATTATGCAATATCATGACATGTTAATTGTGTCGAGGGATCCTCTTGTTAGTTTGTCATGTCGAGTTGTCAACTCGCATATAATTTGTATACTCCTCGACCATAATGTTTGCTTATGACTCGTGCACTATGATGTTGTGTGCTTCTTTGTGTTTACATGCTTTCACTATGGAACTACTTGACTATTACCACGTGTTCATACATGTTTAGCGTCGTGATTTCCATCATGCAAAACTCTATTGTTTGCTTTATCTATTTCTTCTTTATTGCCATAATATGTATCACATATCTAATACAACACTTGTCACTACGTGCTTCATTGCTATATCTTGCTAACATTGAAACCTATGTCTAGCTGATTTTCAATGATTATATCTTATATACTGCTAACAAATAAATGTTCATGCCTTGGATTACATGCTTCACTCATGCTTACAAGGATCAAATCTTTCTATGATGTCATATCCTATCATTTTTGTATATGTACCTTTTATATTTATGTTTTTTCTATATAACACGTGGTATGTTTAACTCTTGCTTTTGAAATGAGTGATTTGCAGGTTTCATCCCTCATTTCAAAGAGGGGCATCTGATGGGCTTGTTTCAAAGATTCACGCCATGTCGGATAGAGCAATTCAGTACATGACATTTAAAAACAATTCATGAGGATCAGATTGAGTATATTGAGGCGTTTCGCATGATTATGGTAGACATTTGATCATAGATTTTATTAAAATATATTACTCAACACTTAACGAACTATTAGTTACCTATTAACTAATGTTTTTATTAAAATGTAAAATCCCTTTCGGGCTCAAAACTGAAATAAATGGATATTGCACAAACCCCAATAGATAATGAACTGAAAATGTATGACCAAGTACAGCAAACTGATTTATTTATAACAGCAATCAAATTTTTGCAATTTCATCCCAAAATACTCAAATACAAATATACCCAAATGGTTCCAAAGCTTTAGAAATATTTTTAGAACACTTAGGAACAAGGAAATGATCATCCAAGCCACCAACTGATTTTATTTAATTAAATTTATGATAGTAGCGAGTACACTCATAGATATGGCCGGAAATAATTATTCCAAGGCCCAAATACAATTCTAGAAAGTACAATCAGCCTCCAAAAATATGAAGAATCCAAATATGGGAGGAAAATGAGTTGTCATGCCCTAGAAACCAATGAACTCTTCCCAAGGAGGGGTCGCTACCCTAGGAGAGGGTCTAAAATTGGCCAAACAGCCCTCCAAAGTATGGTGCTTCCACTTAATGGACTGAAAATATTCCCAAACCCTTGTGCTGATCCAACATGGACTCTTGTGACTGTTCCACACTCAAAACTATACAAATCTGATCTTCCCCAACTGAAAATGACTGAAAATAGATAGTGAACCAAAGAAATCTAAATGTAGCCCAATGTAATCTCTAAATGAGATCACCTTATGCATATTTTGAGGGTTTCCGTCCCCAAATCTGAATGCTATTGAGGGGCTTCGTCCTCAATAGACCTCCATGGAGGGTTTTCATCCTCAATGGAAGAGAGAGCAAGAGCAATTTCGTGCTCCAACTCAAAGAAAATAAACTCAAAAGTGTCCATTTTTCCAAGCCAAGCAACCCCTTTATATAGCTAAGGGCTACATTGCCGGGATACCGATACGAGTATCGATACGATTCTGGATACGATACGTGGATATGTCAATTTTAAAAACCCTTGGCTATGATATGTCTTGGATACATTCATACATATATATTAAAAAATTAAAATATATATACATATATATTTTTTTATGTACATCTTACTCATTTTACTCATTTTTAGTCCATAAAAACTGAAATAGTAATACAAAACTTGAAATTTGAAAAATATACTAGGATCCATGTTCAAATTTTCAAAACATACAATATACTTAAGATTTTACATTTCATTGTTCATGGTGCTTTTTATAACTTTTTGTGGGGGTGAGGGTGTGTTATTTTATTCATTTAGTATTTAGGGTTCGGTTTTAGGGAATAGAAAAGTCAACAAATAAAAAAAATGAATTAAAACTTTAAAAAGACGTTTTTCATGTTGGATACGTACAGGATACATCACGAGATACGTTTGTGCGTATCCATGACGTATCCGGGAGTATTCATGCGTATTTGTATTTGTATCCGTATCTCAACATATCGTATTTGATACGTATCGGAGGATTTGTCGAGGGCTGGGCATATCCCGCAACGTAAGCTAAAGGTAGTGCCAAAATCAAAAGGATGATCCCCCCAAAGAGGACAAATCTCCTTGTAGAAATATAAGTTTCTTTTAATTTTTCAAGTTGGTATTTGCACTTTTTCGAGCCAACTTAACTTTTATAAGTCATAATTAGAAATTTGCTTGAAAATAATATAAAGCTACAAAAGCAACTGACAATTATGACATTAAATATTTCCCTTGCTCTTTCCCTTTAAGCCCACGAGAAGTGGAATGGGCCCAAGGTCTTCAAAATGAAATAGCCCGGAGAAGGGAACATTACATAAAATGTATCACTTAACACTTAATGAACTATTAGTTGTCTATTAGCTAATGTTTGGTTATAAACTTCCCCAATTACAACATAACTTCTTATGTCATAATAAAATGACGAACACACATATCTTTGTGTGCCTTCCATTTTCTCTCTCATCTTCTAACATTGGCATCAAAGCCACTAGTGCTCAAGGATCAAAACTATTCGAGAAAGCCCTTGCAAAGGGTATGAACAACGAGGTGCAAATTTCAAGAAAGGCCTAATTGGGTGCAAAGTTACGAAAATGTTATATTTTGTTACCTTTAATGTGTGTAGCGCAGATTGTAGAGGTATCTCGATGTATTATTGTAATCTTTTTGTAATGCTTACTATGACATGTGGATAATGGTTGATTTTTATGTTTCTCAAGTCGGTTGCGGTTGTGTTAGTGTTTTCTTAGTATCTTTTAGTGCATATGTTTGATAATTGCAATTCTCTCATCTGAGGCCCTCTGATATCCCCTTGTGGGATATTAATAATATATTATTATTTACTTGCAAAACAAACAACTTAAAAGATAACCCCTTCTAGGGTTACCTCAACTAACCCTAGTGTCAGCTACAATACAACCCAAATGGGGTTGGAGTGAGCCAAGGTGAGGGTTTAGATGGGCAATCCAGTCGGTAGTTATACTCTTTTTTCCAATATACTTTTGCAAAAGTAAAATAATAAATAAAATTGCTGAAAATCAATTAAAACTTTGAAAATCCATAACTTCGAAAATATTAACTCTTTTTAAATAAAACCAAGTGCAGCGAAAAGGGAAAATTATGAGCTTCAATCCAAAATAAAAACCAGATTTATTCACACACTAGAAACCCCTCAAAACAGCTACCAAAATCCTAAACCCGATCATTTAGGGTTAGGATAAAATCTGCAATACAAATCCAGCACTTGTTCTTTCACTTTAAGGGTCAATAAATACGGTTCCGGATCTGTAATTAATAAATCTAAACAAAGAAATTTATAAATACTTCAAAATCACTCTAAAACACTTCTAAAGCACATGCCCAAACAAGTCGACTTCACTAGGTAAAAGCCAGCAGCATGTAAATGGAGATATTCATCAAAAATCACACTTGAACCCTCAAAGCAAGTTTATATCTTCTCCTAAAAATGGCGCCTTGTATTTATAAAGATAAATGATTATAAAACTTATTACTTCAAGCTTTTATGGGCACACACACTTCACAAATGGTGGTGTTAATAAACACCTTTTATTTTGATCATAAGTGGGCATACATGCCTTCTTCAAGCATGAAGATAAGTTTTTATAAACCGTCAACATGCCAAAAAAAGGAGTAACCACATCTTCTTTTATAGCTTTTGCTTGCACATCGTCCAAAGTTCTTCTCCATCTTTGGCGCCATCATCTAGGAGGAAATCTCATTTTAAAATGTGCCTGAAAGTCACCAACAACAAATATTAAATGCATAGGGATATTAAAAAGATGCTCATATGGGTTGACCCAATGCTTAGGAATAATCATTTTATCTCCAATATTAATTATTAAATGCTTCGGAGAAAATGTGACTTGCCTAGTCATTTGATTTACCTTTAAAAATATGTTTTTATTATCTCAAGGTGAAGTCGAACTTCCCTTTTATTTCGATTTGCACAATTTATAAAATTTCATTTTAAAATTACATGTGCAAATCGATTTTACCTTCTTTTTATTTTTTTATAAAAAAGGGGGACATTACAAGCCCCCAAAGCATTCTCTCTGCGGTTCGGTGAGACACTCAGCGCAAACTTCACTGCTATGCCAATGTAGTGTGAATTGTCTTTATTTCTTGTGCATAGTTTAGTGTGGCACAAGGCATAATGATCCAGTGTAAGAAAACCCGACAAAAAATAAAAATATAGATCAACTCACTGTAGAAAAAAACATAAAAAGAAGCGAATAAAAACAAATTTTAAACTTTGATAGATTTTCCTCCATTTGTGCCATTGGTTCCCATGAACGAAAGTGGTTGGCTGAAGCAAGATGTAGAAAATTTAAAGAAAGAAGACGTGGATCTGGTGGACAAAAATATACCAAAAAAAGAGCAATATGTACAAACAACCCATATTAAGTGGTATTGGAAAGATTGGTTCTGGACCAAACAGATATTTGATTGGAGCTACAGGAAATTCAGATATGATTCTACATTTGAATCTTCAGAACTATTCGGTCTCATGAACGTCATAAAAATACCTCATTCATTCATTTTCTTGTAGTCAAATTTAAAAAGGGAATTTTTCTTTTCAAATAAGATTAATGGCAATTATTTGGATGTCAAGGCAATAAATTAGGAAAGAATAAAGGAAGCAAGCAAAGAACTTAAACAAAAGATTATTTTCTTCACATAGAACAAACTAATATGATGAATGAGTTGTAGAAGATACTTGTTGATAGCTTATTGCCCTTAATACATGAAACCTAAACAACTAGGATACTTATTTAGTGATAGAAGGCACCAAAGAGGCACTTGAGAATAAAGATCAACATTAATTTAAAGAAACCATGCTTCGTCTTTAACCAACTCTAATCTGAAGAATTAGTTAATTACTAGAGAGATTAAGAATTCTTAGCATTAAGATTCTTCCTCTACATTCAGAAAGAAAATTCTCAACCCTGCAGTTCATTCTCCGTATCTGAAGATCATATGGAAAGAATATTTGAATAAAGGTCAATTTACATTGACAGTTCTTTAGGATCTTCACAAGGAGAATGAAGGGAGAAGATATTGATGCCTCAGTTTTATGATTGTGAGATCAATGTCTGTTGGGATGGCTCAATGCTGTTGCACAAAGTATTTCTGCAGGCCAAAATTCCAACCCTAATGAAGTAAAGGAAATGGAAGCATTACTTTACCTATTAAATATTACAGGTGTCATAGAGAAAAATATGAAGAAATAATTGGAATATCAATTTTATGTAGCTAAAAGATGGAATTCTACGAAGTATATGTTTGTTGGGATAAGCGTACATCCTGAAAACACATGTCAAAACTTAGCAACTAAATTAGACTTAGCATAGAAACTTGAGAGATTTTACTAGCCAATACTAACTCAGTAACCCAGCCTTGTCGTTATTATAATTAACATTAAAGATCAGAAAGGTAAATGCGTTCCCCACTGTTAAGTTATCTAAAATGGTGTTACACTGAACAATGTGAAACATCAAAATGCACTGCATAGGGGATCTCTCTTCCATTCTATCTATTTAGCAAAAAGCCATAATGCAACAATCATACATACATGAACAATAATTTCTGCAATCAATGAAACCTGGATAGCCAAATCCACATCCCATTCCATGTGCACAGAGAAAGAACTAAATAGATTGCAACAAAGTGACCTTGACAGCCATTCAGATTGTGTTTGTATGTCAAATCTAGAGAGAGAGAGAGAGAGAGAATGTATTACTGTCTTCATATGACCAAGGGGGCTTGAAAAGTAGATTCAGTTACAAGAAGAAGTACTAGGGTAAAGGCCCTGGGTTATGAAAGGTAAAAAACACTAAACTAATAAAGAAACGGAAAACAAACAAGAGGGAGTAAACCTAAAGCAGTTAAACTCCAAACCATAAGAACTAGTTAAAAGCATAAAAAGTGGAGGGGGGCTCGTCAATGAAGCATAGAGTAGACAAAGATGAAAGTGGGAAACCATGACAGAAGCCCAATGTTGTCACATATTTGTGTCAAGCTTCAGGCCTGAAGCACCAATACCTTCATCATCCATCACTGCGAAAGGGCCAACAAAGGATATGTTAATGCTCACAGGGGAATGTCCAGGATTAGTGGCAGAGAAAACCAGGTGCTCCCCTTAGAACTTCTGGTAGCAAAGAAAAAACAATAAATGCATGCAAGACACTGTGATCCCAGCTACAGATAAGGTGAAGGCCTTCAACGCCAGAATGAAAGAGATCTACTCTATTTAGAATGAAACTGAGTGGGCAAGGACATAGTACTTATATACAGAGAGGAACACTGTCTCGCCGATCTATCTCCATCTATAGTTGAATCAACTGTACTAACACGTGCTTACCCTCTACAATGTGCAGAGAGAGAAAGAAAGAGAGGGAGAGGGAGAGGGAGAGGGAGAGCACTCACTGTGATCAAGGCTTACCTGCCTTTTATTTCAGAAAATGTGTTTCTTTGATACTTGTCTGTATGCATATATGCATGTGCGAGTGTATATCAATGTGTGTGCAGATGTAAGCATGGGTACATATACTCAGTCACATGCATTTGTGCATAGGCTTGTCTTTTTCACTAACAACTGGATTACTCCACTTGCTTTATGGATAGGACAGAACTGATGTTGGAAAGACAAATAGGAAAACAGTAAAGTTGGGAGGAATACAAGGAGGGCAGAACTTTTAAGCAATTTACCTTTCAGGAAATATTGTATTGCTAAGATAAACTGGGTTAGGTGTTCAACTACTGTCCAAAAGGTAGCTCAGGTATTCAAAGCATAATCCAAACATACCTTTTGATCTAAAATTTTCCATTCATCTGCTGATTCCCCAGTTACTGTGCCTCCCATCACAAGATTTCTTGTCTGTGCAACTCTCCCCTCCGTTTTTGAGACCTCTGAGAACCAAAATATGTAAAGTCCATTAATGTCTTCATTCATCCAAGGAGCGCAGTAATTCTTGGCTAATATTGATTGGTAGAAAGTTCGAACACATGAAAATTAACGTTTTATGAATCTTAAAACAATATCCGTGTAAAGCATGGTTTTGGTTGAATCACATGCAATAGAAAGATAATAATTTGTCAATTGAAATAAATCACATATTACACTGCAATAGAAAACAATTAGTATTGTAGATTATATTAAATGCATCAGGTAAGGTGCTCTAAGCCATTACTGAATCATTTTCCACGTAGCAAAAAAGCGAAGAAGATGAGTATAACAACGTCTCAGTCTCTTAAGCATAAACAAAGAGGATAGAGTTTACGTATGAAGTGCAATTACCTGGTGACTGTAGCTCAGCTCACTTGTCTTGTCCATAACTATGCTTTATTTCCCATTCTATTTATGCTGTAGCAGCTCCTTAATTGATCTAGTGTATATTTAGTCCACATTTTGGTGGATTGATTAGTGTTGCCCAATGTGGAAGGGAAAAAATAAGTTTTATTATAGCTCGGGTCATTAGTTTATAAACCTTTTTGTGGCAATATGTTGCAAAAATAAGCCCTTAAATAATAATCTTGGAATGAAAATAGCACTCAAAAAACAAGAAAGTAAAAAGTCAGACCCGAAGGTGTATCATAATAAATACCTAATGATGTTAATGTTATTGGAATTTGATACAAAATGCTAAGATACCGATACGGCTCCCCTTACCCCCTAGAGCGGATATGAAACGTTTTGGGAGTAGGAGCGCGACGGGAGCAGCTTGGGAGCGGCCGGGGTACACGGCATATCCTGGCTGCTCCCAAGCCGTATCCATGGCTAAATATGGATTTTTTTCTTTTTTAATTTTTTCATGTTTTTAAAGCACCTCAACATTAAAAAATATAATAATCTTTTAATTTAAACCCTAAAAGCTAACTCTAAACAATAAAACAAAAGAACAACACAAAAACAAAACATAAAGCAAACAAACTTACATTGTGGCTCTCCAAAATTGCATTGTGCTTGTCTAGGGTTTGAGGAGCTATTGCTAAGCTTGTAGGAGTGTGAGGAGCTGCAAAGGAGGAAGATTTGTGAAGGATTTGTGGTTAACTAAGTGAAGGTAAGTTTTTTTTTTAATTTCTAAGTTTGTTTCTCTTTTTTTTTTGTTATTTAATCTTTCACACATTTCATTTTTTTGCTTATGTTCATCATTTTTTTGCTCTTTCTATTTAATTTTTTAATTTTTTTGCTCTTTCTATGGCATTTTTTTAATATATGCCATTGTTTTCTTTGCTTATTTTGTTTGTTTTGAACCTTGTAGGTACTTCTACAATGGCAACAAGTTCTACTTCTTGGAAAATCTTTGGTCAAGAAATTTGACCCAAATTCACCATTATGGAGGCATGTAACAATAGTTGAACAACTTCCAGGTGGTGCTTGTTTTGTTTGGAAATGCAATGATTGTGATGGAGTATTCAAAGGCTCTTACAGTCGGGTGAAAAGCCACTTGTGTGATAACGGGTAACGGGATAAGAGTATGCAAGGGGAGGAATAATGTTGGGGTGCCAAAAGCAAAAGTTTTGGCATATATCAAAGAGCAAGAAGATGCAGAGGCAAATGTGGCTATAAGAGCGGGTCATCCATTGGCCAAAATAGGAAGTTCATCTCGATCAGCGAGGCCTCCTGTTGCCCCATCACCTAGTGGATCCCCAATTGTGGCAATGCCACATCCATTTGTGGCTCCTACCTCCACAGATGATGAAGATGTTTTCCTTGCACGAAAGAAAACTAGGACAAAAAAGCCATTGGAAAAGGCCTTTCGAATGAGAGCGGGAAATTGCGATGAACACATTGCAAGGTGTGTATATGCTAATGGGCTTTCTTTTAATGTTGTGAGGTCACCTTATTGGCATGAGATGGTGAAAGCCATCAATGAGGCCCTAAAAGGGTACAAATCACCTGGCTATGAAAAGATCCACACCACCCTATTGGATAAACAAAAAAATTGTGGAAACCTCCTTACACCAATTAGGGACTCATGGGCCAAAATAGGTGTCCATCGTTTCTGATGGATGGAAAGATGCAAGAAACCACCCTTTAATTAATGTGATTGCAGTATGCCCTAAAGGGGCAATGTTTTTGAAAGTGGTTGATTGTGAGGGGCAAGTGAAGGATGCCCAATTCATTGCCAACATCCTCTTTGAATCCATTGAGGCGGTGGGGCCTCAAAATGTTATCCAAGTCATAACGGACAATGCCAAAAATTGCAAAGTAGCGGGGCTGTTAGTTGAGGCAAGGTATGGGCATATTTTTTGGACACCATGTGTCATGCATTCACTAAATTTAATGCTAAAGAAGATGGCAAGCAAAATAGAGTGGATCCAACAAGTGTATGCAGAGGCTGAAGAGATCCAAATGTTTGTCACCAACCATCACCAGTCACAGGGCATTTTTAGATCATTCTCGCAGTTGGAGCTACTGAAGGTAAAGAAAGCTACCTTTCTTTTTTCTTTAATTTAAAATTTATATATAAGTTTTTATTTTTAAATTTTTAAAATATAGTATAATTAGTATTCAAAAGTTTTCAATTTTCTTTTTAATTTTTGTTTCTCATTCTTATTATATTAGGTTGTTGAGACTCGGTTTGCATCACACACAATCGTCTTGAGACGACTTGTGAAGGTGCAAGAGGCACTCATGAGGATGGTTACCTCCAACCTTTGGTTTGTATGGAGGCAATCAAACACTGAACGGGCTCAAAAAGTGAAGAGCGTGATCTTAGATGACACTTGGTGGGATCGAGTGGACTATCTGTTGAGTTTTACTAAGCCCATTATGAGCATGATCCGCTTTACTAACATTGGATCGGCCATATGTTTAGGAGAGATATATGACGATATCAACTCAATGATTGAGAAGATAATGCAAAAGAACAAAATCCTGAGGAAACATTTTTCAGACAAATGCATTCAATCCTCATTGAGCGGTGGAACAAAATGACGACCTGCTACATCTACTTGCTTTTACATTAACTCGAGATTCTACAAAGACGGAGATCCTTTCCTTTCTAGGAAGGGTAGCACCATATAGGGATGTGTAAGTCGATGAGGAATATATGGCGGCATTGGCTAGGCTCTTCCACGATCCTAAGGCCCAAGACATTGTTATGGTAGAGTTTGGCAATTTCATAGCCTAAAACAGTCATAGCCTTCTCGCTCTTGAGCAAATATAAGATGGATACTCATATGTGGTGGTACCTCCATGGTCATACATCGGTTTACCTACTGACCTCTTGCAATCAAGGTCTTGGCATGGGTAATTTTTTTATTCTCTTTCCTTTCTTTATTTTAACTTTTAGTTTTTGAGTGTTTAAGTTTGAATTTTGCATTGACTTGGCATTGCCTCAATAGGTTGCGAAGTTCATCTTCCTCTGCGTAAGCTGAGTAGTACATATAACTTCATCCACTCACAGAAGCGCAACAAATTGGGGCTAAAAAGGCTAAAGATTTGGTATACATACATTCCAACTTGTGCCTTTTATCCCACAAGCAGGAGTACAAGGAAGGGACAACAAAACATTGGGATATTGATCCAGAGATAGTTGACTTGGATGCTTCCATTTCCCACCATGGAGCATTAGATGATGATGAGAGTTTTGTGGCACTGCAAGACCTACATGCACAAGGGGGTGCAACTGGCAGTGGCCCTAGTGGGAGTGGTTCGAGTCCATGTGGTTCTAATGAACCACATAATGATGATGATGTAGTTGATGTTGATCCTCTTGATGAAGAGGAATATGATGAATATTGAAAGATAGTTTGAACTTTAGTCTTTGAATATTGATCTATGATTGAATTTAATATATCATGACATTCACATTGTGTTCGATTTAAGTATTTTAATTTAACTTTTAAGCTTTTAAGTTTTATCGGTATCTAGACTTGTTTGTTGTGGTTATTCACTTATTTAGCTTATAGCTTGTCTTTTATCGTGTCTTTCATATGCATAATATGTGGTTAATAACTTAATTCCTATTTAGAAGGCTGAAATTTATATATTTTTTAATTTTTATATATATTTTGTATTGTTGTATCGGGGCCCAAAAAAATTTGTTGTTTCCACGTAACGGATACTCCGTTATCCACTCCCGTATCAAAACGTATCATTACTTAGACAAAATGTTTAGCTTTTGTTTGTAACAAAAAAAAATTATTAGATTGGGCAAAAAAACAAAAATCGGCTCCCGAGGGCGGTCTGAAAAGAGAGGAACACAACCAGAAACAAAACAAGATTAAAAAAACCAGACTAGGGTCCCATATAGATGAGTTAAACAAGCTTAACTCTTACATTGCAGGATCAGGACCCCAGAGAGGACAAAAAAGACCAAGAAGCAATAGGACACCATAGTTCGCGGTGAGTTACTTCTTTCGAAAACAAAAACCTCCGCAACAGCAAGAAACCACCGGAGGCCCCAGCCAAAGCGGTCATCCTAGAAACCAGTACCATCCATCACCTACTCCTCATGAGCTACTTATGCGAAGGTTGAATCTCCTCCCTTTCTTTTCCCCTTCAATCTCCTCCACTCTGTCAAGCGTTGTGACTTTAACCTAAATCTCCGGCTCCATTCGTGTTTTATCTGGACTGATCCGACCATCTTCTTCAAAATATTGATGATGTTCGAATGGACGCCCTTTGCCCCTCGTTCGTGTCCTCCTTGGCTTTAGGACCCCTTCTAAATACAACATCTTCCTGCTCCTTTCTTCAAATACATTGGGATCTCCCACACATTCATTCTTCCTTGAAGCGCTGGCTTTCCCAACACCGCCCTCATTTTTGTCTTTATCTTTCTCATTCCCTCGAAGATACCCTTACCCGCTTTCATTTTTGTTAGACACTCCGCAAGAGTAATATCATCTTCCTCGGCTTGCTCCTCCAGGTCCGTTGTCAAAGGATAATCCAGAACCGGCTTGCCATTCTCAACCAAAAGAAGAATCGAGCCCTCATGGATGGGCAACTCAACTTTCTCATTCCGGGAAAGCCATCAGCGAATTCGAGAGAGAGGTGGCCAGAAAAAAGGGAATACTAAACATAAACTTGTGACGGAACATGTTGAGGAAGCTCATGTGATGGGTATAGATTTTTCTATACTTACCCTCTAGCCTAATATATTTCATAACTTGAAGGCAAACATCCTTCCAGGACTCGAGAATGCCTGAACGTGCAATGCCATCCGTGAAGAAGTAACATGTTTGTAACAAAATAACATTTTGTACAAGGATTAATTATTTTGTCGGACAACTTGCTGGTCCTGAAATTGTGCTTATGTCCTCTTTGATAATGTCTTTCCAAGGCTAGAACATATGAAGACAAGAACGATTAAAGAATCAAAAAAGCTTACATTGATGTCAACCTCATCAAGCACAAAGAATGTGTAAGTTTATAAGATCTGGTATTCTTTGTCTGAAGAGACCCAGATTTAGGACATGATATACACTCATCAAATCTCACATTTAGATCTGTAATCTCCCTTTCCAAGCTGAAACTGAAAAAGAAGGGAAATGGCACAAACCCAACTCAAAGCAAACTCAAATTTATAATAGTCAATTGAATTTTTGGACAGCAAGAGTACAGGTCTGCTGCATCTTATGACAGAGAAGAAAAATTGCAATATTTCACCACCAAAATGACTTTTAAAACACACAAAGCATGTATTTAGAACAAGTACAAGCTAAGAAATGAGCTTTAAAACTCTCAGCTGGAGTATATTTAATTAAATTTGCAACAGCAGTGGATCCACTTACAAAAATGGCTGGAAGTTGAGATTCCAAGGCCCAAAATTCAATCCGACAAATGCAACCAGCCTTAGAAATTATGAGCAATCCAAATATCAACAAGAAATGAAGTGTCGTGCACTAGATACCATCAAACTCATCCACTATGCAAGTCGCTACCCTAGGAGAGGGTCTGAAATTGGCCAAACATTGATCAACAAACCCTTGCAAAACACAAATACTGAAATGTGTGGTTGTTCCACACTCAAAACTCTTCAAATCGGATCTCTTCTTGAAGCCCTTGCTGAAATGATGCCCTAACACTGAAAATTTTGAATGCAGCCCTGAAATACTTGAAGTGAAGCCCAATCGTGACCTCTGGATGAAGCCACCAATGCACAAATTGAGGGTTTTGTCCTCAATTGTTGTAATCTATTGAGGGTTTTCGTCCCCAATAGGATACCAAGGAGGGTTTCCATCCTCAATGGCTGAAAGTAGAAGCACAAGTGCTCGACTTCATAAAATCAAGATGATAGATAGATGATAGATGCCCCAAATGAACCCCTTCATCCTCCTTTTATAACTTCTCTTTCCTCTTTCTTTCAATTTTGGTGGCCGACTTACTTTATTTAAAAGTCACTTTTATTTTAATAATAAAACATAAGTTGCCTTATAATATAGCATAAATTTATATTTAGCCAACTAAGTTAAATCATTAATTTCACTTTTAGTACTTAAAAATACTTTTACTTTAATAATATTATTATTAAGTTCCCAAAGATTAGAAATGACCAAGCCCAACGTAAATAATATTATTAATTATTTCAATCTAGAAAAGGGGACATTACAGTCCCCCTTCCCAAATTTGCTTGCCCTCAAGCAAATTCCAGCTCATATGCGCAAGTATCACTATGCCAAAATGATGAATCATGTTGTAGTGCTCATAGAGCCTAGACCCTATACTTGTCAAATGGGATAGCTCCTACCAAAGAACATAGTATGATATATCCTAAATGGAGAATGAATTCTATTCTACCTCAAGTTGATCCTCCAAAAATTGAAGATATCGGAAACATCTGCATACTCCCGCAAGACTCAAGGTTGCCATATGCCCAAGTCATTGTGTTGCTGCTATCCTACTTGGCTCCTCCTATGCAAAGAAGGTTTTGGGATACTAGATCCTTGGGTCCCAATGGCTCCTCCCATGATTTGGCGAATTGTTCCTCCCCATATCTCATAAAAATCAGATGGTGGATAGACTACTAGAAATCACTTGGATTTTCAAAGAGTTTCCCTTATTTTGTGCAAGCTCGCAGCTTTCCTTAGCTGATAACAGTCCTATACCTGTTGTTTTTATGACCAGCAACATGAAAAAGATACGGCAGGTACCAAATTGAATTTTTTTGCAAAACTCAACAATGTGGGAAATGTAGTGGCTGAGAACAGCCATGTGAGGACTGAAAATATCATATTAGCAGTCACAAACTGAAAAGAACTCCTTCCCCTGACTGAAGGCACCTGTAAACCCATTTGTATGGTTGCAAACAATGCAACGTAGTAGCTGAAAGTGGTAATGATTTTAGCCTTCGAGCTAGAAGTTTGGGACGTGGCTGTCCCCATTATGTTCTCCTTTTCCTTGGGAGGTAGTAGATCATCCACCCTTGCTCTTAATTCCCTCCCAAACAACCATAAGGGTGTTGGAATATTTGCACTCACTGATCTCATCAAGTGACCCCTTTCATACATCATGTTAGACCAAGAGAACTTCATCAAACTTGCCAATATACCTCTATCCAAGGAAAGTACTATCATTCCAACACATGAAATTAGAAAGAGTATCATACCCTAGCTGTAGCATTGTACTTTCTTACTCAACCTTGGGCTTATGGTGGCTGGAAACCATCTTGTAACAGCTGCAAAAATCTCATCAATGACTATAGGTGGAATATGCATCTTTCTTGTGACAAAATCTTCTTCTATCTCAACAAAATGTATATGGGAGAAATTGGAAATGTGGTGGACAACAGTCCAAAAATTTGAGACAACTCCCATATCCATACCCACTATGTTAAGTTGATAACACATAACCAAAAGATCCCATTTTACCCAAGTCTCACCCTTCTTGAATCTCCAAGGATCACCCGGATTCCAAATTTTCATGTGCAAGCAATTTGGAACTTGTATGAAAGTATCTACGTGCCTTTTGTCATTCAAAGGATTCTTCACTTTATCATCATTTTCACTATGTTGTCCATGATGACCACAAATTTGTTATGTTGTACCATGAAGCATCAAACTTGACATAAGATCGTTCTTTTCAACACGTTGCCCATGATAACATGTCTGAAACGACATAGTAGGAAGCAACAAATCCACAACATTTTCATACCTTTGGTTGTCGACAACAAGCTCACCTTCCTTTGCCGGATAACGAATGATTGAGATATCTTCAACACTTCCATCCTTGTGACTAAGAATTTCTGAAATAGGATCAGCATTCTCCTTCCTCTTAGACTCTTCACATTCAACAAGTGAAGCCTTTTCCACCTTGATTTCATTCATATTTTGTTGACACGTGCATAAAGCACCTTCATAGTTCTTTCCAAGTCATGAACACCAACTTGTTTCTTATTGATTGTTGTTCTGAAAATCTCAGCAAGTTGAACATCAACATTATCATCCGACCATTGGGCTTTAACTACAAAATTCTCTCCACAATCTTGCAAATCTGACTTTCCAAGTTGAACATCAACATCTCCACAAAATCCCAGCAAGTTGAATATCAACATTATCATCCAGCCATTGGGCTTTAACCACAAAATTCTCTCCACAATCTTGCAAATCTGACTTTCCTTCTTTCATCCGCTTATGCTCCATGACTTATCCTCTTCCCTCATCGTCAAGGGAGAATTCTTTGCTCGATTTCTCGGAGGTGTTGTTTTTCTTGAGTGGCTATCAACTTAGCTTCCTAGCTCTTCCTAGCCATTCATCACACTTTTGTCGGGTCTTCCTTACATCCTCTGCACTTGCAAATCTGAATTCCTTTTTCTTTGTAATCCCAACATTTTGTTCATTCAAATCACATTTCTCTTTAAAGGCCTCTTCCTCTTCAACCTGCATGGTGGATTCCTCTATGGGTTATTCTTTGTTGGAACCATCAAATGTGGAGAGTGTCACTTTCCCCAAGGCATGTTGAAGATCCTTTGGTGGTGCTTGAGATCTAGGCTCGGGCCTTAATCTACCCTTCTTCACTCCTATGAACTCCATGCAAGTGAACATCACAAATCTCATTTGAAAGAGCTCTACACTCCTCATAACCGGACGTAATAATTTAACCCACTCGAATGTTGTGTTTCACCTCCTAATGACTTCTCTTGGGAGGAAGGTAGGTTGGAAAGGCCTACCAAAAATCCGAAAATTTAATCCTTGGGGCTGCCTTATATTGTGAACACCTAATGAACTGCCCTCGCCATTGCGATGTCTTGGCCCATGAAAATTTTGCATGGTTAGGGCTAGCAAATCCATAGTATCTACTAACCTCTCTTGTCCTTCAATGAGTCTATCAAACTTGGCCTCTTCAGAACCTCTATGAGCCATGTTAGGCCCTTCAAGTGGCTGATATGAATTCTTCTTTACTTTCCTTTGATAGCAAATGTATTCTTTGTTACCTACTTGCATGAATACCCTTCGGGTAGGAAGATATTTTCTCTAATACCACTATAATGTCCCTTTCCGGGCTGAAACTAAGAAAGAAGGGAAATAGCACAAACCCAACTCAACAATTTGAAATTAATAATAGTCAACTCAATTTTTGAACAGGGAAGGTACAACAATCTGAAATTTTATGACAAAGAAGGAAAATTGTAATATTTCACCACCAAAAGCACTTCTACAACATCCAAAGCATGTAGAAATTTTATAAATAATTTAGAACAAGTACAAGCTAAGAAATGAGCTTTAAAACCCTCAGCTGGAGTATATTTAATTAAATTTGCAACGGTGGATCCACTTACAAAAATGGTTAGAATTTGAGATTCCAAGGCCCAAAATTCAATCCGACAAATGCAACCAGCCTTAGAAATTATGAGCAATCCAAATTTCAACAAAGAATAAAGTGTCGTGCCCTAGACACCGCTTAACTCCTCCCCCGGAGGGGTCGCTACCCTAGGAGAGGGTCTAAAATTGGTCAAACACTAATCAACAAACCCTTACAAAACACAAATACTGAAATGTGTGGTTATTCCACACTCAAAACTCTTCAAATCGAATCTCTTCTTGAAGCCCTCGCTGAAATGATGCCCTAGCACTGAAAAATTCTAAATGCAGCCCCGAAATCTTGAAGTGAATCCCAATCATGACCTCTGGATGAAACCACCAATACACAAACTAGGGTTTCATCCCCATAGGATACCAGGAGGGTTTCCGTCCTCAATGGCTGCAAGTAGAAGCACAAGTGCTCGACTTACTAAAATCAAGATGATAGATGCCTCAAATGAACCCCTCCATCCTTCTTTTATAACTTATCTTTCCTCTTTCTTTCAATTGTGGTGGCCGATTTAATTTATTTAAAAGTCACTTTTATTTTAATAATAAAACATAAATTGCCTTATAATATAACATTAAGTTACATTTGGCCAACTTAATTAAATATTTAATTTTACTTTAAATATTTAAAAAGACTCGATTTTTTGCTAACTATGTGCAAAATCGAATGCATGAATCATGATTGTTTCTTGCATCGAGACTCCATAGCTTTACTGTGCCTTTACACTCTATTTTGCGTGGAGAATATCTGAGCCGAGGTTCACTTGTTTTTCGCCCATATCTCAATCCTTAGGGATCGAGATAGGGTTTCCTCGTGGTCTAGGTATTGATCGTTTGCTTTCGGGACTGTGCCCTTCGTCCTTGTCTGAGCTTTCCTTTTGCCCTTCGTCCTTGTGCGAGCTTTCCTTTACGCCCTTTTGTGGTCTTGATTAAAATTCATGGTTTCTTTAAAACTCGTGGTCTTCTTTGCGTGATTTCTCTTTAAACGTGGTCTATTAAAATCATGGTCTATAAAATCGCAGCTTCTATATTAATCATGGCCTCCTCTTTTCACTTTCCTATTGCGCTCTTTGTTTTCTTTCTCTTTGTCTTAGTCTATATTTTTCTGTGTTCCATTATCCTCTCAATGGAACCCTTCAAATCACACCTGTTTGAGAGGGGAATCCTCTCGAATGTCATTTCAGATGCAATTCGTGGATCTAGAGATCAGCATCTTTCCTCTAACACAAGTTTGAATCACCCAATCTGTATAATTAAAGAAGATCCTCGGAAGACTCCAATAGGTTGCATGAAAGCTGCGGATGGGACTACGGTTATCAAAATTGCAGCGTCTGATGTACAAGCCAATATTTGCAAATTGGAAGATAGGGCTCTCATTGTTCGTTTTAAGGGCTTAATTTGTCACTACTTGTGTCCAAAGACTGGCTCGGAAAACATGGAACACCCTGTGAGTACACACAGTCTCTATATATCTGAATAGTTATTTTTTGGTTGTGTTTGCAAATAGAGATGAAAAGAAATACATATTTCAAGAGGGCTATGGTTTTATGGGATAAAGCAGGTTTGTTAAGCATGAAGCCATGGCAACCTTTATTCAAAGTTGAAGAACTTCCATCTATAGTTCCAAAGGTGCGGATCCGTTTGTTTGGATTACATGCGGAATTTTGGAATCTAGTGGTTCTCCAAGACATAGGTAACTCTATTGGCAAATTTGTAAGGGCAGCGGACTCTACAATGCGAATGGAACAAATGGTTTATGCATGGATGTGTCTATATGAATATGAGTCAACCGCTGCCTACAAAAATTCTTCTAGAAATCAAGGAGGAACAATGAGAGCAACAAATGGACTATAAGAATATACCTTTCAAATGCTGCCTTTGCCATGAATATGGCCATCTTGTTAAAGATTGTGCACGAGAGGATCAAGGAACCAATAAAGGAGACACTTAACTATAAAGAATTTCTGGCACCACCAAAAAGAAAGATCATAAAAGAGGAAAATATAGGCAAGGTTCAGAATAATAAAACCAACAGATTTGTAGCCCTCCAAACAGAAGAAGCAGAGGAAGATATGGATGTAGTAATCTTGTTGGCTAGATAGTCTACATAGCTAAAAACCTAGCGGTTATGAGATAAATCTCCCTCATTTACCTAAGGCTCCCGTGTCGATTTGTCAATAAAAATATGCTAGTATCTATCTCTGGGGTTTTACTTTAACTATTCAGCTCATGAACCATTGTTGTATAGCTCTGTAGCAAGTAAGCAGTTGTTTTTAAGAAAGGAAATATTTATAGAATAAGGAAATTATATAAACACAGGGAAGAAATAGGGAAGATGTACATCCCAATCAATAGATAACAGAGTTGATTGCATGCACATAGAAGAAACCAATAGATATCGACACACAGAATTATAAGCAAAGGCAACTTCAAATCTAGATCTAAAATAACACAGTTTATTAGATCTAAGATAAAAAGCTAGAAACACAATGCATTGTGACACAAAGTTCTCCGGAAATCAGCTCCTTTATATTCCTTTGGTTCAAGTGGCTCTCAGGGGTTTCAACACAAAGTCTCAAACAAAAAGAATGCTTAACTACAAATTATGATCCTTTAACCCATAGGTTTTTCCTCTACTTATAACATGTATAGGGGAAAATACAAATAGGAAGCTTTTAGTTGAACTGACACATGTGGAAGTCAGAAAGGAAACAACTGGCAATCTCCCTCCTGGAATTCCTCTTTGCATGACATGCATGATTTGAAACTGAAGATAGAACCTTCTATTCTGCATGTCTGCCACCTATTTCCAAGTAGTTGACTTCTTTAAGTAATGGCTTTTAAACCAATCACTTAAATTTTATAATTTAATTGATCGCTCAATTACTTTGTCAGAAGAAATAAGAGAAAGAAAAGAAAGCGGAAAGCTTCTGACCTTGTCCTTTTCATATTCTCAGTATGTAGCTGATTCTTTTGCCCTTGATTCTCACCATACTAGATCCGGAACAATCGAATCGGAATTTTGTCTTCGCCTTGTCTACCATTTTATCCTTGAAGCTTTTCCAGCTTCTTCTCCGTGCATGCATCAATGCAATGTTTTCCGTAAATAACTCTTCATTTTTATTTTTAATTGCATATGAGCAATTAAAAATTCTGAAAGCACTCCGGGTGAATGCAAATTCAATAAAGGCTTCAACTGGAAGATTGGGAGCACATGCAAAAAGTCCTAGAAGGAATTTTCCATGCACTGACTTCTACACAAGCTCGCATGCGTCAAACAAGAGGATGAATTTTTGTTGGAAGCCTTTGAAATTATGAGATCTCGAATCGGATCTGGACATATTGACTTCAAGAATCTGGAAGTAACGCATGACTCTGCTGAGCTTTCTTTTTCATCCCGCTTTGCCATGGCTGTATCTGTCTTTGTCTGAGCAATTCTTTTTCTCTTTATTCTGCCGGAATTCTTCACAACCAGTGCAGATCTAGATAATTCTTCAGATTCGGAGGATATGTTCAATGTATTGGACATTGATTTAAGCTCTCTTTCTCTTATAAAAGCACCTGTAATGAATTCCTACAATTAATTCAGACAAAGATGGCAACCGGAACATGAACAGTGGATTTTAATCATAAAAATCTGCATATATCAAGCCTGCTGCCCCAAAATTTGATGTTTTATTTGCATGCAAAGCAAGCATAAATTTTACCAACTTCACCTGAGCACCTGTATCACTTATGCAGACAATTATTCAGACACAAATCAAGCTCCTTCAAACCTAGGCGCCAAATTTGGAAGCTTCCAACAGTAATTAAACCTTCTTTTGAGCAAAAATCCTCTTCAAATGGGGCGCACTTTTTGTTTGGGCTGCACTTCTCTGCTTTTGAATTAATTAATTCATCCTTATGGCAGCCCCTACTTATATAATCCTCATAATTCTATAATTAATTAATGCCTCTCCTATTCTTGGCAATTAATTAATTATTTAATAAGTTTTACTCTTCAAATGGGGCGCCTATTTTGTGCATGCTCATGGCTGCCATTAAATAAATTAAATTTATTTAATTTTAGACTTGCTTTCAGTTAATTCAAGTCTCACAGTATGCTTTGACCTTAGCCACTGAAAATAGGAATTAATTAAATCAATTAATACTTTAAAAAGTATTATTTCTCTCCCAAATGGGGCGCACTTTTTTGGCATGAGCAATTTCTATTTTTAAAAGTCAATTGACAATGGGATTATTTACCCTACAAGGCAGCTCCGAAAATCCCATGATCCACTTAAGTTGTTTGACTTTCATAAAGGGATAATTTATCCTGTAAAGGCGCTAATAAAATCTCATCAATACCTTAATTGATTTTTCTTTTATTTCACAATGGAAATTTTTACCCTGCAAGGCAACTAAGAAATTCCCACCTGTCTGCTGCCCCCAATTTTTCCATTGTGACTTAAGTGGCGTTGCTTTCAATGGAAAAAGTATCCTGCTAGGCAGGTACAAAATTCCCACCTGCTTGTTGCTTCCAAAAATCCCATGATTCACTTCAAACCCTCTTTTTCCAAAAATGCGGCCAACCCAGAAGAAGCTTTTTGGTGCACGACTTCGTCTTTTCTGAGATAACCAGACCTCCGATGGCGAATTCCTTCTGGCACAACGTGCATAGGTGATCTCCAGATACTCCAAGCCAAGAATCGGCGAAACCAGCAAAGGAATTGATCCAAAGAAATTTCACAGAAAAAACGAAACAAGAAAACACAAAAACACAAAATGTTGCCAGAAGTCACAAATAAAGCCCGGATCCATTCTTGGTTAAAACCCTACCGGTATACGGGAAAATTGACATGTACGATCACAACAAGGTTAAACCGGAGCACAAATTGCCTCAAACGGGATCAAAATAATTAAATACAAATTTCCTGTGAGACAAACCCCAACTACAAAATATAACAATTTTGGGCATCCGGGTATTTGGCAAAATTGGCTAATATGACTCTCTGGGAATATCTTGACACGATATAAACACTTTCTGGTGATAAAAACACAAAACGACCCATTATTTTAAAAGTACGAAATTTTTTTAACATGGGGTAGTCTCAGATTTCAGGGTGAAATCTGGGGACACCAGTCGGCTCTGTCTGTGGACATCTTTGCCTCTGTCAAAATGACAGGGTAAAGATGAGATCCCAAGCATCTCTGGTTTCGTGTCTTGTCCATTGGGCTCGGGGTCAGGCAAACAAAAACAACACAAAACAAAAAGAAAAGGAAAAACAACAAAGTTTTATTTATATACATACAAGTTTTAACTCGTATCTCGCTATCTCGAACAAACTTTGAATCTTTGTCGATTGAAAAAGCGCATGGTAACTCAATTCCATCCCGGTAGGCAAGGAAGAAAGTGTCCATTCCGGCATCTCTTTTGATCACGAAGGGCCCTTTCCAGAGTGAATTAGATTTGACTTGCATGCCCTTCGGTTCATGTCTCTTGTCCCGCCAGAGTACCCAATCTCCGATCTTGAACTTCCTTTCTTTGGCCTTCTTGTCAAATACTCTGGAAAAGTCCTTATCAACTTCATCTGGTGGTGGCTCATCCTTTCTTCTCTCTGTGGCGGGTAAGTCTACATCAACTTGCTCCGTTCCCAGATTTATTTCTTGCATTTCTAAGGAAGAACTATCACCATATTCATGTTCTTTGTTCTTATTCAGGTATCGATCATGCTTATCGAAAGTCTTTACTAAGGAAACTAAACCCTTGGGGATTTTGTTACCTTTTGGTTGAATGCTCCACTATTGTCATCATAACCTGGATCAGCTTTTCCTGTGATTGTTTGTCGTGGTGGTGATTTATTCCCTGCAACATGCAAACATGCAGATGTTTGTTTTTCATCATTGAAAGTCTGCCAATGTTCAACACTATCAGAGACTTTAGGGCGGTAGACCATCTCCACTTTATAGTTTCCTTGTCTGAATATGGACGGTGGTCTATCCGGATTCAATAGTGCAGCCGTGACTACCAAAGAATCTGCCTTGGAATTCTGATTAATTAGAATGAAGTCAATAGAGAAGGCTGCAAAATCGAATGTGGCAAAAAGTACTCTATCTCTGTAATGCTCCAACTTATCTCTTTTGACTTGACTTTGCCCTCGAACCTGCTTTACTAGAAGTTCAACATCTCCTTGGGCTTTGAGGAGTTTTACTCCTTTCTTTTAGCTTGCTCCATTCCTAATAACAATGCTTCATACTCCGCCGTATGGTTGGTGTTCTCGAACATCAGCTTGTGGGAGTATGGGAATATCTCATGATCTAGAGATATTAGTAGAACACCGGCTCCTGATCCAAAAGAACATGTGCCTTTCAACTCTAGCGTCCAAACTTTTTCCTCTTCTTTTGTTGGCTCTAGCTCTGGTTGAAGTTCCGGTTCTAGTACATTTTTATCCATTTCCAAGAAATAGACCCCACGGTCAGATTCCTGAAAAGAATCTAAGATCTAGGATCCTCAGATTTTGTAACCGTGTACTTAGACTTCTTTTCCGGCTCCAACTTTTGATTTATTCCTTTGATAGGAATATGAGCACATGACCAATCCATCTTTACTTCTCCTCCCAACTCTTTGCAGAAGTTTCTGCTCAACAACATCCCGTAGGAGACAGGAATATCTACAACTAAGATTGTCATCTTTAATCTTTTGTCAGGAAAAGCTGCTAGAACAACTTGTGCATCTTTGATTTGTCCGATTAAAGGGACTTGTCTCTCCATGGAATAACACCTTTTTATGGTCTTCATCAAGGTAAGCCCAAGAGCATCTGCAACTTTAGCTGGCATGACATTGTCAGAAGCACCCAAATCTAGAATGCAATTGCTTAACTTGAAACCATTAAGCAATAAGGAGACATAGAAAGGTTCTACTCTTTCAGAAGATAATGAGGGTTTAACAACTGCAGTGTTGTTCTGGGGAGGAGTATCCTTGGGCTTAGGCAAAAGGCCCTTTGATGCATTAGATGGTCCTGGTGATTGCACATATTTGACTAGCCTATTTAACTACTCAGGAAAGGCTCTCAAGTATTCAACTTCTGACATTTGAACTCGAGTTTTCTTAACATGATCAATAATGTCAAAAGAAGAAACAGATTCGAGATACCCGAGCCGCTTTCTGTGGTTGAAATGAAGAACTCACATTCTTATCTCTGGGAGCTAAGGAAGAAGGCAAAGGGCTGCCCCTTCTTTGTTCGTCAGCTAATGCCTCAGCTTGGCGAGTTTGTGATTGTGTAAACACTGCATATGCATGACCATGATCATCTTCATGAAGCTTCTCATCGTCATGTTCAGATTTGTAGTTCAGGTAATTAATGTTGGAGTCGCCAGCAGGACCTATAAAATCATCACTCTCGAGTTGATAAACATCAACTTCCTGGTCTTCTTCATACATCTCCACGTTGTTTCTAGGAGCAGCTTCAATTGCTAATCTTTAGGAACCAGCAATGCGGTTTCGGTTGTTGAAACTCTAAGCAGGGGCAGTGTTGTTGCCTTAAGCCATTTGAGTCATCAGTATCTTCATCTGCATCATCTCATTTGCCAACTTTTACAATAGTGAATCAGATGTAGTAGCAGAGGATGAACTTTCAACTCTAGAAGTGTTGCTCTTTATCTTTCCAGCCATGATGAGGTCGTCTTCAATTTCAACCACCATGTGTTGAGCTGCTAACAAGTCAGCAGGACATGCTCTTCGCAGTAGATAGCTTACTTCATGAAGTAAAGCATTGATGAAGAATACCTTTTGATTCTCATTATTCGAGAGAAGCGATTGGAATTTTGTACAGTAATCTTTGGAATTTTGCAATAAAATCCTGCATGTGCTCATGTGGCTCCTTCAACTGAGTGAGCTGAGTAATCAATGTACTGGAATCTTCGGCTGCCTTGAATCTTTTCAGGAATGCATCCGACATAGTAGTCCAGTTGGTTATGGTGTTAGGAGCTAGCCGGTAGAACCATTCTCCAGCCAAGTCATGCAAAGTCTCTATGAAAAGTCTAACAGATATATCTTTATGTTCAACTGCAAGCACTCCACAGGATATGAAAAACGCAGCCAAGTGGTCATTTGGATTCTGCTTGCCATCTCAAAAGAATTTCGGAAAATTATTTCTCGTCCCTTTAGGTAGATCATGCATAGGAGTCAGATTCAAAGGTCCAAAGGTGCACCCCATGGAACAGGCGATGCATGCATCATGAAAGGAGCACATCTTCTTTGAGAATAGACTTGATGAATAATTCCAGCTTGCCGAATTATGTTGAAGATGATCCGGATCTGGATGTGTTTGCACTCTTCTTCTTGGTGAAAGACTAGATCTGCGGCTTCTAACTTGAGAAAGCTCTGGTCTGCTAATTTGTGTTGTTCCCCAATAGAGTCGCCAAAAACTATTGGCTAGATTTTCTGCATAACTGAAAACCTAAGCAGTCATGAGATAAATCTCCCTCATTTACCGGTGAGGCTCCCGTGTCAGATTTGTCAATAAAAATATGCTAGTATCTATATGGGGTTTTACTTTAACTATTCAACTCATGAACCATAGTTGTATAGCTCTGCAACAAGTAAGCAATTGTTTTTAAGAAAGGAAATATTTATAGAAGGAAATTATATAAACACAGGGAAGAAATAGGGAAGATGTGCATCCCAATCAATAGATAATGATTTGATTGCAAAGCACATAGAAGAAACCAATAGATATCAACACGTAATTATAAGCGAAAGGTAACTTGATCTAGATCTAAAATAACACGCTTTATTACAAGATCTAAGATAAAAAGCTAGAAACACAATGCATCGTGACACGCTTCTCCTAAATCAGCTCCTTTATATTCCTTTGCTTCAAGTGGCTCTCAGGGGTTTCAACACAAAGTCTGGAACACAAGAATGCCGCTTACAAATTTTGATCATTTAACCCGTAGGTTCTTCCTCTACTTATAGCATGTATAGGGAAAAATACAAATAGGAAGCTTTTAGTTGAACTGGCACATGTGGAAGTCGGAAAGGAAACAACTGGCAATCTCCCTCCTGGAATTCCTCTTTGCATGACATGCATGATTTGCAACTGAAGATACAACCTTCTATTTTGCATGTCTGCCACTTATTTCTAAGTAGTTGACTTCTTCAAGTAATGGCTTTTAAACCAATCACTTAAGTTTTATAATTTAATTGATCGCTCAATTACTTTTTCGGAGGAAATAAGAGAAAGAAGAAGAAAGAGGAAAGTTGCACAGCCTTGTCCTTTTCATATTTTGTATGCAATGATTCTTTTGCCCTTAATTCTTACCATATTAATCTGGAAACGATTGATCTGAATTTTGCCTTCGCCTTGTCTTCTCTTTTATCCTTGAAGCTTTTGCGGTTCTTCTTCTCCGTATGTGCATCGGTCAATGTTTGTCGTAAATAACTCCTCATTTTTATTTTTAATTGCATATAAGCAATTAAAAATTCCGAAAGCACTCTAGGTGAATGCAAATTCAATGAAAGCTTCAATTTGGAAGATTGGGAACACATGCACAAAGTCCTGAAGAAAATTTTCATGCACCGACTTCTACACAGTGCGTCGAAACAAGAGGATGAATTTTTGCCTAAGCCTTTGCAATTATGAGATCTGGATCTAGACATATTGACTTCAAGAATCTAGAAGTAATGCATGACTCTGCTGAGCTTTCTTTTTCATCCCGCTTTGCCCTAGTTGCATTTGTCTTTATCTCGAGCAATTCTTTTTCTCTTTATTCTGTCAAATTCTTCACAACCAGTGTAGATCTAGATAATTCTTCAGATTCGGAGGATATGTTCAATGTATTGGACATTGATTTAAGCTCTCTTTCTCTTATAAAAGCACCTGTAATGAATTCCTACAATTAATTCAGACAAAGATGGCAACCGAAACATGAGCATTGGGATTTTAATAATAAAAATCTGTATATATCAAGCTTTCTTGCCCAAAAATTTGATGTTTTATTTGCATGCAACGCAAAAACATAAATTTTAGCAACTTCCCCCGATTACTCGTATCACTTATGCAAACAATTATTCGAGACACAAATCAAGCTCCTTCAAACCTAGGTGCCAAATTTGGAAGCTTCCAAGATAATTAAACCTTCTTTTGAACAAAAATCCTCTTGAAATAGGGTGCACTTTTGTCTAGGCTACACTTCTCTACTTTTGAATTAATTAATTCCTCGTTATGGCAGCCCCCGCTTATATAATCCTCATAATTCTATAATTAATTAATGCCTCTCCTATTCCTGGCAATTAATTAATTATTTAATAAGCTTTACTCTTCAAATGGGGCGCCTATTTTGTGCATGCTCATGGCTGCCATTAAATAAATTAAATTTATTTAATTTTAGACTTCCTTCCAGTTAACTCAAGCCTCACAGTATGTTTTGACCTTAGCCACTAAAAATAGGAATTAATTAAATCAATTAATACTTAAAATAGTATTATTTCTCTCCCAAATGGGGCGCACTTTTTGGCATGAGCAATTTCTATTTTTAAAAGTCAATTGACAATGGGATTATTTACCCCTTTGTTTCAAAATCGCGATTTATCGGCGATAAATCGGTTTCCTTCATAAAAACGATTAAACTTCTCAAAAATCCCGATTAATCGCGATAAAATACCCTGATAAATCGTTGAAAATCGTGGCTAAAATCGGCAAAAATCGTGGGGAAAAACGTGGCCTAGGGTTAAATACGAAAATAGACCAAATCATTTTTTTAATCCTGTTTTCTCTTTCCACGAATTCGTTTTTGCAACAGCGACTTGCGTTTACTCATTCCGTGTTCATTCGACTTTCGTTTTTGCTACTGCGAGGGCATTTGACTCATTTCGTGGCACGCAAGATCAGTTCGTGGGCCATTTCCAACAGTTCGTGGCTCATTTCCAGCAGTTCACGTGGTCATTTCGTGCCCATTTCCAGCAGGTATTAATATGTATTAATAAAATTATTACAGTAAAAATAAAAATACTGTATATTTATTATTAAGTATTAATATTAATACTGTATATTATTATTAATATTAATATTTGTATAATAGTATATTAATACTGTATATTAATTATTAATGTATAATAGAGTCTAGACTATAGTATATTAATATTAATACTGTATAATATATATTATAAATAGTAAATACTGTAAGTGTAATTGTAAATTACTAAATACCGTATACTATAGAGTGTATAGTGTATAGTGCATCGTATATATCTTTGTAATATTAATATTAAATTTTAATAAATACTATAAGTATTAATATTAACTATTAATATTAATATTAAGTATTAATATTAATATTAAGTATTATACTATTAACTATTAAGTATAAATACTGTATATTCTATATATTAATAATAGTATATTCAAGAATCAATATTGTATAACGATTTTAAAAATATTATCTATGAAATTATCATGATTCATAATTTACTAACGTCTTCAATATAGTTTTTTCGTAGTTTTTTCTTCATGCAATAGCAATTTTATTCTTAATTTCATCACGGTCATACAATTTAATTTCTCTAAGGCTTGTAAATCTAAGACAATTGTTTTTTGTTTTGTTTTGTAGAATGGCATCGGATCCGGGCCCGTTCAATGCTCGTAGTAATCCTAAATCAAATGACCCCTCTTGGAAGCATTGTGAACCAAAGCAGAGGGCACTTGTGTTATATGCAATTATTGTGGCATGAAGATGAGTGGAGGTGTTTATCGCCTTAAGTTCCACATTGCACGGATACCAAGGAATGAAGTGACAGTGTGCAATCAAGCACCGCCTGAGGCTCAACGAGAGTTGTCTACTTACCTTGCAACTTATGCAGAGAAAAAAAAAAAAAAAAAGAGGAAAGCTGATGCACTTGCAGCCCTAGCAAATAGAAGGGAAGCGAGGGAAGGTTTTGACATTGGGGCATCTTCTAATGCCGCAACTCCACGAGGTCAAACACTGGGACGGGGTTCATCCACTGATAGTAGTTCGATGATATTTTTGTTCCTCGAAGTACTCCTGGTTCACAACCTTCACTCGAAGGTACTGCTTGGAATAAAGAAATGCACAATGAAGCAAGAATAGTTGCGGCAAACTTTTGGTACTACAACAACATTCCTTTCAATGTGGCAAAAAGTCCATATTGGGAGAATTTGGTCACTGCATTGATTATTGCTGGGAAGGGGTTCAAGGCTCCTACTCCCCATGATTTGAGTGGCCCATTGTTGGAGGATTCCATCACACATACCAAAACTCTTGTAGAAGAGCAAAAAAGGTGTGGATAAAAAAAGGATGCACCATTTTGTCTAATGGGTAGACAGATGGGAAGAACCGCACATTGATTAACTTCCTAGTGTCATCAAGTGGGCAGTTGGTCTTCCCAAATCAATTGATACCTCCCACCAAGTGAAAACTGCAATCATTTTATGTGATATGTTAGATGAGGTGGTGAAAGAGGTGGGTGTGGAGAATGTCGGTCCAAGTTGTGACTCGACAATGCGGCAAATATATGTAAGAACAGGAGACTTCTTAAGGAGAGGCACCCTACACTTTTTGGACCCTCAGGCAGCCCATTGTTTAGATCTCTTATTGGAGGACATAGAAAAACTCTCACGGGTAAAAAATGTGGTTGAGGACGCAAGAAATATTACAAAATTCATCGACAATCACACTTGGGTGCTAAACTTGATGAGAGAGCACACCAATGGAAAGGAGCTTGTGTGATCGGGGTCACACGATTTGCCACAAACTTCATTACATTGCAGAGCATTGCAACCTCATTAACATCCCTTAAGCAGATGTTTGTGAGCACACGATGGTTGGAGTCTCCCTATGCTAAGAAGACCGAAGGGGAAAGGGTCGTGAAGACCATTTTTGATGATATGTTTGCAAAGCAAATGGAAGAAATCATGAAGGTAATCTAAACTTGAATATTTGTTTATTTATCATTTGTTATATAATTTTTTATTAATTTTGATTTTAAATATATATGTTATTTTGTTTTAGGTGTCAGAGCCTTTGGTTCGAGTTCTACGGATGGTGGATGGGGAGAAAAACCCAATGGGTTATTTGTATGAGGCTATGGATGTGGCCAAGGAGGCCATAGCTAAATATTATGGGCACAATCAATGAAAATATGAACCCATTTGGCGCATAATTGATCGGAGATGGAACAAGACACTTCATCAACATATACATGCAGCGGCATACTACCTAAACCCGAAGTTTTTCTATTCCCCATCATTTAAGGCTGATGAGGAGGTTATGGATGGCCTTAATACATGCATAGAGAGGATGGTATCTGACGAAGATATTAGAGATGCAATTGTTGATGAATTGTAGATTTATAAGACTGCAGAGAAGAGGCTCTTTTCTTCGGCTCTGTGTAAAAGAAGAAACACTTCTCAGTCAAGTAAAAACAAATTGAGTCATTTGTATTTAGTCTCATTACACGTAGAAATAAAAACTAGAAGTCTAGAATTCTTTTATTTATTCAAGCTTAGTTAACTTACAAAATTATAAATGTTTTATTTGTAGATTTGTGGTGGGAAGATTATGGTGCAAAAACACCAAATCTTCAAAAGCTAGCCATCCGCATTTTATGTCAGCCATGCAGTGCTTCTAGATGCGAACGTAATTGGAGCATGTTCGAAGTTGTTCACACAAAGAAGCGCAACAGGTTGACAACACAATGCCTCAATGACCTTGTCTTCGTGCGATACAATCTTCGTCTTCGTGTGAGACAAGTGGAGGGGGCACAAAGTTATGATGCAATCGACTTGGCTAACATTGATCCATATGATGACTGGATTGTTGAGCCTGATGATGCGGAGCCTATGTTTACTACAGAGGAGATAGCAGCTTTAGAGAGGGAGACTGAAGAAGCAATACCATCAAGGACATTAGAAGTTGGTGATGATCCAAATGATATGTTTGGAGATGACAATGTTGGTGTTGCAGAGGAGGAATATTTACCTTCCACTTCCACGAGGCAGCCGCAAGTGCAACAGACTTATTTTAGGCGTGCATAATGAAATAGAATATTATTGATATTTGATAGTGATACTTCAAAAGTCACATGTGACATGACTCTATGAGCATTTTTGTTTGCAAACTTTGTACTCTCTTTTTTGGTCAAAACTTAATCGAAAATATGCATATGGGCCTATGGCATTCTATAAGTATAGAGTCACTTCTCGCATCATTTAACATTGTTTTTACATTTAATTTAAGTATATTTTATGAATTTAAATGTTTTTAAAAGTAGCGATAAAGTTGTCGATTTTATGCCGATTCCCGATTTCCGATTCAAAATTTGGTCTGCCGATTAATCCCGATTTACGATTTTTTGAACTATGATTTACCCCGCAAGGCAACTCAAAATCGCATGATCCACTTAATTTGTTTGACTTTTATAATGGGATAATTTACCCTGCAAGGCAGGTAATAAAATCCCATCAATGCCTTAAGGGGTCGCATTTACTTTGTTAGACATGTTGATTATTATTTTTGCTCCATGCTTGGAGAAGGGATGTATGCCCAAACTTGATGCTCTTTCTCTCTCTCTCTTCCATTGAAGATCTTTTGCAATTCATCAAGCGGGTTTTGAAGATTAAATTGAAGGATTTGTTTGTGTTATATGCTCTCTTTGTCCTAGCGAATTCCTTGTGCAAGTTGTGTGACCATTGTTAATGCATATGTTGGTTGAAGAAGTGTATTGATCTACTCTATGCCTTAGCGAATTAGTCATAGGCCGAGATGTAATGTCCCCATTTCAAGACCCTTAGCCTATACTTCCCCGCGGGCTTCGGGATGTTGCAGAAGGGGACATTTTTATTAAATAATTAAATATTATTGTCTGAGCAATAATTATTTAATTATGAAAATTATGAAAATTATGAAAATTATTTAATTTAATTCCCAAAATTTAAAAATTAAATGGGAAATTAATTAAATAAATATTTAGGTGGCTTTTATTGATAAAATCACCCTTTGAAAAGGGGACGCCACACCTAGGGAAAACAAACTGCTTTTATTTAATATTTTCCCTCTCCTAGGGATTTCGAATTTTGTGCCTCCTTGCTTATAAAAGGAGTGCTAGGGTCATTATTATTATTATTATGTTATGATGAACTTATTTTGATACTCCATGCTTGGAGTTGGGATGCATGCCCATTGATGTTCTCTCTCTCTCTTGCGTGGGAGGTTGTATTGAGCTGGTTATTGAGAATCAATTGAAGTGATTATTTGCTAGATCCATGTTTTTGGCTTTAGCAAGCATTTGATTAAATTTGCAAGTGAAAATCTGCCTTTTTCTACTGTAGCGACGTCACTGTAGCAGCTAGGTTTTGTGATCAGATAAAAGTATTTTCTATGTGCTTTCGAATCTCTTTAATGGTGTTTATGGTCTATTTGCATACAGCTTTTAGGTAAAAAGCGATCAGATTTAGCATATGTTTGCGTATTCTATATGACAGCGACTTGTTTCATGGTGTTTGTGGGCTGTTTTAGAATACTATTTGATGTGAAACGATTAAGCTAGTTGCATAGTATTGTTTCCTTTGTTGCAGCGATTTGTATGGGCTGGTTTGGTAGTGAAGTTGTATGCTCAATGATCTGATTTTCATCAATACAGTCTGCTGTTTGCTCCTTGTTCCAGCGATTTTATTTGGAGATTCATATTTTAAAGTAATAGATCTGTTTTAACCTTCCTAAAATCAGCGACCTGGGTGGTATCATTTGTTGTTGATATAACTTGTTTCCAACTGATATCTGGATGTGTTTTGGACTCCATAAAGCAGCGATCTGTTCTGGGCAAAGGTGGGCAAGGTAAATCTTATCAATGAGGTCTGGTTTTTTATTAGTGTGATCTGCCTTAACTCCTTTCAACAGCGACTTGTTCTGGGCAATTTTAGGAGTAAACTAATGAGCATTCTCAGTCTTATTACCAGCTATTTCAGTAGATAGAATTAACAAGAGTTTTCTTGCATCTTGAAACCATATATGATCAGCATACTGTGTGCTTTCATTAATGACCAGCAATATGTGGAGAGCAATTATTAAGCGTTAGTGCTGGTAGTTGTATGTGCCTATGTTATTTGAAGGACTGATTTTAGAGTATGTTTGCATGAGCTCATTGATCAAAGAAGTCTGATTTCTAAGGAGTATAGTTTCAGCTGTGAGCGAGCAACTCGTTAGAGGCCATTAAACCCCTTTATTGGGTTTATTGAGTCATCTATTTGATTGGTTCAAGTAGGGTTGATTGAGTTCTGCTATTTGCATTTGATTGGAGTGTTGAAGAGTTGTTGATTTGCATATTTTCCATTGATCCCGGAGAGGGGATATTACATGGGATCTATCTTATTTTGGCGAATTTCCTTATACTGTTGTATGTGATGATTGACAAACTATATGTTGGTTGTAGCATAACATCTTTGGCGAATCCTCTTGTGCAAATGTTGCTTTGGCTTTAGATCTACCATTCTAACCTTGGCGACTTGACATAAAGTGTTGTGTGGTGCATTGATTTCATTGAAACCTGCCTAGTGTTGATTTCTTATGCAGCGAATTCAACAAGGAAGGCTCCCAAACATTGGCTGAACCCTGTCATGTCTAGCGACCCATATTTGTGCATGTTTATGTGCCGAACTTGGTGAATAAGTGCTCTTTTCTATTGGCTGATCCCTGCTAGGTCATAGCGACCTCTAGTGTGCATGTTTTTTGTGTGTTAGAAGACTGTTGAACCTCTTCTTTTCTAGCGACTGGATTAGAGGATTAATTGATCTTGTTTTGGTGAATTTCTGAGCTTTAAATCTGCATGTTTAAGTATTTTCCAGCCAACTCGACTGGTGGGGAGAAGATACACACTTACACCCAGTCATTCTCCTCCCAATTGCAACTAATTTGAAGGGCAATTTCAGGTGTCCAAAGGCCTCTTGTTCCAGCCACTGTTTAGATCTGATCTGAAATGTTAATTTGTACTCTCTAGCAGCGAATGTCATGTTTGGTTTGGCAATTGACATATGAAGTTTTACAACTCGGCGAGCTTTAGGTGATGTGGTAATTCTTGTTACATGAACACTTTATTCCACATGCTAGACAAATATCTTGTATGTTATTATCTTTCTATACACACATGTGCATTCACTTTCTTTCTAGTTGTGATCACATGATTTACATAGATCTTTACATGCAGAATGGATATTTGGCGCAGTACCTCATACCAGTCCCACAACGGATCCCGGGGCATCTACTTTTGTACACACTGCATGTTTTATTGTTTCATTTTCATAGCACATTACTATATCTGACTATGCATGCTTTGACATACTTTTTATCTTTATAACATGCTAATGGGTGCTTCATGTGCATAATTTACTATGTACGTCTATTTATTTCCATGGCCATCTGTTACATACTTGTTATTGTCTGTAATTGCTGGTCGTTGTATGCCATTGTTTGTAATCTTTACCTTATGTATTTTTTGTTCTTTGATTGTTTTTATGCTTGCGACCACTATGGCCTTATGTGTCTTGCAACATCATGAGTGATGTCCCATGTTTGAAACCCACTTTTCATGGTCTACATTGTCTTCTTGTGTCTTAGCTTACACATTGTCTTCTTAGCTTACATATTGTCTTCTACATGTGTGTTTGTCTTTGCTTGTACTAACACTTGTCTCCTAGCCACTTTTTTGTGTGTGCCTTGGTTTCTACCAAGCACACTCTCTCCCCTATAGGGCATCAATTTCAACACAACGATTGGTCCTCCTTTGGGATGAAAACTCCTCATCGACGTTGCATGCACCCCAAATGAAGGGGGCATAATTCGGGTGAATAAGTCACCCCATACAACAATTCAAATTCATCAGTCTCACATAGGGCTAAAAATATGACTTGGGTCCTTAGTACAACATAAACATTGGTGCCTGCAGGACCACAACAAGAAGCTGGGTTCCCCTGACCCTTCTTTAACGCCTGTGAGCAAGGGGAAGTTACACAACATTTTTCATTTCAACACATTTCTCAACACTTCACACAATGAATTTTACAAGGCACACAATCCTTAGCACTCGGCATGCATGCACTACACAACATTTTCTACTTTCACGTTGGATCGAACTATTCGAACTAGATTATATTTTTACACACCATTTGTAATGGTGTTCTACATTATGGGAAGAAGTTAAAGGTTGGAGGATGACACCAGACTTTTCTCCCTACACTTCTTCCATTCTTGGTGTGAGATCACCCAAAACTCACACATCAGTCTGGTAACCGGCATGAGATCACCCAAAAATTGTTCTTCTACATCATCTTCAAGATCCTTTCTACACTTTTTACTCATCACCGATAAATTTCACATGTTAATTTTTCATATTCTTGTATACTTTTACACACTTTTACACATCTTGATCATATACACACATATTTGACTACTTGTTCATTCTTCTATTTTATAGGTTTTTCCTTATGGGAAGAGGTAGTCACATCATCATGATCATCATTCATTCACACATCAATCACAATCAACACATCAATAATAATCGACATCAATAATATTTAAAATCGCAACATCTACACATATGATCTTGCTCTATGGTCATCATTATTATCATCACTTATTTTTCACTTCCTCTTCTCTAGTTTCCATGCTTCACATTTTTATCACTCCATGCTTTTCCTTGTCTCTCAACACACTTTTTGCCATCGATATACATGTTTATTAGATACACATCTCTTATATACTTTATGTTATCGAACATTCTCTCAATAACATAAAGTTGGGACAAATGTAGACACAAAATCACACATTGTGGGTATCTATTTAGTTCGATCACATACTACTATTCATATGATTCCTACGTAAGAAAATTACTAATTAACCCATGTATTTGGCCATCTTTGCTTGCTTTATATTCCCACTTTTGGTGTTGCACACCTTCTTTCCCATTCGACCTCGACCCTTTAGTTTCTCTAAGTTTGGACACCAATGCCTAGCCAATACATCAGCATGTTCAAGCACCCCCATCCCCTCTAGTACCCTTGCCTCTTTTTACTTTGCTCATATCTTTTGGGTCCTTTCTAGTCATTTGGGCATCTTATGTTTTTGGTAGTCGGCCTTTTCCTGGTTAATTATGAAATTCAATCAAAGGAATCATATAAATATAAAGTTATGTGGCAATAATAAAGAACCAAGCATTAAACATTAACTATCACCACCTAAGGTTGCATTCAAATGCCGTTATCAAGAGCATTCAAGCATCCATCTAGCATCCACACAAGGGCAAGGGAGTACATTATTTTTCATACATTTTATAGGAGGGGAAGTTCATTCTTTCATTCACACATCTATCTACATTTTCTACATCTAGCTATTACTCGCTATCAAGTGTGATGCACACAAAATCCACTTAGGGAAAAATCTCTTCACACACATACATAGAATTGCATTAGGTCTAAAATGTAGTGTAATGTTTAGTTGTATGATAACTTGTTTGACAACTTTACTTTTGAGGGTTTTGTAGGTCAATTATTTATTACAAGTTATCGGTGACATTGGCAATCATTGTACGACATAATAGCAACAAGAAGAAAAGGATAATGAACACCTTGCGACCATTCAAAGATGGTTTTCTGAGGTTTTTGATAGTCATAGGTGCCTACAACTAGTTTGCAGCACCCGTAGGTGCCCTTGACGAATCATGGGTGCCCTAGTCTAGCATATTCCTCCATCTCTACATTTTTTTGGTTTCATTGTGATAGTCTACACCTCAGATTTTCTAGTTCTTTAGTTTTGTACACCTATGGGATAATTGTGAAACAACTAAGTAATTTTATCTCCTCATTTGCACTTAGGGTTTTAAATATTAATTTCTTATTTTCTTGGGTCTATTTTTTACTTAATTGTTTATTCATTTACTTCCACAATGCAATCAGATTTAGGCATATTTTATTCATTTGTAATAAATTTTCTTAATCAAATACGAGACTATTTCCCAAAAAGAAACGCTCCTAATCTTATACTCTTTCTATCATCAATATTGTCACCTTAATCCATTACTTACATGACTTCAATTTAATTAGCTCCATGAGTTCTCCATGTAACATCTTTCAACAATTTCGATCAGATTTTCATGCACCTCTTCTTCACTTATTGTGGACACAAAACATCTCATTAACTTCTTACCTTGAATCTTGTAGTTTATCTAAAGATATTGTGTCTTTCTCATAGCTTCTCTTGGCTGTACATTACTTTCCCTAAATCTTATTAAAATATCTTATGGCTGATTTATAGCTTGAAAATGTTGTTAGTTTTCTTATAGCTTTTGCTTATAGCTTCTTGAGAGTATCAAAAGTTTTGTTACACTTACCATAAAAATATATATCAGATATATGTTGTTGTAAACACTTCTTTTCTCATTGAATATTGGTCTCTCCATAGATTTCAGTTCAATGTCTGACATTTTCTTGTCCTTTGTATCTAAATAATTTCATCTTACTCTTGTTTGTGATTTTTATTTTTCCACTAAGGTCACTTACTTTCTTCTAGAAACTAAAATGCATCACAATAAAAAAATATATACACATATTTGTTCCACTCTTGACTAAACAACTCAATATTTTTCATTATTTTTCCTTTTCATCCTTGGCATTGCATTCCAATACATCACACACATCTTGTACAAGCATAGATAATTCTTTCTAAAAATTATCACACCCTCATCACTATATGTTGAGTCCTCTTTAGATTCATAGATATCCTCATCCTGATAGCCATCAACTAGCTCAACTTTCTCTTCTTCATTCTCATGGGAATGATACATTTGCACAACCTATATAGGTTCCTCTTTTTGCATTTCATTTTCTTCTACCTTAACATAACTAATAGTTTCTACCATCCCTTGTCCAATCCACTCTTCACATTTTCTTTTCTTTTTTGAAATATCCCACTTTTTCTTCTGCTTCCAAATTTTTATGCATTCACCTTTGAGTTTAGCACATTTATCCACTTTCTTCTTTTCATATTTAGAAATACTTCTACACTATCTAGCCTTATGTCCATACTTGTCACAATTATAACAAACAATATCATCTGATAAAGGAGAAAAATAATTAAACCTTCTACCTGAGAAACCATCTGTAACTATGTTCCATCCATCCTCATTCTTATTATGTCTGAGAGATTCCACACTTCTAAAAAAACATGCTATATGCCCATAGTTGTGGCATTTATAACATACAATTCCATTCTCTTTGTGTTCTGAAAATGAATTGTAGTTTCTATTTGAAACTCCAAAATAAATTTCATTTGCATTCATATTCTTATCAAAAATTCTTGTATGAGATCTACAGTATACAACTATATGTCCAAATTGATTGCATGAAAAACAATAACCATAAAACAAATTATGAAACCTAGTTAAATGATGTTGTCATGAGGGAAAGTATATTTTGTGATCTTTTGATATAATTATGTTAGGAATGCTTGTATTCTTAGGAACTTGAATCTCCTTCTTCTTGTTTATTTTGTCTGGATTTCTTATACTTTGAGGAACATGAGTCTTAATCATTTACTAATTTCATTTCTAATTGAGCTTTTAAGATCATATGCATATGTATTTGACTTGTCTGCATTTTCCTTGGAGATCCCCTGATATCATTTAAACTCAAGACTAGTTTTAATAAATGGAGATCTCTGATTACTGATTATATAATCTAATATTTCAGTACTCTTCTCAAACTTGAGGCAATTGTTTAATTTATCATTAGTCTTTTCAAGTTCCTTTATTAAAGAAACTATTTCAGATTCTCATAATTTTCATTATTTTGTTTTAGCTGAATTCTCACAACCTCATCCATCTTCTTCATCTCTTCAAGTTGAGTCTTTAGGCCAATGATGATCTTACTATATTCTTCAATATCTTGTGACAAATTTGATTTTGAACCATCAAATTCTTCTTCAAATTTATGAAGTTATTTTGTTTCTTGTTCTTCTTTCTAAGAATATTGATCTCATCTAGGTCACTAATGAGCTCTCCTTTAAGATCCACCTCAACATATTCTGAAACCAACTCTTCTTTGCTTTCTCTTGACTTTATTGTCATGAACAATGATTCCTCCTAATCACTTTTAGAGTCACTTTCATCACTTTCCTCAGATGAGCATCTACTTTCCTCCTTGGTGTAGAGATTATTCTTGTACATATGGAAATCCTTAGATTTTATTTTCTTGTAGTTCATTTTAGACTAATAATACTTGTTATTTTACTTCATGTTGTGATCTTCCTCACTATCATCATTTTTTTTACATGTGGACATCTAGAAGAAAAATGTCATACTTTACCACAATTAAGACATTTGAAGGGTAACATACCTTTGTATTTTCAAGTTTCTTTATTCAAATTTATGACAAAATTAGCTTCCTCATGATATAATTCACTAATGGAGCATTCATGTGGCTTAATACCTATGTTTTCACCTTCTTTGATTCTTTGAAGGTGACTTCTCACTTAGTTTATCTTTTCCAGTCTTTATCTCATATGATGTAAAAATTCCATGAAGTTCATCCATTGTAACGGATCTTAAATCCTTCATTTCTTCAACTACCGACACCTTAGCATCAAACCTCAAAGGAAGAGATTTGATAATTTTTTGCAAAATCACCTCATTTTTAATTTCTTCTCCAATCCCTCTAATAGTGTTGAAAATTTCATCCACACAAAGAAGATATGATGTAATATTTTCATAATCCTTCATCTTTAAACTCTCAAATTGACTTCTATGATTTTGGAGCTTTGTTTGCTTGACTTTGACATCTCCTTCATTTATTTTATTGAGTTTATCCCGGATCTCCTTAGTAGATATACAATGCATCACTTTAAAAAATTGATTTAGAAAAACCACCCAAAATTACATTCATAGCCTTTGCATTGCTTTCACTAGCCTTCTTACCAAACTTGATATGTTAGAGGCCTTGTTGGAACAACATAACCACTAACAATTGATTTCCAAATGTCAAACCCAAGAGACATTGAATAGGTGTTCATCCTTATACTCTAAAATAATAATTGGTTCCATCACATAATGGAGCCCTATGTGAAGAGAATCCTTCTTGACATGCCATTTGTGCCATGAAGATCTACCTTCCAAAGGTCAAATTGTTACAAGGAAGTTGCTCTTATATAAATTGTTGAACACACAATAATATTGAGAAGGGGTGAATCAATATTATACAACATTTTAATTATTTAAAAATTAACATCCAAAACAATATGAATCACATAAGATATAAAAATACACAACCATATAACACAAGATTTATGTGGAAACCCTTTCGGGAGAAAACCATAGAGAAAATATTTCTTGGATCTACTGTCCAAATCCAACCCAAAACATCTCAATATAAATTTGTAGGCACAAAATTTATAGAGACACCAATCCCCATATGCCAAGCACCAACTCAAATAATTTGTACGCACAAACCTACTTTGGAGACACCAATCCCCAAATTGTGAGGTACAAACCTGAACAATACATAGATACACCTTTTTTAGTTACTTATTCAATCTCTTTTACATAGATACACCTTTTTAGTTATTAATCAATCTCTTCATACATAGATCAAATCCTTCTTCCAACATCGACAATGGTCCAATTAATGAAATCATATCACTTTATATTATGCTCTTCATTATTTTTCACACTTTCATTTACTTGTTTTGCTCCTTTCATTTACTTGTTCTGCTCACTCCTATGCTTCCACTCAAAATATAGCTCCACCTCTTCTCAAATTCATAGCTCGTTCCATTATCAAATATTCATACTTTCCTCTTTAGCAATTTTCAATTTCAATCTTCTTGAGTTTTCTCTTTCTCTTCTTCAACAAGTTGCCTATTCAATCTTTTTGAGTTTTCTCTTCCTTCTCGTCATCAAATCACCACCATTTATTCAACAATGTGTTGTTTCTCTTCTTTTATGTATCCTCTCACACATATTACTCTGCATTTTTCATTTCCTTCTCCTTCTTTGATTCACCATATTATTCATGTAGGGGAACTCCCTTCACAAATTTACTCATAGACCATCTTCTCCACTCTCCAACACTATAATTCACTATTTTCCCTCTCAAGAACTCTACCAAATGATGATTCTACATCTCCTTTTTTATATGTGCACTCTCTTTTTTAGAAACACAATGGAATTAAATGGGGGGTGAATCAATCCTTATAAAACCTTAAACAATTTCATATTTTCTTATTAAACCATTAACCATTCATCCATTCATTAATGCGTGCAAATCACCATACAACATGCATTCAAATAACCATGAACAAGAGAGAGAAAACCATAACACAAGATATAAGTGAGAAAATCTTAAGGGGAAGAAAAATCACGAAATCTTTTCTGATATTACACACAATAAAGACTCAAGTGAATATTACACATCACAAGAGATTTCTTTAGTGAGACACCAACCCCACAAGGAACACCAACCCCTAAACCCTTGTTGATATTAATCACAACAAGAGACTTGCATGAATATGAAACATAACACAAGATTTTGATGAGAATATAACTGATGATATGATACAACAACTCATCTGATGGTGATCACAAGATTCATCTCCAAACACCTTCAAACCCTTGCTCAAACCCTAGGTCTTCAAACTTGCAAAACTTGCTCTTTCTTCTCTTTTCAATTCATCAAACCCTTACGCACATGATTTTTGTCATTATTTAACCTATCACACACATGATTAGATGTTAGACCATGCTCACACACCTATAAAACTCTCTCACCTAGGTTGCACTTTTTGCACACACTCCACTAGCCCACAAAAGTACCCAAAACAATGCTTTTATAAGCTCTCCTTCATTTAAATTAAAAAGAGGTCATTTTACCTCATTTATTTCCACATCATAATCTTAAAAAATACCATAAACTTTATCAAAATAATCACAAGTGACCCATGTAGGCCTACCTAGTCAAAAACCACTTATCATGCACCAACAATCCTCAAAATCCCATCATTGGAATGAGAAAAATCCTCTAACACCTATTTTTATTCAAGCTCTTAAAATAATAAAACATGTGTAATATGAAATTTAAACATCATCCATGGTCACAATTTAAATGAACCAATCAAATTATTTCATTTAATGGGCCTAATGGCTCATTGCCTTCACAAAACACATGTTTCTAGCACCTGTCTTCACATTTTAGCCTCAATATCACAAAATAACAACTCAAATATGACATGTAACCATGTAATTTAAATTTAATAACTTTGTAGAACACTTATAATAAATTTATATCTCATGAAACAATCATATGTTCAAACCACATCAGTTTTTTCCTTCACCAAATCAAGTTGCCCAAAAAGTAGTTTTACAAATGCAACTGGTTAACACCCTTCTTGAATTTTTAAAGATTTAAAGATATAAAATGGATTCAATGTATGCACATTTTATCCATCTTAACTATCTGAGTCATATAAATCATCACCCAATTCATTTCATACGTTAACCAACTCAATCTTTCATAAAAAGTAGTTCTATCCTGAAAAGTAAGAAACCTTTTTCTCTAAATTGACCTACAAACCACATCAAATAAACTCATCATGACACAAAAATTTTACCAATAGAAATATATCTAAATTATATTTCCATAACATATTGTAACTCCTTACAAATCTAAGTGGAAGGCCTTCAACTAAGGTAATCTCTCTCGGCAAATTGCTTTGTATGCCTTATTGAACTCAAGAACCGAGTACGATCCCAACTTACTCCACAAAAAAATACTTCCAAACTCAACCAAATCATGTAAAATTATTATACATGATGCATCGATAATAAAAATCTTCACCAAGAATTAACAAATCGAAACCATCACTTACCTCATGAAGTCACTTTGTACCCTGCTAGATCAAACATCCTCAAAACTTAACCTCAAAGAACAAATGATAAAATTTTCATGCATCATCTAAATATAAATTTTGATACACAATTGGAACTAAATATAAACCATCTTCACAACACAACTTTAATCAGATCCTAACTCATCATGTAGCTCCTCTAATGTCAATTTTACCACAAGCTGCTCTAAACTGCCCCAAAAACCAACCTTCACAAATAGGGAACACTTTGCACTTTTTCACCTCAACAATGATATGAAACTATCATGTAATTCTATAACAACATCATGGATAACATAAATTATAATTTAGTGTTTACCATCTTTGGGAAACTTCTCCTTAAATTGAAACTCTGTAGAAATACTTTATTTTAGGTGGGGCCCACATAATGTCACATGTTCTATGATAAATTTTTGGAAATATGTAAGAGTCCTCAAAATAATACAATCATAAAATTTTCAAAACAAATAAAAAGTAGTCTTGTATACTCAATCTTCTCTAAGTTTCTCCTAACTAGGGTTTACCTAGGGTTTCAAGCCAACTTACCTTCTTAACGATCGTTCATAAAAATGTGTCGATAAAATCTCCTCATTATTTTTTAAAACCTTAATAAATAAGCTAATAATATATTATAAATATCTCATGTCCCTATGGAAATAATATAATTCAAAAAAAGCAATAGAAGGTCCGATTTTGCTTGAAAAACACATTACGACTTACCTTGTTTTTCCAAAATTGATGTATCTTGCAAAATATTATTCATACTAACCTAAAAATTGTCATGAAGCATCATGAAACATCCTTTAACCGATAAAACTCACATCATCACCCAAATGCATCTTAAAATCTCCATCCATAGAAAATTACATATGCCAACATGTTTGTTTCTCCTTTGTTTGCTTCCCAAGGACCCTAAAACACTTCCAAACCACTCGAGTACTAACTCGAGAGTCACCATTCACATGGTACAATGCCACCATGCTTTGATACCATGCTATAAATAGACTAATCATATCGATATCTCATACCTCCAAATTATATTCTGCAAGCTCTAGGGCTAGGAATAGGTCTGGAATACACATTGACACTATGCTACAATGATTGGCGTTGTATACACATTGTTCACTATGCATGTATAGATCCCCAAGGAGTACATCACAAACATCAATTGACACTACATCACAAACTCTTCTTTTAAAGGATAGATAGAATATGAGAAGCGACATTGAAGAGTGACGCATACACCTTTATTATTGCAGGAACTATGTCATCCCAATTTGTAAGGCTACAAAGGAGGCATGGTTGGAACATTCATTTGCTTTGTAACACCCATGTTATGATTCATCCAAACTAAGGGGGGAAAAAATAAAAAACATACCCCTAAAGTAAAATTAATGCTTTCAATTATTAATTAGCTTGTTGCTAAATAATTCAACATTATTAAATTGTTCATAATCCATCGATAACATACAATAACCATGTGCAACTGTAAGGGTCTATTTAGATCACCCCGATCTCCCTTGAGTCACTTTATACAAGTGTGTATACTATGTATACTTGGTTAAACCTTTTATAGGTTATGAGAACATGTGCATCTCCTTAGTGCCTACATGAAAGATATTTATGCAACTTCCATCCGTATCCGACACTTTGTTGATTTAGGGGATTGGTGAATAGACAATGTAGTCAAATTACATTACTTTGGCCAAAGTTTTCAAGCATTTCTTTGCAAGCTTAGTTTCAAGACTGCACACTAGCCTACGAAACTTGTCTTCCGTCACCACACAACCGTCTCAATATAGTTATCTAGATTCATTGTTGTTTAAGAAGATGAATTATTTTAAGTAGAGGAAGAGTCCATGTCCAACTCATCCTATCCGTACCATCTTAGGATCCCTATGGGAAAGATAGTGACCACGTAATGATTTCCATCATTATGTCCTCACTACCCTTCCCGTAGCCATCCTAAGTTGGCACAAGCAGATACTAACGAGAAGACGAAGGGGTGTGCACCTACGCTTCTCGCATACGTGCCCTTTACGCCTAGTCATTCCGAATAACACTTGCCCCCCCCGTCTTACCGCGGCTGCTGGCACGGAGTTAGCCGGGGCTTCTTCCTCAGTGGAAACTCAGACAATGGTACGCTTCTCTTTTTCCAATTCGGTATCGCGACGGGATTAGGTTCAAATTAGGCCCAATAAAGTGGTCATGTTTCTAGTAGCCATGTATCCAATAGATATATGGATATGGCCCCGAATCTGATATTGGGTCGGGCCTTATCTCAGAAGATCTATAAAGGGGGGTCGGGAGAGTGCCTCTCTCTATTCTATAGCCCTCTATCTGGTCAAGGTGCCACATAGAGAGAACTATAGGAGAGTTGGAGGCGGCGCCCCATCTAGAGATATAGCAAGGAGCGGGAACCTTTGTTAGATAAAGTAACTAAGTCTTTCTTTACGAAACATTTAATATGTATTGATACACGATATTAGATTCTCATAAGAGGGTTATAGTAACTCAACGAGTTACTAACTTTCATTAGTTCCTTTTATCGTACTTTTACAATGTAGTATACATCGTTAGGTGTAGGTTTACTAATCATTTTCCCGTATCGAGTTGATTCATTACATTCACTCGTTAAGAATGGTCTTTATTCCATTAAGTACATTGTTTGTCATAATTAGTCCATTTAATTCCATAAGTTATAATAATAACTTTATTTCGTTTTCATTGTTATCCCTTTTCGTTTAAGTGTCATTATTCGGTTTGCTTTATTCATAACAATGGAATTAATGAAATCAGCAATTAACATATAACTTAAGAACAATCAGCTTTATTAATAATCAGTTGTATAAACCATATTGTGCATACTGTACTCAGCAGACCCCAAAAATAAAAACTCGGCAATATTCGACCAATACTCGAACACTTGACAACTTAAAAATACTCAAATTTCTTGAAAAAAACATAAATTTTAAGCAACACAATACTACGAATGTATCAAATGAGCCCATAAAATGTTGGAGAAGTGTTTTCTATTAGATTTGAGTACAAATACAATACAAAATCGCATCATCATGCGAATACAACAACAATCGATAAGTGATATGAATTTATGATGATTGACATTAAAAATATCATCATAAATTTCATATCTATCAAGTTACAATATACATAAATTACATTTTCCTCTTCCCCAATCTAGAGAAATATTGGGGAGAGGGTCTAATGCCTCTACTAGTCCCCACACTCGGCTACGTCTCCTCGCTCCTCCTAGAAGGCTGCGTTTCTGGCTCGATCCTGGAACTAGTTGGTGGTGTTGGTGGCTCCTCTGCTGCATGTTGGAGATCACCTCCAAAGATGTCATCCAATCCAATATCTCCTGAGTCCTGCTAGTGCTTTTCCCTCTATAGCTTCCCTCTCAAAAGAAACAATCTCGTCCTCTCTGAACGCAGGGATTTCCTCTTCTTGCCTAGTCCACTCGTTGTATGGATCTATCTCATCCAAATCAATGAGCTCCTCTGATGTGGCATCCACTTTTCTTTTCAAGGCACTGAGATCAGATTGACAAAAACCAAGTCGTTGAGTCATTTTTGACTCGACTGTTGCACTTCTTCTTCGTGTGAATGGCCTCAAACAAACTCCGGTTGCATTCACATCCGTAAGCGCTACAAGGTTGAGATAGAATTACGAGGCTAGCTTTTGAAAATGTTGGGTATTCCCTCCCCAATCCTCCCACCAAGAACTTACAAACAAGATAATCAAAAGTTTATCAATAATTAATAAAATCAAATTTGTAACTAATAAGTAACTTGGTAACCATTCTAATTTTTATTACCTGGTGACTACGTGGCTCTCCCTCGAATAGCTAGCACCGAATAAAAGAGCCTCCCTAACTGCTTTGTAGAATTTTGCATCTCTAAAATGACGAGGTCCCTCGCCTCAAAATCTGGTATCATCCTCTCAATACATGTTGAAAGGCCCTCCATAACCTCTCTATTCACATCTGTGAAGCTGTCGAGTAGAAATACTTGGGGTTGAGGTAGTACCCCATTTGCGCATGAATAGGTTGGTGGAATTGATTGTTCCACCTCCTATCAATAATGTCCGAAAAGGGACCATATCGACGATATCCCCATGCAATAGTTTTAGATAGACTCTTTGGCCCTATCCATGGCCCCATAAATAAACCCCGTGGGGTTTTCCTCCCCATCAACCAATGCAAAACTCTGCCAACGGCTCTAACACCTACACACAAATTAGAATGTAAGGTTACAAACTTACAATACAAATAAAGTAAAAAAATAAAAACAATATATTTAGAGTTTAACAAATTAAAATAAAGGAATGAAATATAAATCAAAGTTTGAAATTACCATGATGATCTCTATAGCTCTCTTTGAAAAGATATCATCAAAACTATCTTCGCAACCCTCTCTCCATCAGCTTTCTTTGAATATTGTGAGTCTAGCCATGCTTGACTCACAAACATTTGTTTCAAAGGTGTCAACAAACTAGAAATACTTTGCAACGTCAAAAAGTTAGTTGCAAACCTTGTGACACCGAATCAAACAAGCTCTTTCCCCTTTGTGTGTTCTCTCATCATGCTCAGAACCCAAGGGTGATTATATATGTACTTCGTTATGGATCTTGCATCTTCTACAACCAGCCTCACCCAATCAATTTTGCCTGTCCTCCAAAAGAAGGTCAAGGCAATGAGTTGCACAAGGAGTCCAAAAGAGTGATGGATGTCTCTCCAAAGAGTAGTCTCTCAGCCGCCACATATGTTGTTGCATTGTCAGTGACAACTTGCACAACATTTTGTACACCAACCTCTAATACAACCTTCTCTAACATAACACTCAAATTCTCTACATTTTTATTATGTTAGAGGCATCAATGGACTTCAAAAACACCATCTCACCGTTTGAAACCGCTAAAAAATTAACGAGGGTGTGGTTCCTTCCATCCGTCCACCCATCTGAAAGAATGGTGCATCCGTATTTTTGCCATTGTTTCTTTTGCTCATCTAGAATGGTAGTGGCATCTACAACTACACCCTCAAGCAATTTCCCACTCAAATCTTTTGGAGATGGTGCCTTGTACTTTTCCTGCACGCAATCAACACACTTTGCTACCAAGTACTCCTAGTATGGGCTCTTTGCCACATTGAATGGCAAGTTGTGGTACCAAAAATTTGCACAAGCTTTATCCGCTTCCTCGTGCACATCTTTGTTCCAGTTGTACCCTCCAATGAAGGTTGTGCTCGAGGTATGTTCCTTGCCACAAAAAAATCTCTATATGCCTTTGCTTGAACTCGATGAAGATGCACCTCTTCTAGCTCTTTTGCTTCGTATGCGTGGACCACAGTAGAGCCCACAAGTGTTCTTTGCATCATCCTCTAAATCCTCTGTCATTACAACCCCAAGTCTAATAGCTTGTGTGTATGGCCGCTGCACCCTTCCTCTCAGGTTTCTTCTCCTCTAGCTCAACCACTCTCGCTCTCATCTCTCACTTTGCCTCTTCCGTCATTTTGGTGCAAACCACAACATCTCAAATAATAGATGCAGAGATGATATTTCAACCAATTGATGCCTCCAAACTTTTTTTTCCACAAAATTGCAAAAACTTCATTTTCAATTGCTCCACGTACACCATACTTCCATGTTTTCGTCAAGACATTTGGAGGAATGGTTCCTACAAATGATAATGGCCTAAATGCCCCGGATGCCCTAGATGCCGAACTTGATGTCGAGCCTGATGCCATTGTTAACCTCTAATCTGCAACACAATGCACATTTAAAAAATTAGAAAAACATAAGTTCAATTAAATTTAAAAAAAAAACGTGTCTGGACTCTAAATAACAAATTTGCGTAAAAAATACATACCTCTAGTTGCAAATGACTATAAAAAAATTAACAAGCATTCGATTTTACATTACATGTATTTAGAATTACAAAACAAAGCGATTACAATACATAATGAATTTACAATGAACGTTTTACTAGTTTACAATGAATTTGCCTAAAAAAAATACATACCTCTCGCTTCAATGAGTGTAAAAAATTAAAAGCATTTGATTTTACATTAAATGTATTTAGAATTACAATAAGAATCTATAATACATAAATAATATACACAAACTTTGAAAAATATTGAAAAAAAAATTTAAAAAACAAAAACCTACCCTCCAAATGCAATTCTCCAAATTCTCTCTTCAAATTCACTCCAAAATCCACTCAACACAAGCAATGCAAGCTCAAATGGTTGTTTGAGTGAAAATGATCAAATGCAGGGCATGAAAAAGATAGAAACCCATGTTTTTCGGTGTATTTTGCATGTTTTTTCGTGTATTTTGCGTGTACACAATGAGTGGCAAGTTTTTGCTTCGAACTCGCCGAGTTGAGGCGAGTACTCGCCACAACTCAGCGAGTTAATTTCTGCGAGTATTATGAGCGAATATTCATTTCTTTCCAGGAATGGCGAGTACTTGCCGAGTTTTCAAACTATGGTATAAACAACATATCCATATTTCCATTTTCAAGCAAAATAAATCATAAATCAACTAAGTAAATATATTCTTATTCAAATAAGGATAAACCTTAACTTCATTAATAACGATATACGAAATCACCAAGAATAATATATTGGGCATAATGCCCTTTACAAGATGCGATGGCATTCCATTCGTCTTTATCAAATGATTACAATAATCCCTTTCGGATTTATATCAAAATAAACTTAAGACGTGATACAATCACAAATCAAATCCAAACAGTCACTTTAAGCATGACGGCCTTTCTGCAAATCTGTAGGAGAGAGATGGATATGGGTCAGCTCATAAGAACTAGCATGAGTCCACATGCTCACAATCCATGATGTGATCATAATGAAATAACTGAATTAGTTAGGACTAAGTTTATTTTTAATCAATAAGATATAATTATAAACTTCCTAGTTTACAATAAGATACCTATCTCATGCACTTATAGTAATGATTCTTCATAACTACATATATACTTTTATACCTATTGCCCCTATTTTATCCGACTTAATAAAACTCGGACATTTAAACAATATAGTACACATATACTACAATTCTAAACAGCCACTTTACAAATGTAAAAATTCACAAGTTTTCCAACTACTCACAAAACAGTCATACTTGGCATCTACCTAATCAAAACATCTTGCTTATACATTTTACAATGATAGTCCAAAACTGTTTTATATTCTCAAATATCCCAAGAATTGAAACATTCAACAACTTTAGAAAAAGGCAATTCTTGTTGAATAAACTCTTCATTCTTTCCATGCGTCCGGTCAACCAATATTCCAAACCTTTCTTTCTATAATCTAACATACGAATGAAAACAGCAACTTGTACAAGAATTGTCCTAGTTAACCTAGTTCCTTTCAGTTTCCTTCAATTCCTCTATTCATTTTTAAAAACAATTTGTATTCCGCAAAGAATAATAACATCAATGTACCAACAAGAAGCTTTCAACCATATAATACAACTATACTCAAGTAAGAGATTAGTAAATGTAATGTCCCCATTTTGAAGACCCTTAGCCTATCTTTCCCGTGGGCTTTTGGGATGTTGCAAGGGGAAATTATGCTAAGTAATTAAATAATATTGCCTAGAGAGTGATTTTAATCATTTGTCATTATAAAGCAATATTTATTTAATTATTTAATTATGGATGTTGAGTGGTTTTTCCACCACCTTGGAGTATTGCTCACAAAAGAATATTTATGGAGCAATTGATGTAATTTATTATTTAATTTAATTCCCAAAATGCAAAATAAAAAGGGGAATTAATTAAATAATATTTGGGTGGCTTTTTAATGTCAAAATACCCTTAGAAAGGGGACGCCACACATAGGGAGAATAAACTATTTTTAAATTGTGATTTCCCTCCAAGGGACTTCGAATTTTGTGCTCCTTGTTTATAAAAGGAGGTCTTGGGATCATTGTAAGAACTTATGCTATGATGAAATCGATTTGAACTCCATGCTTGGAGTTGGGATGCATGCCCACCCTTGATACTTGTTCTCTCTTGCATGGGAGATCTCATTGAAGCTGGTTTTTGATAATTGATTGAGATGTTTGGTGTGTTTTTGCAAATCGACTTGGTGCATTTTATTTCCAGCTTTAGCGACTTGCCTTATGATGTTTATGGACTGATTTAAATGCATTTTTCAGTGTAAATCGTTTAGCTGGTTGTGTGACCTTGTCCCCTAATTGCAGCGACTGTGTTGAATAGTTCTTTGAGAATTTTAATGCTTGTTTAAGTGCTCTAATGTGCAGCGACCTAGGTGAGGTCGATTTGCTATTTATAGTGATGTATATGGGCAGGTTTATATACTCAATGATCTAGTTTTTATCAATGTAATTTGCTGTTCATGCCTGCCTCCAGCGATCCAATTTGATGTCTCATATTTATTAAATATTATAGCTGCTCTTTCTTCCTAAGTCCCGAGACTATATACTTATGTGTATGACTGGTTTTTAAGGAGTAGTTTGAATGCAAAATTAATATATATAGGCAGCGATCTCTTTGTTTTAGCATTCTCCATTGTGGTTGAACTATTCCTAAGCATGGCAGTCTGATTGTTGCTTGATTCAGTGATAGTTGGGGGTCCTTTTGAAGTCTCTTGTGCAGATATGAATATGACATATTTTTGAGTATTTGTGTGGTTGCATTTATTCAATTGGCAGCGACTTACATGACAGATATTTCAGATCAATGATGGCTTATGTGAATCATAGATTATGGTGTTAAGAGTCTCTTGTTTGGGTCAGCGAATTGGATGTAATTTGGCATGTTCATTGAGTTGTTTATCAGACCTTTGCAGCGATCCATGCATGAAGTTAAAGATTTACACATTATAAATTTAAATTTTATAATAGTATACTATACAGTTACGTATACATTAACATACAATAATATATATTATACATTAACTTACGTATAACATAAATTTATATACATTAACTTACATATGCATCAATACACAGTAATATTAATTAATACGTAATTTAATGTATAAATTAATATTACTGTATATATTTATATTTTAGTTAATAGGTAATTTATTGATAGTAGTTTATATATTACTCTGTGTGTGTGTGTGTGTGTGTGTGTATTAGTTAATACGTAATTTATTAGATATGTATACATTAATTAATTTATTATTATACAGAATACAACAATATACTAATAAATTTACAGTATATATTAATTTACTAATTAGTTTACAAACTTTGTACTCTTTTTTGGTCAAAACTTAATCGAAAATATGCATATGGGCCTATGACATTCTATAGAGTCACTTCTCACATCATTTAACATTGTTTTTACATTTAATTTAAGTTTATTTTATGAATTTAAATGTTTTTAAAAGTAGCCATAAAGTTGTTGATTAATGCTGATAATTTGTCGATTCCTGATTTCCAAGTCAAAATTTGCCCTGCCGATTAATTGTCGATAACGATTTTTTGAACTATAATCTACGTTAATTTTCCTTCAAACACAATAATGTCTAGATTTACTTGAAACATGGGAGAACTGAACCACCAAAAGTTTTACCTCGATGATGAGATCGATGGAATGTTATGTCCCTTTCGGGCTCAAATTTGAGAAATTTGAATTTTCTTGAAACCCTAACGGAATATTGCTGAAAATGATGTCAACCACATGTAGAAAACCTGATTTTTATAACAGCAAACTAATTTTATGCAAAAATTAGGGCAGCGACTTGTTTTAAGTCCACAAAACCCTAAGCGACCTAGGTAAAATTCAGATTTTAGCCTTTCCCACACACAAATCTTCAAAAATACATCAACAACATGAAACCCTTTATGAATTCATGCAAAATAAATGTTTCAACAATAAATTACAGACTGTTGAAATTAATTATTGCTCAAAAACAGCTGAAACTTCAAAATCTCATATCTTCATAAATAGTTGGAGATAAAATGCAAATAATAACTCAAAATGACCACAAAATAACAACTATCAAACAAAATTAGAATCAAATTTTTCCAACCATAGAAACCCACTGAAAAATGATCCCAAAATCTCCAAATGGGTAGATTAAGCTGAAAATGAATGTGGCAGCCCCAAAAAAACATGCCCTAGCCGGAATGTGTGCCCTAGCACTGATAGAAACCCTTGTTCTCAAATTTTGAATTTTCAAGCTCTAATGTGACTCCTGGATGAAGCTACTAATGCAATAAATAAGAGTTTTCGTCCCCAAGTGTTGTGACTATTGAGGGTTTTTGTCCCCAATAGGATCAAATGAGGATTTTCATCCTCAAAGGGTGAAAATGGGAGCTCAATGCTCCAATTTCCAAAAGATAAGAATATAATTCACATGAGGATCCTTACAACGAGGCCCAACATTTGTTTTTATAGCCTTTTCTTTCCTTTCTTTGCAGAGCGCTCCATGTAGGCCTCTTTATTTCTTTTTTAACATTTGTTTTTCCCTCTTAAAGAGGAATGACCTCTCCCTTTTAGCCAATTGAAAATAATGAAAAATAGGCCAAGGTCTTTTCTACTTTAGTATTTAAAAATACATTTTATTTTAATAATAATATTATTAAGTTGTCCCAAAATAAAAAATTGACCGGGCCTAACTTAAAATATTATTACTTATATTTAATTTAGAAAAGAGGACATTACATGGAACCACCCATTCGAGGACTTCTACAAACCGTCTAAATTGAAGTTTCCATTGATATATGAGTGTTTCTACAATTTCGTTCTTGATTGTTGTGTGAATCACACTTACGTTGAATTGTCCTTGGCCATCGAAACTTTGTCAAAACGGCATGGGAGGTATTCTATTGGGTCTCGTGGTTTGACGTCAAGACTTAGATACTCCAACCGCATTGGATGGAACATGCAAGAGGAGCCATGTAATGTCCCCTTTTTCAAACTAGCATCAATTGAATAAGTTTTTGCCATTCTCTTTCCATGGCCAAGAAGAATAAGTGAACAAGGGAAGTAAGTGAGCTTTGTTTCTGTTTTCTTTTATTATTTTTAATGTTTTTCTTTAGTGTTTATCTTCCCAGGCAGGTCGGTTGGGATTATGAGTTTCCCAACAAAGAATTAAAAGATAAAGTGAGCTTGGAGGTCGGTCCTCATCTATTTGGCCTTTGGCGCCAAGCAAGGGGTATAAAAGAGGTTGTATGACCTCATTTGGAGATCATCTTTTGGCGCATTTACACTTACACTTGGTTTGTTGGGTTGGTTGCTCAATACCATTCCACTTGAGGACAAAAACCCTCGTGTGGCATCCAAGGAGGACGAAACCCTTCCTTGTGGCTTGGTGGAGAACGAAAACTCTCCATGTTGGTGAATTGAAGATCTCTATTGAAGACTCTTGCAAATTTGGGTCTAGGGTATCAAGAATACCTACAAGAGCTTTTACATAATTTTAAAGCCCTCTCCTAAGGGAGCGACTAAGGTAGAGGTCATTCTAAGTGCCTTCTAAGGCACGATATTCGTTCATTCATAGATATTCAGATTTAATATGATTTATAAGGCTGGAATCATCAATATTTGAGCATTGTTGTGGTTTGGAAACCCTCATTTTGATTATTTCTCTTCGTTGTACTTCTATTAATAATTAATATTCCAACTGAGTATTTGCTTGATTTTCATGGTGGAAATTGTTTTAGGGTTTTCCTAAAAGGTCTATAAATATTGTGGATGAATTGTAGGGTGATATTTGGGTGAAATCTTGTGTTTTTTCATACCACTGTTATAAAAATCTAATTGTTGTTCCGTACATATTTAATTTTCAGTTTGCTGGTCCAAAAATCATATTTAAATCAAATTGGGGTTTGTGCTAATTCCTTGTTTTTCAGTTTCAGCCCTAGAAAGGGCCATTACAAACCACTCTGATACCCCTAATCCAAAGGCCATGAGGTGACATGGTGGAAAACACCCTGAATATGGATTTAGATGTGTTATTTGAATGTGCAAAATTTGTTTAGAAATGGGCAACAAATTGAAAGAGAGATAATAGAACTAGTGTAATATCCCTTTTTAGGTCTGAACTACACAAACAAGGAATTCACACAAACCCCAAATGAAGTAAACTCGGATTTTTATATCAGCCAACTAAAATTAGGAACAACAGTGAACAGCAATCTGATTTTTAGGACAGCAGCTTGCTAAGAGTGAAAATTCAATCAAATATCATCATAGAAACCATCCACAACATAAACACTTACAGAATATTTTAGGGAACTTTTCACCATGAAACTCAACTAAATACTCAGTTGGAAAATTAATTATAAACAGCAGAAGTGCAGCCAATAAAAGTGACCAAAAATGAGGTCTCCAAACCCCAACAATGGCAAAATATAGAAGATCCCAGCCTTATAAATTATGATAAATCTGAATATCAAATAATAATGAAGTTTCATGCCCTAGAAGGCACCCAAATGAACTCTAACCCTAGTCGCTCCCTAGGAGAGGGGCTCCAAACAATGTAAAAACCCTTGAAATAACTCCTCCTTGATGCCCTAGTTGCAAACCAGCAAGATGGTCTTCAATAATATCTTCACCACCACCAACTTGGAAAGTTTTTGTTCTCCAATATGCCACAAGGATTTCATCCTCCTTAGATGCCACACTAAAGGATTATCGTCCCTTAGTGAAATGAAAATAGAGCAATCAGCCCTAGAACCAAGTATAAAAGTGTATATGCAAAATTGATGTGTAATGTCCCATTTTCCTACGCCAAAGGCCTAAGGGTCGTTGAGTCCAAGCCGTGGTCAGACCCAAGGAGCTGTGGACACTGGGAGCTATGGGGAGGTGTAATGTCCCCTTTTCTACGCCAAAGGCCTAAGGGTCAAATCGAGTCCAAGCCGTGGTCATACCCAAGGGGTTGTGGACGTTGGGGGCTTTTGAGAAGGGGCCGCATGGTACTAATATCCATGTTTGGCATTTGGGGGTCACTTTGGACCTTGGCGACTTAAACAAGAAAAAGTAACTTTAGTTACTTTTATTTTATTGACCCCTCCATGGAAAGAAATGCGTCTAGGGTCTATTGGGGCTCTTTTTCCGTGGGAAGTATATAAGGAGGGGTGAGAAAGGAAAGAAAACTTTTCGCATACATTTTTATTGACCCCTTCTCGTGCAGTTCTTCATTGTTGCGCATCTATAGCTTGTGGAGTCAAATCCCACAGGGACCCTAGCTTCGGTGGTGAGAGACTCGTCCCTAGCTAGCAAGGCATTCTTCGGTAGTGAGAGATCTACCCTAGTCTGTCATTTTGGAGCCGCTTTTAGGGCTGTGTGGCAGAGACATTAACAGAGGTTTCAGAGGAAGGATCTTGAGGGTCTTGGGGGCATTTGGGGAAGATAAGCAGAGGGGCTCCAGATCAAATTCACAGCAGCCATTTGGGTTGGGCGTGGCAGCTCGTTGAAGGCACCTCCATCATTTTCCGACCCCATTCCAAGCAAGGCGACTTGCAGCCTTTATTTGGGGTTTTCTAGTCTGCTTTTCAGATCCGAAGGTGGAACTATTACTGCCTATATATGTTAATGTTATTTCCAAAGACCCTTATTACTGCTCTTGTATTCAGAGGGTCACGAACCTCTGAAGTTTCCGGCCACCTAGGGCATTCTGTAATTTTCTGGCAACGGTTTGATTTGTGTAAAATTCTCAAAAACAGTTTTATTATGTCCTCTATAATAACATCAAGCTCTCTTTAAATTTTCAAGTGATTTGAGTGGATATCTTAGGAGATTGATTTTATTTAGTTTGTTGTCCTTACTATAAAAATCTGCATAAATCAGTATTTTATTTGACGGCAAGTTTTCAATATTTTGTGCATTTTTAAGTGGTATCCCACTAGGGATATTTCATGATGATCCAAATGAGCCTATGTGACTCCTCTTATACCCCTTTGGTGGCGTCAAAGGTCTAAGGGGTGAATTACACCTAGACCGACCTCTTAAGAGCTCGCTTTAAGCCAAAATAAGAACGAAGGATGGCTTATCCGAGAGCTTTGGGAGTGACATCGGGGTCGAGGTCAAGCAAGGATGTCCTCTTTCTCCCACTTTGTTCAGGCTATACATAGACAAGTTAGATGAGTGGATTGACATGATGGGTGGGAGTGGAGTCTACCTAGCTTCTTATGTGGTAAAATTGTTGCTTTATGCTGATGACCTTATCCTAATGGCTAAAACAGTGCATGGATTGCAAGAACACTTGAGAGCTCTGGAATTATTTTGTAAAGAGGTGGGGATGCAGGTGAACATGAGTAAAACCAAAATAATGATTTTTACTTTAAGAAGAAAACCAAGGCAAATAAATTTTGAGTTTGAAGGTGGTCCCTTGCAAGTGGTAAATGATTACAAGTATTTGGGTCTTGACTTTCATAGTAATCTCAGTTGGGAGGCCTATAGAGCTAAGAGGATACAAGGGGGATGGAAAGCTTTATATATGCTCCAAAACAGATGCAGATCAGCAAAATTGTGGGATTGGAAAACCAAGTTGACTCTTTTTGGGTTGCTTGTTTCTTTGGTGGTTTTATATGGTTGTGAAGTTTGGGGCAGCAGCACGTCGGCGGTGAAATGGAGACAAATAGAAAGGTTACAAAAACATTTTATCACAAGTAGCTTCAAAATAAAATCCACAGTTCCTTACGAGATCATTCTTGTTGAAGTTGGGGCCTTCCCAATGGAGGCGGCTTTGATTCAACTTTTGGGGTACTTGAAGAAAGTGGAAAGCATGGATGGTCTCCGATGGCCCAAGATAGCAGTGGAAGAAAAGTTGAATAGAAGGAAGTGCACTTGGATGAAACAATGAAAAGTGGATGAAGAATTGGGAATTAGCATGTAGGACTTTCCTAACACTAATGGGGATATCAAAAAGTATGTGAGAGAGAAGTCAAAACTGCCATGTGGACGAAACAACTGGGAAGAAAAAGAGAATATTATGTCAAGAACTTTAACCCCACATGTGATCATGAGCAAAAGCACTATATGGAGGCAGAAATAAAGTGGAAAGCTAAAATGTTAATTGCCCAACTGAAAACTAGCTTGCATCATCTCAGATGTGAAACAGGAAGATGGACAATGGTGAAAGAGGAATGGTCTGAAAGAGTTTACCGGTTTTGCAGGTCAAGTTCTGTGGAAACGGAATGGCATTTCCTAATGGAGTATGTAGCATATGAGGACATTCGGAGTAGCTATGTTGATTTTTAAAAAAAGCTCTCACAACCTGTTTGAAGAGGATTAGATTGCAAAAGCAATAAATTACTTGACTAAAATCCATAATAAAAGGCTCAAGATTAGCAAAGAAATCGAGAAAAAGCAAAAGTAGCGGTTTTGGGCCGGTTTCTTTGGTGTTTTGGCTGGGTTGTTTTTTTGGGTCCCATAGGTTGCTTGGCCTCGTGAACGTCATTAAAATCTTTCAATTCAATTCAATTCATTCTATTCTCACGGTAGGAGCTCTCCAACCCAACCGACCTGCCTTAGGGAGGAAAATACAAAAGAAAAACATCAATAGCAATGAAAGAAAATGGAAATGAAACCCGAGGGACTTCCTTTGTTCAATTTCTTCTTGGCCATGGGATGAAAAATGGCAAGAAGTCTTCAATTGGAACTAATTTGAAAAAGGGGACATTACAACTAGGACATGAAATGTATTTATTTATCTATGCACCTTGTACATGGCATACACTTGAGAAAGATGTTTGGCCATATATCTTCTACTTTGATTGGCCATATATCTTCTACTTTGTTATCTACGGCCATAGATGAGTGTACGTATATGTATGCATGTATTTATGTGTGTGTGTGTATTACAATGTCATGAATGCAAGAAGAGTCATTCTAGAAGTTCAAACTAGGAATCCATGTATGAGGTATGTAGAGAGACAATCTAAAATAACAATAGGCTTGGGAGTGCTATGAACTATGGTGTGGCATGGCGTTGATGGTGTCACTAAGTTTGTAGGTAGTAGGCACTGTCGACACCTCATTGTACCGCACGGTATGAGTTGGCTATCATGCGGTTTTGCATGGAGGTTTTGGGACCCTACCGAAGCCAATTGTATGTTCCACATAAGGTTTGGCTCATGTTCATGTGGCACCATGGCCAAACTACATAGATTGCATCATGAGACTGCAGGGGCATGTGCAGCATTTGTTGGACACGGATGGATGGTCTTGGAGGTACCACAAACCTAGAGATGAGGTCCTAGAGTACCATAGTCCCTTGAGCACAAATTGCATCACACTATTATTGGAGAGTATGCGGCATCTACTAGAGATGAGTGAATGGCTTTGGAAGTACCACTAACCTGTGGAAGAGTTTCTAGAGTACCGTCGTCCATTGAATTAGAACTGTATGAACCATAAGCTATAAAGACAGGCTTAGCGGTACTGTGCGAACCATTGTTGGTACTTCCTCCTGGATCAATCGCCCCTCCCTGTAAAGCAATAGTCCCAATTCCCTCGAGTAGGAAGGTGTGGAACCTTCTCTTCTAACTATTACCTCGTGACCCATTTGGATTGTTGCAAGAGTTGGCGTGCTCTAGTGTCTCTGTACACTAGCATAAAACACTTTTGTGTATACATCGTTTTCTAGAATCTGATTTGTCTTTGTTGGTGGAGGTCGTGTGTCAATAAGAGGTAAAGTTCTGAATGCAGAATATACATAGCAGTATGTCACAATCTTCTTGGGAGTTAGAGCATCATGCGTTGAGCATGGAATCACGTCGAAATTCGATATCTCTTACTGCCCACTGATACAACTACGCTACAAGGATTGGTGTTGTATACACACTAATGACTATGCATGTATGGATGCCCAAGGAGTACATCACAAACATCAATTGGCACTAAATCACAAACTAACTCTTCTTTGAAATGATAGATAGAATATGAGAAGCAACATTGGAGAGTGACGCGTATACCTTTGTTGTTGTAGTAACTAAGCCATCACAATTTTTAAGGCTACAGATCAGGCATGGTTGGAATATTCAATCGCTTGACAGTTGCTTCAGAGATGAGGTTCATCACGCTGTCTCCATCTATCAAAAGTCCATCAGTTTCCCTTACACCCACATTTGTGAATGGAATAGACATTCTCCTTCAGCATCATGTGCTATTGGGGTTGCTTGTGCGGTGTTTACCAAAACATTGGGATCTGTATCGATGATTTCATCTAAGGGCTCTATTTATGTGTGTGTCAACAAAGTATTTAAGGACAGCACTATGCATTGGAATGGCTGCTACTTTGGTGCTTGTCACACCATTTTCATGTCCTAGGCGGTTGTTTCTTGTTGGAAGCAAGTGTCTTCCTTGGCACAAATAATGTGTCCTGTTTGTTCTTCATCTTAGACTCCTCCTCAATGGTTATCGCATAGCAATAAGCTTCTCACATCATCTTGACCTTACCAAGTTTCAGTTTGGACTAAATGAATGATTGTAGGCCTTGTGATACTTGAGAACTCTATGTTCCTCTGACTCGAATGAAGCCAGTATTGCATAAAGGTCATGTAAGGCGTCAATGTAGGCTTATACACTGAATCTAGCTATCTTCATAGACATATTCGAGATAAAATTCATCTTTTGAGGCATCTAGGAATGAATCCCAAGTTGGTTCAAACTTTCCTTCTTTATAGTCTTCCTCCCAAAGAGTATGGACTTGCCACCACTTCTTGATGGGTGAAGAGGCTCATGAAAAGTGCAACTTTGATTTTTTTCTTTGTCAAAAAAGTCATTCATAGAAAAATATGAATCGAACTAATCTAATCAGTTATCTACTACATCAACATAATTTTTTCTATCAAACATAAAAACATCTAAAATTAATTGAAACCTAGGGATGACACGACCGCCAAAAGCTTTACCTAATGATGAGGTCAATCAAACCACCCGTTAGGACTTTTGTAAACTAGCTAAACAAAAATCCCATTGATCTATTAGAGCTTTTGTGATTGCGTTGTTAATCATTGTGCAAATCACATCTTACATTGAACTATCAATCGCCATCAAAACTTTTTCGAAACAAAGATGGGATGTAGTATAATGGGTCTCGTGGTTTGACAACGACGCTCAAATACTCGACAACATTCACTGGGCATGCAAGAGGAACCACTTTGATACCACTAATCAAGCCCAAGAGGTGACCCGGTGGACAACACCCTAAATGTGGATTTAGATGTGTTGTTCGTGTGTGCAAAGGCTATTGAGAAATGTGCAATGAATCGAGGGAGTGATAATGACCCAAAACAATAAAAGTAATTATTTATTTATGCATCTTGTACATGGCATACTCCTGAGAGAGATGTATGGCTATCTTCTACTCTTATTGCTATCTAAGGTTATAGATGTGTATACATATATAGATTACAATGTCACAAAAGTGAGAAGACCCATTATGTAATTTGAATTGTTTTAGGACTCCATACGTGACACTTTACCTTCGGACCGTTATTTGGCTTTTAAAAGGTGTGCGGTATGCTAAGAGACATTTTTGCATAACAAAGAACCCTGTGGAGCAGTGATCAAAATTGCACCCTTCCTAGCCTTTCTACCCCATTCTCTCTTCTCATGGGCTTGAGAATTGAGCTTAAAGATGATCCAAAGATGCCTTTTGTCTATTTTGTAACCCCTTGGCATGCCTAGCGCTACAAGTGGGAGTCTCTTTAGTTAGTTTAATGTGCACATAGGTTAGTTGTTTTTATTATTTAATTAAAAATAATAAAGTGCACATAGTCTTAGTTTATTAGACTTTATTTTATAATGAAAGTTTATGTTTTCCATCAAAAAGGAAAAATATCGGTCATTGGATATTGCACTCCTTAACTCTATAAAAGGAGGCCGCATTTCCTTTAGAGGGTTAAGTTGGTTGATCATTTGATTTCACTCCATGCTTTAAGTATTGGGATGTATGCCCATGGGATGTATGCCCTAGTTCTTGCATTGTGCTCTCTCATTGTAAGCTTCGTTTGGATTCATTGTTGAAGACTCTCAAGTAAATTTCAGATCTGTCATTATTGCTTGAGTTATTTCAGATTTTGGCGCCAAGTTTGGAGTGTGAAAGTCATTGGTATTGCTCCTTTTATTTATGTTGTTATTGCTTGCAATTATTTTTACCATAGCGACTTGGATTGGTGATGATTTGATCATGTTTTGATGCCATAAATGCTAGATCTGAAATCTGCCATGTGTTATTAATTATTTCAGAGCAAGGGGCTAATATTTTGGTGTGTTTGGAGGCTAGGAAAGAGCTGGAAATTATTTAATTAATTTTCCCTAACCCTAGCGACTGGTTTTCAGATTTCAGGGGCAGATTTGAGTGGGTTTCAGTGTTCAAAAATTCAGTTTGTTAGTTCATTTGAAAGCTCATGATTTCTACTTTATTGTGCAATTCGTTTCATGCCAAAACTCCAAGTATTTTGTGAGATATTAATTTTTAAAGTTTCAATTGTTCTGGGTGATTTATTAATTAATTAATTGTTGCTAAAAATCAGATCTGGATGTTATTAGAGTTCTAATTAGTTCTCCCATCTAACCCACCACTTTGGCATACTCCAATCCCATTTTGGGTTGTATTATTGCCGACATTGGGTTATTTGAGGTCGGACTATGAAGATCTAATCTTCCTAGGATCGATTTGGTTAATTAATTAGGAGGAATAAGGAGGAAGTAATTTTATAATTTTGGGGGTTGATTTGATGCCCTAAATGTGTTGGGAGACCTACTTTTAGGGCAAAAAATTAGGGTTTCGTGTTGGTTGTGCGAAATCTGATTTTTGCATATTATTCTTCATATTTTTGTGGCCCAATATCTAAAATTTCAGCTCATTTGGACTTCTCTAGCCAAAGATATGAATTTTGGAAAATTGCAGCAGTTGGGTTTGAATATTAATTATTTTCCAACAAGGTGTGATCAGATTTATGTTATTTCCTAGCTTGTCCTAGAAAGGGGACATTACAGTGGTATCAGAGCTACTTTCCTCTACTCCTTGTGGGTGTTGTTTGCAGAGATTGAATCATGGAGCTTGCTAGTGACGGAGGTTTGAGGACCAAGCTCTATAAGCTTGGGAGACGGCTCAAGAAGCCTTCACTTGAGAAAAGTGTATTGTTCATCACTCTTGAAGAGGTGGTAAGTTGTCTATGTTTGTTAGAGCAATCAAATTTTGACACTATGTCTTCAGTTTTAGATCCCTTGGTGGCACATTTGGCTAGATCAGATTTATTGGGACATGAGGAGGTGGATGTGAGACTCTTGGTCATCACATGCATTAGTGAGATCACACGGATAGCAGCCCCAAGCTTGCCTTATGATGACATCACTATGGAGGAGATCTATGAGCTCATGGTGGGAAGTTTCCAAAAGCTTTGGGATACCACCCACCCTCACTTTGGCAAGAGGGTCAAAATTCTGAAGAACATGGCTAAGGTAAGGTCTTGCATTCCCATGTTAGATCTCAATTGTGAAGATCTCATTTCCCATATGTTTGAAGTCTTCTTTGGTGTTCTACATGAGGACCATTCACATGAGATAATAGATGCCATGCAAACTATAATGACTCTAATGTTGAATGAGTATGAGGAGCCTCCACACTCATTGCTAGTGATACTTGTGGAAGAATTGAGACAAAAGAAGCCATGTATAGCTCACACCTTAGCAAGAAGAGTGGTGGAGCAATGTTCAAGCAAAATAAAGTCATGCATCCAAGGTATGGGTTCCCTTGTTTTTGATGATGAAATTTTGGCATCTAATGATTGTATGAAAGTGAGTGGTTGCAAGGATTTGTTTGATGAACATGAAGGGGACATTGGTGTCAAACACATACATGATAAAGGAGAACTAATGGCAAAATCAGATTTGAGGCAAGAAGAAAGTATGGTCACCAAAAAGGGGTATACTCATTCATGTGATATCTCATTTGTGTCTACTTCTATATGGCAAAAAGGAGAAATTGTGGAACATTCATTGCATGATAACAATCTTTTGATGTTTGATGAATTATTTGTGCCTACTAATTGCATCGAGTTGAACATGAGTGCAAGGAAATCAGATTTTCAAGAGGACTATGAGGATGGGGCATCATGGAATGCTTATGGTAATTTGCAGTCCGCTGTAATTTTCCAAACAACAAGCCCTAATGGGCAATTGAATGAGGTTTGTCACCCAAGCATGAGTCTCATGGATGTCCCAAGTCATTACCCACCAAGTATGAATGCTTGTGGGAAGGACAAAGGGGTTTTAGACAAGGAAAGAGACAAGAAACTAAGTGTTGTTCCAAACTCAAAAATTATGAGTTTTAGAGAAGTTGGGGGCAGCCCAAGGTATGATTCTTCATATTTTATTTCTCCTTCCATATTGAGTTTTGATGGGTATGATTATGAGCATGATAGGGAGATAGATATGAGGTGCAACATGGAGTATATTGGTTACATTTTTGTTGGTACTCTTGCTCTTAACATTTGGGTGCATGAGGAGCATGATGGCAAAGGAAAAAGAGTGATAAACACTCTTCCAAATGAAGGAGATCCTAATGATAAGCTTGTTGGTCCATGTGAGGATTTCATCATTAGAAGGCATAAAGGTATGATGGCTTCATGTGTTTTACTCCCTCTCATAAGGGAAAGGCATTGGCACAAAGTAAGGTACAAGTTTCCTTGGCTTCTCCATGATAATGTTCACAAATGCATGCAATACATTTCAGCTTTCTCTTTTCTTGTTTGGGGTGTCATCTTGCACATGTTGCTTCATGGGATAAGGTGATAAAAGGAATTGGGTTTGGCAAGTTTCATTTGAATACATGGATATCATCTTTTTTTTCCATTTTCAACAAGTGCTAACTCCTTTCTCCATGGAAGCCTTGAAGGAAGGATGGATCACATGGACTACACATAGCATGGTAAGAAGTCCATTTCCAAATTGTGAACAACAATTATGTCTTCCACTTGGATGTTTGGTTGATGTGCTTCCTAAGGTAAAATCAACAAAGGATATGTGTTGGGAATGTTTGGTTGTTGTTTCTTGCATTTGGGCTTCAATGGAAGGTTTGGGAAAAATGAAGGAACATGGTATGAACTCTTCTCAAGGCATTTCATTTTCAGCTGTGCATATGGATAATTTTCAGTTTGTTATGGTTGAGGATGAAATTTCAGTTACATGGGAGCCATTTTTATTCACTAGATTGATGTTCTTTCATGTTGGGAAATTTTTTTGAAATGTACTAGCTGCTGCCCCATCATTTTTGTGATTGACATCACTATGATCAGCCTCCATATCACTTTCTATAATTCAGATTTTTGCCATGCATTTGATGATATGGTTGTTGGTGCTTGATTTTGGCTCATGGGTGAATACTTGGGGATGGAAACCAGCCATTCTAATTCTGATTTTTGAAGGGAGAATGCATGATTACAGCAGTATTTGGAGCCACATAACAAAATTTGGGGCAGCCATACATGGAGGAGACTTGTGAGACATTCACACCATGGAGACACATTGGAAAAGTGTTTTTCAACACTTATTTTTCTAACTTGTTTGCTTCATGTGCAAATTTGAAAAAGAAATTGCAGTTGAAGGCACTCCTAACTTTCAGGAGAAAGAAGCATCACAAGTTATTGCAAATGCTTCACCACTTGGTTGGCATGGGATCCCGGCTTTGGGAGTGCTACATCTTTGCACTCGATGCATGAGCTTGCTATTGCTTGAGGGCAAGCAATCTTGGGAAGGGAGGACTGTAATGTCCCCTTCTTGGGACATTTTGAAATTGAAGACTTGAAGACCCTCAACCCATTCTCTCTTCTCATGGGCTTGAGGATTGAGCTTGAAGATGATCCAAAGATGTCTTTTGTCTATTTTGTAACCCCTTGGCATGCCTAGCGCTACAAGTGGGAGTCTCTTTAGTTATTTTAATGTGCACATAGGTTAGTTGTTTTATTATTTAATTAAAAATAATAAAGTGCACATAGTCTTAGTTTATTAGAGACTTTATTTTATAATGAGAGTTTATGTTTTCCCTCCAAAAGGGAAAAGGTCGGTCATTGGATATTGCACCCCTTAACTCTATAAAAGGAGGTCGCATTTCCTTTAGAGGGTTATGTTGGTTGATCATTTGATTTCACTCCATGCTTGGAGTATTGGGATGTATGCCCTAGTTCTTGCATTGTGCTCTCTCATCATTGTAAGCTTCATTTGGATTCATTGTTGAAGACTCTCAAGTAAATTTCAGATCTGTCATTATTGCTCGAGTTATTTCAGATTTTGGCGCCAAGTTTGGAGTGTGAAAGTCATTGGTATTGCTCCTTTTATTTCTGTTGTTATTGCTGCAATTATTTTTACCATAGCGACTTGGATTGGTGATGATTTGATCATGTTTTGATGCCATAAATGCTAGATCTGAAATCTGCCATGTGTTATTAATTATTTTAGAGCAAAGGGCTGAATATTTGATGTGTTTTGGAGGCTAGGAAAGAGCTGGAAATTATTTAATTTTCTCTAAACCTAGCAACTAGTTTTCAGATTTTAGGGGCAGATATGGGTGGGTTTCGGTGTTCGGAAAAATCATTTTGTTAGTTCATTTGAAAACTCATGATTTCTACTTTATTGTGCAATTCGTTTCATGTCAAAACTCCAAGTACTTTGTGAGATATTAATTTTTATAGTTTCAGTTTTTTTTAATTATTGGTAAATAGTTTTTTGAAAGGGACTATACCCTTGTACAATAAGGCTCAAAAGCCAGATTTTATAATTAAAGCATAACAAAAAGATCAAAATCCAGATAGAACATTAATGCCCAACAACAGAAAACAATTTGCTTAGAAAAGAACCAACAACCAACAACACATCAGCAAAGAAACAGCTTGATGTACAGCAACCAATCTGCAGCGGCACAGTAGCACCATTGTAGAAAATCAAGTTGCTGCCCAGAAAAGATAAATGAAACAATATAGACCAGTCGAACAACAGCAAAAAAGAGAATCATCTAGGCGGAGAAGTGGCATTCTTAGTAATAATTTTTTTCTTTTTACGGACCGTTACCCAACCTGATGAAGCCTCCACGATTGGAGGGTTAGACAAAGGAGGAGTATTTTCCTTAGTCGCATTTGTTCCAGTTGGGACAACAACGTTGTTATCCTGAGATAAATCTTTATCATTTTCCTTGTTGTCACCAACAACTTGTGCATTTTCCTTGCTTTGCTAACAATTGGAATTTCGGATAAAGGGGTTTCCGAGACAGAATCGGATTCACTTTTGTATCTGCATTTAAGTCTAGATCCTCTTTTGCACCAAAAACCAAGTGTTCCGGGAGGGCATCTTTCCACCAATTGCGTTTCTCATGTTGATGCTTTGCCATCCCACAATCAGTAGAGGTGTGTCCTAAACAAAAACACCTTCTACACCGGAAAGGTAGGCCTTCGTAATCTAAAGGTTGTGACCAAGTTCTATTTTGCACTCTAAGATCAATGGTTGCAGGAAGGTTTTTAGCGGTATCAAGTTCCACCAAGATCCGAGCATAGGTAGTATGGATGTCATGTCCCCATTTCTGAAGACCCTTAGCCTATACTTCCCCGTGGGCTTCGAGATGTGCAAGGGGAACTTTTTTTTTTAATAATTAAATATTATTGCCTAGAGCAATAATTATTTAATTATGAAGATTATTTAATTTAATTCCCAAAATATAAAAATTAAATGGAGAATTAATTAAATAAATATTTAGGTGGCTTTTATTGTTAAAATCACCCTTTAAAAAGGGGACACCACACCTAGGAAAACAAACTGTTTTTATTTAATATTTTCCCTCTCCTAGGGTTTTCGAATTTTGTGCCTCCTTGCTTATAAAAGGAGTGCTAGGGTCATTATTATTATTATGTTATGATGAACTTATTTTGATACTCCATGCTTGGAGTTGGGATGCATGCCCATTGATGTTTTCTTTTGCCCTCTCATGCTTGGGAGATCTTTGTAGCTGATCTTTGAATATCAAATTGAAGACGTTATTTGCTTTGGTTGAATTTGCAAGTAAAAATCTGTATTTTCTACTGTAGCGACGTCACTGTAGCAGCTGGTTTTTGGGTATCAAGTTGAAGTGTTTTGTGAGTGCTTTGCAAATCGATTTGGTGTATGATCTCTCTAAACCCTAGGCGACTTCTTCTATGATGTTTGTGGACTGTTTTTAGAGCATTCTTTGATGTGAATCGATCAGCTGGCTGCATGTTAATGTGCCCTTTTGGCAGCGACTTGAATAAGGCAAGCTGATAATAATTTTATATGTTTCATGATCTGATTTCTATCCAATTTAGTCTGTTGTTCCAGCGATTTCACTCGAGAGTTTATATTTGCATGAAAACACATATTTGGGCAGCGATTTGTGTGATTGTCTAATTCTGAGCGTGATGATCTGATTAGTATGGTGTTTTGTAATCTCTAATAGCAGCAATTCGGATAGGGAGATTTGGATATAATTTTGTATGCTTGTTTGGTTGATGATCAACTCTTTTGCAGCGATCTGTAAATGAATGTCAAGATCAGATTTATATAAGTTATAGCAGTTCCAGCGACTGGTATAAAAGGTCTAAATCTGGGTAGATGTACATTTATACCCTTCATTTAGCAGCAGCAGACCTCTGTGGTTATCATCCCAATCCATTGATCTTCATTAATGTTTTTAGATCTGATTTATGAGCATTGAGAGGAACAGTCTACAGCAACCCACATTGTGGGGCCTATATTCGATTACATGTGCTTTCAATCACTCACTAACAGCTGTGTTTCGCCTTTACATTTATTGAAAATATTGTCACCGCTATCTAGATCTGGCGATCTGGTTTGAATCACTTTTGGGTGCCTAAAGGACGTGGAAGTAGCGATCTGAGTATTGCTTCTAGAGAAGCCCTTTGTAAGGCCTAACTGTGGTCTATTCTTCCCATATCTAATCAGAGTGGAACGACTGGGGTTGACAAAAAGGTGTGGTAGTATTCCAGGGGCAGCCAATGAAGGTATGATGGTCTGACATTTATTCTCTTTATGTTGAGTACAGTGATTTGCATAAGACAGGTTTTGAGAGAGTTCATTGATTAGTATTGAATGCTGGGAGTTGTTTGTTATTGGTAGATATAGAAATCATGGAACTAGGGTGGAGCTGAGTTGGTATAAAATCATAGTGGAGAGGAATCATTTCTTTGTTGTAGCGGCTGGTTGTGCTCATGTATTTACGGAATTAGTTGATTGACCCCTTGGAGCTGATTTCTATCTTTGGTTGGTTAAGTATTAGATAACTCCCAGGTGCAGCGATCAGGGTTGGAGCTTACAGCAGCAGTCTATAAGAAGGTTTCATCAATATTATGTGAAGGGAATGTGAGAATTTGTTCGTTGTTATGTTATTATCAGATTGTAACAATTATTTCATAACCTTGTTGGCTGAGCTTGATCATTTTAGTGTTGATTCTACTTGTTTGGTTGCCATCTCCCACTGATCCCGGAAGTGGGATATTACAATGGATGTAATCAGAGGTTTGAGAATCTATATAAAGTATAGTTCCCAAGGTGTTGCCAATAGATATCAGACAGTCACGACTCCAGAATGGAGAGGTAAATGGGGCAGCCTGATCCAAACAAGTTTGCATGAGAATGATTCAGTGAGCAGGTTAAAGGAGGGGAACCAGGGTTTAATGACCAAGTACTTAGATTGGCAAATCCAGAGCTTGGAAGCAATGGTGTTTTTATCAGCTATTGAAGAGAAAGCCACAATGAAAATACCTTTAGCACATGGATACAAGTCTAACCTTCCAACTAGTATTGGAGTCCAGTGCTTGGAGATCCACTCGTGAAGAGTAGGAAGGTTGGGCCATAGTCCCCGAATCTGCAGATCAATGCGTGTTCCTTATAGTAGTTCTCAGATGAAATGACCTCTTCCCCAAAAGTAATGCATGGGGTAATGTCTACAGGTTTCATGGGAGATTCCTTGCCATTTTTAAAGTTTCATTGTTACTGTGTGATTTATTAATTAACTACTACTAAAAATCAGATCTGGATGTTATTAAAATTCTAATTAGTTATCCCATCTAACCCACCACTTTGGCATACTCCAATACCGTTTTGGGTTGTATTATTGCCAACATTGGGTTATTTGAGGTCGTACTATGAAGATCTAATCTTCCTAGGATCGATTTGGTTAATTAATTGGGAGGAATAAGGAGGAAGTTGTAATGTCCCCAAATGAACATATTTGACCCAAGTTGGATTTTGGGCAAATCCAAACCCCAGAAGCAATATAATAAATTACTTATCAAATCAAACACTGCAGATCTGAATTTTATATGAGAAGTGTGACTAGGGTGGAGTGAAATACCACCACAAATCAGCCCCTAAATCTATATCATTCCACGCAAATCTGATACCACTAATTTATAAAGCCCAAATATGTATAAAAATGCAGATTTTTGATATAAACAATGCTGCAATAAATTATTTAAAAACCATGTCTGCAACATAACTTCAAAAATTCATATCTTTTGCTAGAGAAGTCCAAATGAGCTGAAACTTTGGATCTTGGGCCACAAAAATATGAAGAATAATATTCTAAAATTAGTTTTCGCACAGCAAACACGAAACCCTAATTTTGCCCTAAAAAGTAGGTCGCCCAGCACATTTAGGGCATCAAATCAACTCCAAAAATTATGAAATTGATTTATTTTGATTCCCAAAATTCAGTACAATAAGCAGCAATAAATTTCAGACCTGGAATGTCTCAAATACACTGCAAACTAGTCAAAAGATGGATCGCTCCAGCTGGTACAATGAACATACAACTGCTGCAATTTTATTCTTCAACAACACTGCTGAAAATAGTAGAAATCTGTGAAAGCCCAATAGAATTTCCTGAATGGAAATTCCTCTCAAACTCTTGGGGTTTTCGTCCACAAGAGGGAAATACTAAAGGTTTTCGTCCTTAGATATTTCTATGCAAAAGCTACAAGCTTAAGACACAAATCAAAAATTATCAAGTGAATATCGAATGCCTCTCAAGCAAGTCTACTTCTCCTTTTAAAGGAAGAAGAGACCCAAAGGAACCTCCAAAATATCCAATCAGCTTGCATGATTCTTTCAATGCATTTTCCACCCTCCATTTCTCTTAGGGAGAATACAAAAGGCATTTAATAATTATTTTCTTCTCCCAAGTCTGGTTGCTTTTTCCCTAGAGGGAATACAAAATAGAAATGTTTTATCCTTTCTAAGTTCCCATTATTCCCCCAAGGCAAGTCGCCATTTTCCCTAGAAAATACAAATTAAATAAGTGTTTTTCTTTTTATGCACTTTTCTAGGTTCTATTTTAATGTTAAGTTTATTAATTTATTATATGTGCTATTATATTTTAATTTTTTTGCACAATATAATAAAATTAATAAAACTTAAGTCACCCTTATATTTTTCCTTTGGCCGTCGTGACAAAATAGGCCAAAGGTCTTCAATTGGGAAGGGGATATTACAGTCCTCCCTTCCCAAAATTGCTTGCCCTCAAGCAATTATGAATTTGTTTTGTCCAAGTGCCATGCACAATAGACAAAACATGTTGAAGTGATCCACAAGCCTGGCACCTATACCTGTCAAGTGGGCTAAGACTTGCCCCCATATATCTTCCACGAGATGCTCATATACATGTACTTGGAGAAATGGTTCAACAAACTTCAAAATGAAAAATTCATCTTCTACCATATCATGCATCTCATGATGAAAATAAATTGGAATGGGCAGCAATAAATAAGACACATTATCATTCACCTCATACCTTGGAGTACCCTCATTTTTTGTCTTTATGATGACTTGACTTTGCTGCATCAAATTCTGTGTATCCTTATACACAAAGGGTTGAGTATCTTCACCAAACAACTTATCATGAGCTACTGGTTTGGAAATTGAAGCACCTTGCAATTCCACACAAGTGTCTATGTGAGGCTCCTCATGTGCTAGCTGCTCCATAGAGTCTTCTTTCATGGGTGTAGACTTCCTTGCATCAATTGCCTTCTTATTTTCCTTGAACTCTTGTAAGTGTTGTCTTGCTTGAGCGGCTATCAATCTAGTAGCTCTAGCTCTGCTATTCCATTCCTCACACTTTTTAAGAGTTTCCATTACATCTTCTTCGCTTGCATATATGAACTTCTTCTCTTGTCTATTATCAATTTCCCTAGCAAGCAAAGTTTCACCATTATTTTGCTCAATGGAGACCATACCTTTTGAAGCCTCTTCTTCTTCATTTGGTTGTAGATTTGATTTGTCCTCATCTACCCTTGCTCCTCTTTGTTCTCTAGTACATCGAACCTCTCCATGAACCTTTGGCTGCAGTCATCAAAGAAGTAGATAGATTCTTCCCCTTGGGTCTTTATCAAATGATACCACCAATCCTTTGCTATACCTTCCAAATGATAAGGGATGAATTTGAGGGCATCATCCACACACATAGGATTTGATAGCAAGTATGCCTCCAATTCTAACAACCATGATCTCACGAAATTTTATTAGTACCATCAAAAATAGAAATCTTACCCCGCCACGGTAGTAACTTTCTAAAGAACTGCATGTCTAATGCCTTTTTTTTGCTTACATTCAGATCTGATTTTTTTTTCTTCACAGGCTGGGAGGATACACTGCTCTGATACCACTATAATGTCCCCAAATGAACATATTTAACCCAAGTTGGATTTTGGGCAAATCCAAACCCCAAAAGCAATATAATAAATTATTTATCAAATCAAACACTGCAGATCTGAATTTTATATGAGAAGTGTGACTAGGGTGGAGTGAAATACCACCACAAATCAGCCCCTAAATCTATATCATTCCACGCAAATCTGATACCACTAATTTATAAAGCCCAAATATGTATAAAAATGCAGATTTCTGAAATAAACAATGTTGCAATAAATTATTTGAAAACCATGTCTACAAAGATAACTTCAAAAATTCATATTTTTTGCTAGAGAAGTCCAAATGAACTGAAACTTTGAATCTTGGGCCACAAAAATATGAAGAATAATATTCTAAAATTAGTTTTCGCACAACAAACATGAAACCCTAATTTTGCCTTAAAAAGTAGGTCGCCCAACACATTTAGGGCATCAAATCAGCTCCAAAAATTATGAAAATAATTTATTTTGATTCCCAAAATTCAGTACAATAAGAAGCAATAAATTTCAGACCTGGGATGTCTCAAATACACTGCAAACCAACTAAAAGATGGATCGCTCCAGCTGGTACGATGAACATACAACTGCTGCAATTTTATTCTTCAACAACACTGCTGAAAATAGTAGAAATTTGTGAAAGCCCAATAGAGTTTCCTGAATGGAAATTCCTCTCAAACTCTTGGGGGTTTTCGTCCACAAGAGGGAAATACTAAAGGTTTTCGTCCTTAGATATTTTTATGCAAAAGCTACAAGCTTAAGACACAAACCAAAAATTATCAAGTGAATATCGAATGCCTCTCAAGCAAGTCTACTCCTTTTAAAGGAAGAAGAGACCCAAAGCAACCTCCAAAATATCTAATCAGCTTGCATGATTCTTTCAATGCATTTTCCACCCTCCTGGCATCACCAAGAACTCATAATGCCCGTAGTGACATCTGAATGTTGTCTTGAGGATGTCCTCCTCTCGAACCCGAATCTGATGGTATCCTGATCGAAGATCAATCTTCGAAAAGTAAATGGCCCCATGCAATTCATCCAAAAGCTCATCAATACGAGGGATGGGATACCTGTTTTTGATTGTCTTCTTGTTGAGGGCCCGGTAGTCGATACACATTCTCATCGTCCCATCCTTCTTCTTCACCAACACCACCGAAGAAGCAAATGGGCTAGAACTAGGATCGATATGCCCCATATCAAGAAGTTCCCTGATGGTCCTCTCTATCTCATCCTTAAATTTCTTAGGATGACGATAGGGTGTAGTGATCACTGGCTTGGCACCCTCCTCCAACTCTATGACATGCTCAAACCCTCTGTCTAGCAGTCTTCCTGGAGGAATATCACCAAAAACCTGCCCATGCCTATCTATTATGGTTTGAATATCTGTATGCAACTGTTGTCCACCATCTGAAGAAGATTTGGATGAAATGAAACATTGGGCTGCCCATGCAACCTCTCCATGACTGATAATAGACTCCATCCTATGTGCTGAAACAACTCTAGGCCCACCATCCGAAAGAGCTCGTAGCACAATCTTCTTCCCATCTGACATAAACTCTAGCTCCATTCGTCTGAAATCCTGCACATATCTCCCCAGAGACTGAAGCCACTGAATTCCCAAAACTGCATCTATCTCTCCAAGTCCAACTATGTAAAAATCATCTGTCAATGTGTAGTCTCCTAGCTGGATACTACGCTGTGGAATCCGTCTAGTGCAGCTTAGAGCAAAGCCATCTGCCACTCGTACACTGAACCCCTCAAATTCTTCAACCTGTAATCCACGCTTCATCACAAATCCCTCATCAAGGAAATTGTGTGTAGCGCCACTATCAATCAAGCAAACAACTCGCTGGCCCTTAAGCACTCCTTTCAAATGAAAGGGATGATACCTAGGGACTCCAGAAAGTGAAGTAATAGTACCTGAGCCTGGTGTATCTCCAACTTCTAGTTCTACCTGGGGCTGCTCCTCATGTGCACCATGATCACTATCCTCTGCATCTGTATCTGCTAAAGAATCTGCCTCTACATCTGAGATAACCTCAATAAGATGCACCTTGCCTTTCCCAAGGCAGTTGTGTCCAGGCTCCCAATGGTCCTTGCAATGGAAACAAAGTTTCTTCCTCCTCAACTCATTCCGAGTCTCCTGATCTATCCTAGAGGGAAAACACTCTTCCGCCGAGTAGTGGAACGCTGAATTGGATTAGAGCTTGTGAAGGGGCTTCTTACTAGGTTGGTAAGAAGTGGGAGTTGTCTCCAAATCTAATGCTATCTGGATAGCATCATGTAATGTAGTAGGCCAACGGGCCTTGACCAACCCTCTTATCCTGTCATGCAGTCCCTCAATGAAAAGCATTACCACACGCCTCTCGGGCATCTCGGGAACCATTACCGCAATCTGCTAAAATTCGTTGATGTAAGAATCAACATGCCCACTCTGTCGTAGCTGTGCCAAATCCCTGTAATATAGTTCCACATCTTTGCGGTCAAATCTGGCGATCAACTTCTCACTAAACTCCCTATATGACCGTAGTAAGTCATGTCTCTCGTGTGATAAGCCCATGGTGCCACTCAATCATATGCCACTCCTCCCAAGTGTAGAGTATGGCAATCGAATAGCCACTGTTCTGCATAGGTTTGAGAGTGAGGTATGTATCAAGCTTGTGAATCCATGCCCTGGCACTAATCTTTCCACTGCCATCGAAGGTGGAAAGGGTCACCTTATTGGTAACCTGCTTCAATTCTTTGTTTTGTTGGGTCCTAGGCCTCTGTGCTTGCCTAGCTCTCAAGCTCTCCCTTTTCTGCATACAATACTGGTGGAGGGGAAAGGCGTTCCGTACCTCTTCCGGTAATGCTCTCCACTCATCATGAGCTACCATTACATTATCCTGAAAGGCTATGTCTTCAAGTGGGTCCTCAACTAATGGTGGCTCCTCCCTTGGTAGGAATCTAGGCTGCATAGGTCGATCCGCAGTCCTCGTGGGTCTCCTTTCTTCTGTATATCTCCTATCTCGTGGAGGGGAACCCCTTACGCTACCCACCTCTGTAGGTACCCGGCTGTGCCTTTTGTGGCTGCTAGCTATGGATGCAGATCTTTCCCTTCTATCATGCCGATTTCTTGCCCTATCCATAGTCAAATTCTCCATCAGCTGTCTCATGGTCTGAATCATTTCCTGATGGGAATCGATCATTCCGCTGAAAAGAACATCTGGGTCAGGTCGCTCACGTCGTGGAGGAGTGTGTGCTCCTCCTCCTCTATCCATGATTCCGGGACTACCTTCGATTCGACGTGCCTGACTCCTTGTATAATATCGGTGTGGCCCAACTTCTGTAGGCTGCATAAAACAAACCAAAACAAACCAAAACAAACCCTCCAGGTGGGAGGATTGATGCTCTGATACCACTGAAAGATCCCTAGATGGATCCCCCTTACACTCCAATGAGTTTTTATATCAAACAAAACAGCAAATACAGATTTATGTATTTTATGTCAATTTCCCTAATGCAGATCTGGAAAATGCGACTAGGGTTTAATAGAGATGCCAATGTAAATCACACCCAATAAAAATACTTTTGATTTCTAATGACTGCCCAGATATTTGGAGGCTGAATTATACAGAAAACTGAACTTATTACAGTCCAAAATAGCCCAGAAAATCAGATCTGAAGTCTGTTATTATTCAGATTGGAAATCTTCAAAAATACACTTCAGAAAATGATAAAAAGTACAGCAATCAGTTTACAGTATTATGGCAAACATTTGACAAATATTTTTAGATGAAAATACCTCTGGAATTGCTGCCAAACTGCTTACAATAGGTCGACCCAACTGCTGATTGAAAATCACTGAAAATCACCTTCAAACCTCTTCACAAACACGGCTGAACTGAACCTGGAAATCTGATGAATAACGCTGGGAATTTCTGAGTGAAATCCCCTCTCAATCCCTTGGGGTTTTCGTCCGCAAGAGATAAATCCACAAGGGTTTTCGTCCTTGGAATTTCTGATAAAAGCTCAGAGCTCTTAACAATGCAAAAGATGATAATAAAAATCTGGATGCTCCCATACAAGTCGACTTGTTTATTTAAAGGGAAATCAGCCCAACTACCACCTCCAAGTCGGCCAATCAAATTATTTCACTCCCCTATGCTGGTCGCATTTTCCTTTTTTGGGCTTAATGGCACGATTTCCCAAAAATGACTCCCAAGGCAAGTCGCACTTTCCCTTTCTAATACAATTACTTTTAATTGTATTTTGACATTTTAATTTATTATTAAACTTTATCATTTATTATATGTGCTTTTCATAATATTATTATTTATTTTTTAAAACAATAGCACAATATAATAAAATAATAAAGCTTCGTCACCCTAGAAACTCCCCCTTGGCCGTCGGGTAGACAAAAAGGGCCAAAGGTCTTCATCCAAGCTTATGCGGAAAGAGGGGACATTACATAAATATATAGAGTATATGCGCCATAACAATGGGTTAATATATATAAAGGCCAAACACAACCCCTCCATTTGGGATCCACACTTTAGGGCACTACATTAATTTTATATTCATCTTAAATAATATTATTGAATTGATATAAGTTGATATAAGCTGGTTTTTACTTCTTATTTATAACAAGACCCTCTGAATATTTTTTCCAAGAAAAGCAATCATTCCTCTCGAGAATCCTACAACATAAATTGTTGAAACATTTGAGGGTGAGGCCCTTGACAATTCTCCTCGGACATCTTTTTATAACATTGTGTGATGTTGTTGGTAATGTTAAAGCTTTTATGGTTAATGGGTCTAGGCCACTTAGGAGAATTTTGATTGTTTAACACTTAGTCTAAGACTTACTACGTAGGCAATTTAAGGCCCCATGAAATACTTGGGACCTAGCTTCATAGCCTATTTGGACCTTCCAGACATCACAATGACAACATGGGTTGTTATACTGCTTTGCAAGAAAGTTTTTAGCAAGGAAAGGATCATTTTGTTGGAGAGATAAGTAGAAAAAAATAACTCCAACATGTGGCATAGTTTCATGATCTAAATAGTGCTCAAGTGTTGGCCATAACTAGTAAAAATACTCATCAAAAAGATCCGCAAAATGATTCCAGAAAACTGTCTTATCAAGCTGCAACAACAAGTGTTGGGGTCCTTATTGTAGAGACTAGAAGTGGAACAAAGGAAATTATTTCTGTAACTATGAGACAAAATCTTTGTATAATCAAATCAGGTATACCACAGCTCTCGCCCTATGTCTGAATAAACAATAGCGAGGCAAGGATCTAACAGTTCTATGAAAAAGATGTTGCAAAGCTATTTGGCCTGCAAGGACATCTTTCAAGCACAATGTCTTGGGGTGGCTTGTGATTCATTGAGGGCTAGCTGTTAAAGAAATGTTGGGCAAAGTGGGCATCACAAACTCTTTCTGCATCTTATGTGGGAGAGAGGAGACAATTGATCAAAACTTTTGAAAATGTTCCACAGCTATGTCATTTTGAGCTTGGCTTCAGGCTGAATTCATTTCCTCTTTATCACTCCTTTGTCTTGGTGAGGAGCTCTACAAGGAGATTCTTGGACGAGCAACACCAAAAGTGTTTGGTGGACTATCTGTTTGGATTTTATGATCTTGTGGAAACCATGATACAAATCTACTTTTAATGAAGATTCTTCTCCACTTACAATGGTGAGGTTGGGACTCTTCAAGCAAGAGCTAGCTTTGATTATTAAAGCTCAGTGGAAATGGATACATAAAGACGTCAATTCTTTGCCCATTAGAGCTAGGCACTAGACTGAATTCATTTCCTCTTTATCACTCTTATCTTGGTGAGATCTCTACTAGCAGACTCTTGCATCAACAGAACCAAAATTGTGTGGCATAAAAAATCGGTTTGGACTCTATGAGCTTCTTGTGGAAACCATGAGACAAATCTACTATTAATGATGATTCTTCTTCACTCACCATGGAGAAGTTGGGACTCTTGAAACAAGAGCTAGCTTTGATTGTTAAGCATAATTGGTAATGGTTCCGTAAATATTTCCACTCTTTGCACATCAGGGCACACGCCCAAGGACCGTCTTTCAATGCTTTTATAGGGAGATATTTTCCTTGTGCTTATTTTTCTTGAATGATATAAACTTCTTTCTTATTTTCGTTAATAAATGCATTTTAAAAAGATCCCACAAATCATACTATTTATTGAAAAATAATTACCATTCATTTAGCAAAGGAACTAAGAGAACCAATATTTTTACTCTCACCCAAAACCCAAACAGGCCTAAAGCCTTAATCATTCCACATAAGGTGAGATGAACATGTTCGTTAGGCTTTTAAAATCCTTTTCAAAAATCTTGGTTTTTAAAATAAAAAGCATTTGAAATCACATTTAGAAGAAAGAGGATTTTAATATTTAATGTCTGACTAAAACCTACCACACAGCTTCTCCAAAGATAGTTTTAGCAACCCATTTACATGCCAAAACAAACCTTGCACCCTTACATCCACAAACCCCAAATCCCCTTGCTCTCTAGGAAGACTGCAAATATCTCATGGACCTTGGGAAAATTCTCTCTAGCCCCCCAACTCTACCCCATAGCTAGTTTCTAAGGATTCTTTCTAAGTTGTGTTGATTTCCATCATAAGGGAACCAACAAGGAGAATAGTAAGCATGGCCAGTTGGTAAGGTTCAACACACAACAATAATTTTAGAAATCGCCGACTAGCAAATACAATTAATTGAGACATTAATACCAAAGGAAATCACTTCCATTTACAATTGATCCAACAAGGAATTCTGTTTGAGCAAATGATCTAGAAAGAGCATTCCTAAGTGCAAGATATTGAAGGTTGTCTTACTTCAAGGCAAAGAATTGAATTATCCATCAAGTGCACATTAAGCATCCAAGAACAATGTAGTAAGTTAATCCCCCCAACTTATCCCTAGCAGCCTACAATAAATACCCTAATTCATTAGTAACTATGTAGAGAAGAAAAGCCGAGGGTCGGCCTTGCAAAATAAACTGTGAAGTTGACTAAAGGAGGATAAATGACCATTTAGTTGAATATAAATTGAAGCATTGGAAAACAATGATCCACACCACTTGGGCCCATGATGTCGGTGCAAGGAGGACAACCCCGTACTTGGGAACAAGCTACAAGTTATAGAATGAACAAAGGAAAACTATTACAAAAGTAAACCAAAACTTGGAATGTGGATGAGATTTGAAAAATAATGCATCTTCAATTCAATAAGAAAGAATGGGGTAAAGTACATGTTATCCAAAATTCACCCCCCAGGGTAAATTTTGATAACATGCATCAGATTATTTTGGTCCCAAGCAAATAGATTGATTAAAGGCCCAAAATCGTGTTTTTGGGCCCCCTCGGCTTCTTTCTAACTCTCCCATCCAAGAAGAAAACCCAATGAGTTAGAAAAGGTGAAAAAATGCAAAAAAAAACCAAGCTTAAGGCCGAAATACAGAGAAAATCGGCTAAGTCGGACATTCTTGTCCTAGGCGGTCCGCGCAGCAGTTGGGACAGTTGGGACGTCGGGACGCGAGGGACGCGAAAATCCGAATTGGCCGAAAGAGGGAAAAAATTGCCTAAGTCTTTTGTTTCGCGTGGTTTGGGACAGTTGGGCCAAAAACGCGCGGGACGCGGATCGGGCGGTTTGCTAAATCAGTCCATTTCGGGCGGTTCGGAGATATTTGTCCCAGACAGTTTGGGACATCCGGGCCAAAAGTACGCGGAGGACGCGAACCGGCCGATTCGGCCGAAACAGGGGACTTTCGTCCGGACAGTTGGGCCAAAAGTACGCGTGGGACGCGAAAAGCCGAAAGAGCCACCAACGAATGGAATCTCGCCACGTGTCTTCACCTCAAACAGGAACAAGGAAGCCCGAATCGGCCGATGCGGGAGAATGCGGCCGGGACAAATGCCGGACAAAAGTACGCGAGGGACCCGAAAAGCCGAAACGGCCGACAGCAAGGAAGAAAAGTCAACGTTTGACCCGTGAACTTCAAACGGCCATAACTTTTGACTCCGAGCTCCGATTTTCATAAAATTGGACTTTCTGGAACGAGTACAATGTCCTTTACGCCACAAAAACTGGATTTCTTATTTTTAATGAGGGTAGATATATTTAATTAAAAGAAGCATATTCAGCTCCAAATCGAATTAAATGCTCATTCCCACAAATGACGTAAAACGTCTGCCGCTGACCCCAAAACAAATTGCCCGCACTCAGAAGGCCATAACTTTTGCATTTCTCAACGAAATCGCACAAAATTGGTACCGTTGGAATCGTGGCTCCGAGCCCAATGCACAAAGAATCAAGAAATTCTAAATTTGATGAGAGATTAATCGATATTTTTTAGAAAACGTGGCTGGGTTCATAACAGTGTTTTATTTGGTGGTTGGGAGTGCAATTAAGAGGCATGGTCATCATTATTTCTCTGCTGCAGCACCTGGGACAGTATGGGGAGCCTTTTGCAAGTAATATATAATCATTTCACTCCATTTAATGCCTCTTACAAGTGGTGGAAGGACAGATTTCGGGATTTTCATTTTCCCTCTCTCTCTTCTCATTTTTCTATAAATTGGAGTGATGGGCTCATTGTAAAAGGGGGGGAGTTTTCAGATAGCAAAGCTCTGTCAAAATTGCTTTGTGAAGCCAATGTGCTGCAGGCCCTTGTAGTGGACTCTTTGCATGGTGATCCAGGCCCTTATCTTGTAATAGATTGAACTGCATATCATGAAGCAATAAACTATCGGTTTGTGGATGTATCTTCCCCGCTATGTTTTCTTGCATTCTTCTTGCCCCTTTAATCTTTCTACAAGAATATTGTGTCTATTATTATGTTCTTGCAGGATCCATTATCATTGTGTATGCTTGGAATATTGTTGTGAATGCGTTTTGCTAGATTATGGAGAACTCATTATCACCTCTTCTAGTGTGCATTTTGCTTCGTATTTCACGCATTTGGAGACTACTCTCACACCCCCTTTTCGGTGTATCACCGCTTTAGTGTAGGCTTTCATTTTATGCATTCTCTCTCCTGGTCCCTTGAAATTTAGATTAGAATAGTTAGTTTCCCCGCATTAGAGTAGATTGTGCGGGTAGTTTAGGAGCAAGAACCGGCTTTCTCTGGAGGTCTATCTCAAGTAGCAAGTCCTGAACTTGGAGATAGTACCCATGTTATCCAATCACACCGTGAGTTCAAGTATATGCACTTGTATAAACATAAGGGTGTTGTGATTCAGTGATAACAGTACAATCGTATACAATGTTCAATAAGGTTAAGAGAGATATCTCCCATGATCAAAGAGGAGGAAGAAGTTTCTAACTTATTTTCCTTGCCTCGAAACAAGATACGAGATGTGTATGAAAGATATTAGATACTCAGGGCATGCCAAGTATTCACCATTATTTGATCTATGGTCGTTTTGTCACTCTTTGGGTCAAATGGTTTATATATATGCATACATCATTGCAAGAATGTGGTTACAATAGATGACTTTTACAAGAGCGGTTCGTCTTCTTCCCAAGTGACCATTGAGCTTTTTGTAGGTGTGGCGCTTTTTAACTTGAAGATGGTATGTTGACAAATGCTCTAACACAACGCACACATAGAGAGTGCCACTTGGCGTGCCACGTGGCAGCAAGGAGTTGACACATGGACGCTAAGTTCAAGAGGTCCTATGCTGTTGGGAGGTGTGTTGCGAGATGTTGAAGTGATATGCAATATATTATGCAGCACTGCAAGACTGTGAATATGGTGCAAAGTTCAAGAGATTTTGTGCAGCACTAGGGGCTGTGCGGTAGTCCACAAGGAGATGCGCCAATGCATGAAGATACTGTAAGAGTCTTTGTGTGTGGCACAAGATATCGCAAGGCCGAGGAGGTCCAAATCCTAAGGAAGAGTGTGTGGACCTACACAACTGCACACAAATCAAACAAGGTCTTCACACATTTGAAATTTAAGGCCAAATATAAGCTAAAGCAATATTTACATTATTGGTTTGTCCACAACATGATACTGGTCTATTACGTGCCCAATTCAGGTTCAAGCACAATTCACCTACAAGCTCACCTCGGGTACATCCCAAACAATCTAGGTACAGTTGGAATCTTTTGTTGAACTTGGGGATACCTAGAACCTCCTGGGAATAACAGGGGCAAAACTCACAGGCTTTTGCTAGTTTTTTTAATTTTTTCCCATTTTTGCACAATGAGACTTGAAATGATGAAAAAACAAAAAAAAAACACTTACAAAGTTACAAACCATAAAAGTTGCTAAAATCTCAAAAAGATAGCATAAAACAACACTTGCCTCTCATTATACAAAAAACAAAACACGAAAGAACACACCTACCTCTCATTGCTCATTTAGGATTAAAACTTCATCAAGTGAAGTTCTAGATATATTATTATCATATTCTTATGCTAGTACAAGTGCCCATTCATTGCCAAGGTGATTTAAGAGCTTGAAAGAAGGATTTGTGGATTGGTGGTAAGGTTCTAACTTCTATTGTTTTTCTTTGTTTTCAATTTCTACACCCTTTCTCATTTTCTTTTTATTGTTTTTTTGTCATTTATTGAACAAGTTGTCAAGTACATGTAAGCTATGCCCTAGGGTTTTTTTTTCATCAGATTAATATTGTGTTTTTTTTTAAATTGCAATTACAAGCACTCAATGGCAACAAGTGCTAGCTCCATGGGCCAACCCTAATTCAAAACCAATTCACATTTGCCACTTTGGAAGCATGTCAAAATGCTAGAGAAGGTTTCATGTTGTGGATGGTTGCGATGTCAAATACACTAGCTCATACGGTCAGGTGAAAGCCCCTTGTGCAATACCTAGCTAGGGCATCAAAGTTTGCTGAGAAGAAGGATACACTATTGCAACAACAATTTTTCAATACATCAAAGAGAATGAAGAATCAAATGCAATTTTTTCCTTGAAATATAGTCAACCTTTGAAAATAAAAGATCTCAATTGAGGAAGCCACTAGTTGCCCCATCTCCTATTGGTTCCCAGGTTGTCGTTGTGATGCATCTTTTTTTACCAAACCTTCCACACACGACGAGGATGCTTGACACGGGAGCATTTGAATTCACGAGTTTTCTTGCATTACCAAAAATACTTAGGGTAGAAATAAGAAGCTTTTGCAGCCTTAAGCAAAAGCCACAAAACATTTTGTTTAGTGTGGGAATAAGAAAGGCAGCGTAAACCTCCAAGATGACTAAAAACCCTACAAAGCAAAATGTTCTAAGATCTTGCATGAATGTCCAGAAGCTCTATAGGAAGGATTCTGCAAAAAGTCTTGTGCAACAACATATTAAGAGCCTGTGTGCATCTATGTGCACAATGTATTTGTCTTCACACACCGGGTTTGTTAAGCTATCACATGGAATTACAACTACAAGTCACCTGATCGACTTTCTTTGCAACAATAATAACAGCAAAAATTGGAGTGTTTCCATCCAACGGTAATGCCCCATGAAAGATTACATATTTACCAATTCATTTCAATTAACCGTGATTTGACAAGGGAATGATATGTTTACAAAGGTGACTTTATAGAAAAGGGATCTTTCTTTTCACTTGGTGAATGCTATAAATAAAAGGGGCGAAGATCTTATGAGGGAGGGAGATTGAGATTGATCATGAGATAGTTCAAATTCGAGTTCAAGAAGGAGCCAAGTTTGATTCAAAATTTATTACCTGTAACCAAGGTTGCAAGATACAACACCCCTCAAGCTAGGGACACATATTTGCATGACAAATATTGATACAAGTACAACATGGCTCGTATACGACCCAGATACCATACCCAGCCATATCTAGTTATGGACCTATAACTGCACTCTATTGGATAGAGCTAGAAACAATATGTGGGTTGTCTGTAGCCATATCTGATTTTAATTTTTTTTAATAACTTGATAAAGAACCCTCAAAAATCTACAAAGATAATTTTAAAAGTGCAATGACCCCCTTAAATAAATTTAGCAGCAACGACTGAGGAAGTGGAGGTGAATAAGTATTGATCCACTCTTTTCTTTCAGATTTTCACATTGGCTCTGCCCAACCTGTTATCCTTTCATTTGATTTGTTTTCTTTAGCCTAGTTTTCTTTTATTCTTTCATTTTGTGTGCTTTCCTTTGGTACCCAGATTCTTCCCTTTCCTATGGGTTGGAGAGTGTGTAATTAGCATGCATTCTATAAAGTTGTGAATGGAAGAAAAAGAATTTCTTAGGTTAATGTATATGTTTGATATCATATTAAGTTAATAAATAATGTTTGGTATTAGATAGTATTTAGTGAAACGATTAAAAAATACTAAAATTAAACATTATAGATAATTTAGTAAATCTATGAACATTAAAAACAACAAAAATAATAATTTGGTTATGTTTCAATTAATCATCAATATTCTTGATATATAGAATTAAAAATTATCAGTTAGTACTATACGTTTTCATTTTAAATTTAAATTGACATTTGACTTGTGTTTTAGCAAACTTGTATGTTTATAAGATATTGGTCAATTTTTTATATTTTAAAATAACCATCGTCTAAGTTTAAATTTTAGATTTATTTATAGTTTAGATATACTTGAACTGATAATAAATTTATAAATATTGAACAAAATCAATTTTAATCTAATGTGTATAATTTAGAATTTGTAATTACTGCAAATTCATATATAAAATTATCCTTTGTTTCATTTAATTTATGATATAGATTATAATTATGATAAGTTAAATATAATGTGTATTGTATTTATATATAATGCATCCAACTATATCAGTATCATGGGGTCTTAAAAATTAGTGGTATCCGTATTTGTATCCATGCAACTCTACCTGTAACAGATGTGTTTGGTCCCAAACCAAAAGCAATTTAAACAAATTGTCTTCACACATTATTCAAAATCCAATGTTCGTGCTCCTTTTGAGAAAGATGGCTGTATAACAATGAAATTTGAATGCTTTTTTAATTGTTCAGTGTTGATTCCTTCTCTTAATTTTGTTTTTCAATCTCCTCACACTACATCATCCTATAGATAGAAGGTCTTTAGAACTTCCCTCGACTGACAGGGAGATGAACTCAATTAACTTTAAAAGGTTGGGGGAAAACCTTGAATTGAGCTTCTCTTGGCCAACATAAGGAGGTAAGGTTCCTCTCCTCCTGCCGAGTCCCTCAATATCCTCTCCTGTTGATCAAGGGAATTTAGGACTTCTCTGAACATAAATTTGGAGACCCTTGCTGACCTCACAGAGTAAAATCCAGCCTACTTTAATCAATTTGGAGACCCTAAGTTGACCTCACAGGATGAAATCTAGCCTCCTTCATTTTGCAACTATACAACCAATGATTTAGAGATCCAACACTGCCATCTACAGAATGATCATTGCCACAAAAATGGCTTCTTCTAACAATGATTCCAGAAAGACATTGATTGCAAATTGAAGCTCCACACCATATAGAACTATAAACCATTTTTTTATCATGGATCATATACCTCTTCGTTATGAGAATGTGACTGAGGGCAGTACACAGATTCTTGAATCACCCACATAAGCTTCTCAATACATATCATTTCATTAAACTTAGTTATACTACCTCATCATCCCATGGGCTTAAAAGACGCATGTTTTAACTATCAGATATAAAGCTCTTGAATTGTTCAGACAAATAAAATCCTTGAGAGGAAAAGCCTGACGAAGGTATTAAGAACCTAAATTGTAAAAGAAATGGAGCCTACACAATCAAGTTCTTCATTTCTTTAAAGGCAGATTACTTTTACTAATAGGATTACCAAGACAAGTGTCAACAAATTAGTAGATAAATAGGTAGTCAATGATGCTCTCACATCTGATGATTCAATGGAGTTTCAAAATTACTGTTACTAAAACCTCCAATTAATCATGGTTTTCCTATTCATCACAATTTTAGCTATATCCCAACATTTTCCTGATTTTTTTAATATCATAGCTATCAAGTGACGATAGAGGTTAGGGGAATGGGGTTTTCGGGAAGGCAAAAATTCCCAAATTTCTAGGATGGCGGGGAACAGCTATTAAACTAACATGAATAAAAATTAATATTTTAATATTTTAAATTTATTCAATGTAATTTAGGGTTTTAAACTTTATTTAATGTTTTTTAGGGTGCTTTTGGAATTAGGGTTCAAAGTTATTGTAAAAACATAAACTTTTTTGTTAAATTAAAAATGGGGGATATGAGATATCCATAGTTACAGGGACGGGGACGGGGAGATGGTGGGACGGGGGGACGGGGTTTCCTAACGGCAAAAAATTTCTAAATTTTGGGGACGGCGGATTAAAAAATATATTAATATTTAAAATATAAAGATATAGTGACTAAATTATATAAATAAGCTGAAATAAAACCATTTGAGATTTAAATAAGGTGAAACTTGAACTCATAAACATCAAATACATTCCTTAATACTCATGATTCTTTCAGAAGTTTGCAAGAAGTTGCTTGGTCCAAAAAGGTGCAAAAATTGATTTTATGAAAATAAGAAAATTATTGCCATCAATGCATAGAGCTCAATAAAATATGCACTTTTAGAGAAAACGACACCTGAAACGGAGCCACAGAATGAAAGTTATGGCACATGCAAGTTTTTGCTACTACATCTTCCCGGACCCTTTCCAAAAATGGCAAAATTTTTTCATCCTTGTGATTTTTTCACCAAAAAGCAAAAAAATGCCAAAAAAGGAAATAAATTCGTGGGGGACGTCTGGACGTCCCCCCCACGTTTCCCCGTCCCCGGGACGTTTCCCAATGTTTTCAGACGTCCCCAGGACGTTTCCTAGAAAAAAAAAAAAAAAAAAAAAAGCGTGGGGAAACATTTCCCCCGTCCCCGCATCCCAGGGCGTCGGACATCCCGGTTGACGTGTCAAACAGGGGGACGCGCGTCCCAGCGTAACACTTGAGATATCCCTCCTAAGTTCCCAAGTCCCCAAAACATTTGTGACATCACCAAAAATCTAAGGACGTGTCCCGAATAACACTAGTAAAAAAAGAGGTCATAATTACAACAAAAATCCTAATTTTAATCATTTTCAAATATTTTCTCGACTAATCTTATTTGTAGAACTTGTCAAATAATTGTCATTTTTTTATAATACTCAAAAGTTTGTAACTCTTAAACCAATGCTTTGAAGGATAATTTTTGCTTGTTGCGTAGATGCATAGACAACAAATGAAAGAATAATTCTATGGCTCTTTTGCTCATTGTTGTGAATGTACATAAAAATGATTTGTGCAAAGGTTCTTTTTAAGAATCGATCTTAAGATGCGGTGATTTTACTCTTCTCTAGAAGCATCTTTGCATATAAAGATGTTCTAGCTTTGAACTAAAAAGCAATGTAGTTCAAAATGTGGTTGGTTTTGTCACGGAAGAATGCACCCTTTGGGGACTGGTGTGATGTCTCCCCTTCCAACTGACAAAATTGAAACACTCCTAGGCTATGGGTGACCTAAATGTTGGAGTGAATCTCCAAAGAGGGTTGGTTCCCCTAGTGTAATATCTAAAATTAACTTCTACTCTACTGCATGAAATGGGAAAAGGAGAAGGAAAGACTGAAAATAAAAAGGGGATGATACACCAGAAAGTTTGAGGATCTTTAGACTTGTTTGAACCACACAAATGGACCACGGAACCATACACACCATACACAACTTACAAATGGATATGTCAATGCAAAAGTGTTTTAGAGAAGGGTTTGAAGCTATGACAGAATAAAGAAGGGAAACAAATGGCTCCGGAAGGGCAATTTGATGAACTCCACAACTGAATCTGCAAAAACTTGGTTAAACACAATCTATGACTTGTAAATTAACATATAATTGCATAAAGGCATGGAAATTAAACTGCAAATCAGGGATAAAACAATATCACAAGATAAAATCAGCTTAAAAACACAATATTGCACAATAAACAGGTTGTAAGAAGGTAGAAATAGCTCCTTTATTGATCTAAGAGGTGAAACTAGTACAAAATATCACTCATGACCCCTGTTCTTCCACTCAAAACACTAGATAACTCTAGGATAATGAACAAAAAGTGCAGAGATTACTTTTACAATGAATTCCATGGAGTTTTATAGAGAATTGAGGAGAGAAGAAGAGAAAGAGGTGCAGACATGCAAGTCTGATCAATTAAAAATAGAAAAGCATGAGAGTGTTGCATGTTCATGCTACCCTTCTGCTCTAGAAATAGATAAATAGTCTAAGAGCATGCATGGATTTTTGTCTTTTCCTGCTCCAAAACAGCTCTTTGTGCTAAAAATAAGAAGAATCATGCTTTAGAGATGAAGTTCATGCCCAGAATAGCTTTAACATTGAAAACATGCAAGTAATCGATCATCATCTGCTTGCAAATAGACATTCATACTCCAAATTTATCAAATTCACACTCAAGAAGAAGGTTTGAATGTCCAAAAATAGATTTTGTTAAAAAAACACACCGTTGCATCCTTTTCTAAAGTTGTGACTTGTTTTTGCCCAAAACTAACACCTCCTTGCATGGTTGACCCCTTTTTAGCCTCTGAATGTTATAAACTTGCAATTTGATCTAAGAAATTAGCTAAAAATAGCTTTTTGGCATTTCTGCGTTGTTTGTGTCAAGCGGTGCGGTGGTCCGAGAATTGGCAGAATGAGAGAACAATTCCCTTTGTTCCCTCTGGAGCCGACATAACCACTTTGTTTCCTTTTTCTTAATCGGTTGATTCGGTTATGCAAGGAGCGAGAGGGAACCCTAGAACTCTTCCGTTTGGGCCTTAAAAATCCAACTTAACTTTCCTTCAAGTGGCTGAACCAGCTAAGCGGGGAACTCACATAACTGTGGAACAGTTCCTCTGGTGCCAAAGAATGTCGATTTTGCCGATTGTGTCTTTTGTGGCCATGGCGGGATGCAGAGACGGAGAGAACGAGGGGATGTTCCCTAAGTTCCTTGTGGAGCCAACATGTCCGACTTACCTTACTCCTTCGCCTTCGTTGGTGTTTGCAGGCCTGCAGGGAACCGACGGAACCTGGGAACTATTCTCAATGTTTCATGAATTGCCGACTTAACCGACTCCACCCCTTCCTTTTACCTTTTTCAATGTTTGCGGGCCTACGAGGAACCGATAGAACACAGGAACTGTTCCCAGGTGTTCCGTGAACTACCGATGTAACCGACTCCGCCCCTTCCTTTTACCTTTTTCAATGTTTGCCGGCTGTGAGGAACTGACAAAACCTTTTTCACAGTGTTCCATGAAGTGCCGACATAACCGAGCACTGCCACTCGTTTGTTGAGGATTGGGTAAGGTAGAGGTTTGGAGAACTCAAAGAACAGGAGAACAATGCCCACAGTGCCCACAAAACCCGATTTTTCCGTTTTCTTAGTGCAATGCAGCCAAGGCGATAAAGCGGGAACAGATAGAACAAAGGAACATGTTCACCTATTCCTCAAAAGCCAATTTGTCCGATTTCACCCAAATTTGACCCAATTTTGCAAAATTTGACTAACTCCCTAACAATGAGACTTAGCAAGATGGAGGAACAATGCCCAGAACACTGAAATTTGCCCAAAACTTGTAAAATTTTGAAATTCCATTGATCCATGACAACACCGTGACTTGTCAAAACATCAAAATAGTTGGGGCTGGTTTTGGATAACAGTTGAGTCTCCCGGACACTAGGAAGGAGTTATACATAAGTGATCTTTTATAAGTAGATTTGGGAAATCTGATATTTGCTAATGGAGTATGATAGATTGTTGCTTTTGTAGTGCACCCCCAATGCCAACAGGTATTAACCTTTTCAATTGGGGTGGTTATGAAGAAAACAAGGTATTAATAATCTTTTTGAAGTCCAAACTAATAAGAACTTTGGTGTTTTTTGAAAACGAGTATATGGCCAATGTTGAATTGCCACTTGCCCTTCCATTTTCATGGACTTTGAAAAACAATATTAAGGAAGAGGAGTCAGTCTTTGCACCCTAAGTTTAAGGGTGCACATAGGCACCATAATATAGTATAATTCAAAACAAAAAACACCCTTTAATAGGTTATGCTCTCCCCATTATACATATTTCATTTTAGAAGTTAAAATTATATGGAAGAGACTTTTTTAAATATTTAAATTTGGTTATTTTAAATACAAAGAAATTCAAGGTGGACCATTACTTGAGAATTAAGTCATATATTTTTCCCACCTATTTGTCATCATTTGATTGGCTAATTGGTTTGGAATGACTTGATGTGACTTATTTAATAAGGCACTTTTTTCAAAATGTAAGTGGGAAAGTAACATGTACTAGCTCTTTAGTTTTCATGTAAGTTATTGGTCTGTGCTCAACCATTGACTTGTCTCCCTTAATTATACATCAATTCCCGAAATTCAGACAAGTGAATGTTTAATATGTGTTGTTACTTCTCTATATTTTTCCCATAACAATAGATTGATAATTCTGTAAAGATTTTTTTACATAGTAAACACTACTAATTCTATTCCATTTCTACGTATATCCTTTCTTCCATAGAAATGTATGTATATATTTTGCTTATTACCTTTATAAAATTGTGTTCTGGTGTTCTCTGTTTCGTCAATAATTTCCATGTGTAGAAACCTCGCCCCTGCTAGTTGTGTAAATTTTCTGCAATGTGCTTTGCATGAAGAAAATAGGAGATACATGGGCCAAATAATTGAAGCGATACACCAAACAAAATTGCGCATTGAGAGATGCGTGTGATTTATATCTGGTGTTCTGTAAGACAATATGACCTTTGAGAACCATTAATTCTGAAATATTTACTCGGTAAAAGTAAAGACATTGCATTGGTAATCAACAGACCGTGGCGTTATATGCAAACGTGAATAAGCCCTTGTCGCCTGGTGACCTAGTTACTTACTTAATTGGCTATATTTATCTGGTGTATTTCAGGTTTGAAGATGGTACAGATTGGCGTTATTTAAATAATAGTACCTGAGATGGCTTTGAGAACAGCTTCCTGAGGAGGGCTAGCATCTGTATCGGCATTGGAAGAGGCAGAATTAAAAACACATTTACGTTGAAGTGGAAGAGGAAGATGAAGTTGAAGATGACAAGGGCCGCTTCCTGTTCCTATTCCTGTCTTTCTTTTCGCCGGTGAAGAAGAGGACGACGGAGAGAAGCCTAACATCATTCTCAATCTCACTCTCACTCTCACTCCTAGTGCGCCTGTGCTAACCATTATTACGCTCTCTTTTGTTCTCCGCACTGCGCTGCACTTGTAACCACACCGCTACCTCACTGCTTCATCGGATAACCGTATGACCTACACTGCTATTTCTCCCTCGCTTTCCTCCACAAATTCATCAAATACCAAGTATGCAATTTATTACTTCAAATGAGGGAAGTTATATTGTTCTTATCACAAATATAAAGAGTTTGAGTAGATGTAGATTGGGAATTGTTGTACATCAAAAATCCAATACATTTACCCCTAAACAATATAAATTTTAGGGGCGAATTTTCGTTTATTCACAAATATTTAGGTTTTTAAATTTAGATTTGGTTAATTATGAGATGTTAGGTTACTTTTTATTTCATTTAAATTCTTTGGGTACAAGTTAATTTTTTGGGTTGATTCACCTAGCGTTTATAATAATAGTCAAATTTTTATATTCAAATCACCTTTATCGCGTGGACAAAGAGAAATTTGCTATCGGCCAATAGCATAATGTTGTCGGTCGAGTAACATAATCTTGTCAGCTAGTAGCATAATGTTGTCGATCGGTGGCATTATGTTATGATATTGTCGGTCGATAGCGATAAGATAATGCTACCAACGAACAACATAATGTTGTCGGTCGAGCATTATGCTACCGTGAGTTAAAATAATTTGTCACAATGACAAATTAGAGGTTTTCACCAATGTTTTAGGACTATGTCCCTCTACTTAGGAATGGGGCAACTCCATTTATTGAAAATGGGGAAATGTGTATACTACTCTAACCATTGAGGGTGGCCTTTCGACCGGGGATCACACAGGAATACTCCACTAAACTCGTGTGCAAAAGGAGGTGGAGGAAAGGTGTTTGTATGGAGAGAGGGTAAAAGTGAGAAGGGGGTTTTATTCAATAAATAACAAGTTGAGTTTATTGACATAAAACCATAATACTTCCAAGTTAACAATGAGAAGACACCAATATGCAAAGCAAGACAAACAACACAATTAACACAAAGTTTAATTGTATTATATTCATCAAAAGATGCATTCTTTCCATAGTTGTGCAGGATTACAAAGCTCTATTGGAGTAGGAGTTGAGATGGAGAGGAATACATTAAGCAAGAAATAGAAGAAATACAATTTGCTAAAGGGGCGAAAACTAATATCCTTTGGAATAGAGAGAGCATTACAATTTATAGCCAAATCCAGTGGCTCTTCATATTCCCATGTGACTTTTCAACTTAAAGTGCAATTGCCAAATCGAACTTTAAGTGACTTAAGTCACTTTTTACAAAAATTCTCCTCAACGAAGAAATAGAATTCTAGAGAGAGAAAGAGAGAAGAAGAGAGAGAAGATAGATGTTACAAAATGAAGTCTCACTCTTCCTTCATGGTGGAGATGAATGTTGCATCTAGACATGATCTTCCTCGACTGACTTATCTGATTAGAACACATCTCTTCTTAGACCTAGAAATGATGTTTCATGCCTTATCTAGAATGGTCATTTTTATTATATCTTGGAATCTCTTATTTCACCTCTGATGAGAAATGGTAGGATGAACACATGAACATGATATCCTTTCTTCCATATGAGAAAACACTCCTCTTACGATCATCATGAAGAATGCACTTGTACCACACACACCTCAAACTTGACAACCATGACAATGTTTGGAGATTCTTGAGATTATTTTGCGAAACATAACAACACTCATAACCATGGTTCCCATTGTGAATGTTTCACCTCAAAGTATACGATAAAATAGATAAGGCAACGGTCAAGAGGAATGCCTGTGATTATGTAGATGGTATGCGCACGTTGTATAATTTGATCAGACTGGATGTGAGAACTTCCTTTGGCTATGAGGAACGAGATATATAAGAAACAAAACAAGACCACTAAATGATATTAAATAGCAAATGACAATGGATTACCTAGCGATTGCTAGTTCCGGAAGTGTGATACTTCCTAGATGGTTGTCAATCCACTGTTTTTATCAAATTAATGAAAGTAAATACGAGAAATAAAGGTCATATTGCTAACACTTTGATTTAGGTATCTCAAAACATTATCAACACACTAGATTAAGAAAAATATTGAAATACAAACTAATCTAGCATTAGGAAAGGTATGTTTCTAGTTGGGGAAGGTCGCAGAGGTATTAGGTAAGGTCTAGGTGGAGTTTGGTTGAGTTATGGGTTGTTTGGTGGAGGTTAAGAAAAAGACATAGTGACCGATATCGGTTTGATGACCGATGTCGGTAGAGAGGGTGAGACCGACGACGGTTAAGGTGACCAACGTCGGTAGGGGCAATTTGGTAGTAATTTAATAAAATTATTTTTGAACTTCTCTGTGATTACACAAAGAATGAAGGGAGAGTGGTTGGGTTTGTAATATTACCAAGAAGACTCAGGAATACATAGGGGGCAAGTACAGAGAGCCAAAAGTCCGTAGGTGGTTGGATTGATGGATTGGTGAGAAGGTGGAGATAAAGGAATACATGGAGAAGTAAAGTATAATGAAAGAGGTAATGGATCTAAACTTTAAGCAAGAACAATATGATTAAAATCATGTATACTTACTTACATTTGCAGATCTGGTAGGTGAAGGAGGACAGTAGTTGATCCGTGAAGAGCTTTTGTGTTCAGTGTCGTGGCAATACTCTTGTAATGTTCCCGTAAGTATTCCAATGCTCTGGAAGGAGAATCGGATGCTTGTTTGGGCCTGTGGTTGAGTATTTTGTGTCATCTGGATGTTGAGAGGCTTTGGATTCGCACTTGAATGCAATAGTTATCCCAAAACTAAAAATTACCAACCTAGGTAAAAGGTTGCAAAGTTGTATATAAAGTAACGATAATGGTTAGGTGATCGGTGCCATTCGAGGATAACCGGCATCGGTTAAGCGAGTAAGCATAGGTTTACCAAAAATAAGTAATATTTACTTTTTTGGCACGATTTTGATTGTTGAGTCCGCTTATGAAAGTGGAGTTCTCATTAGAAAAGGTGAGAAGGTCATAGAAGAAGTCCAATTAGGTTTAGGAAGAAGTCTTAGTTAGTTAGGTCAAGTGGTGACTCAACACTGTGAGTGATGACTCAGTGCTGAGAGTGATGACTCGGTACTGAGAGTGATGACTTGGTCATTGTGAGTTAAATTCCCCTACAATGGGTCAAGGGTGAGGTGTAATGATGAGGTGGAGGTGTGAGGATGAAATTAAATTAATTAAAATAATTAAATTAATTAATCATGTGAGGATGAATATTAATATGGGATGAAGGGGTCATGTTGTGTTACGTTAATTAATTGAAGGGGAGTGTGACCCAAATTTGGTGTCTACATTTGCCCAATTTTGTCGCATAACTTGTATTAATAAGCGATGCTGACAAAAACAGAAGTGGTTGCCCCAAATATAGGTGAGAGTGGGGTTGGCCCATGTAGGAGTGAAGTTGATCCCCCCTCAAACCAGGAACTGTTGAAGTTGGAGGTAAAAGCGGTGAGTGGTTTGATAAATAGGTTGTTAATAAAAACAAGGGTGGATGGGGTGTAGGTAAGGGTAATGGTCGGGTCAAGTAATAGGTAATGAAAATCAAACACACACACATGTATAGATTGCGATAAGGTACCAAGTTGAAGAGCTTATAAACTCTACTTCATCAAAGGTCGATAGGTTTATCCAAATGAGGTTGAAGTGGTTTAGGTATCTAAGGGATATGGTCTTGAATCACAACTAGGCAAGGTATAGGAACATGTAATAGGTTTTGTTCCATGACACCAAAGGCTTGGTCGGGATAAACATCACGACATTAGGAAAGGTAAGTTCATTATGCTTTGAACAACATGGGTAGCAATATCACAAGGCATAGCGAGTACACAAATTTGAATGTTATAAAAGGAGGTTCAGGTCAGGGTATGTAGGTTAGGGTACATGTAAGGCCAGGGTATAGGTAAATAACATGTCCCTAAATGCAGGTAAGGACATGTACGGGTAATATAGGCTTGTGGGTGAGTTGTAATAGGTGTTGGTGTTGGAAATGTAGCTCACACTTTGCACCTTTCTTTCTCTATACCAAACCACTGAGAAAAAAATTACTCATTTTCTTGAACAACATCTTTCCTAGAAGAAGTTTTCAATGATCACACAATCAGAGGATTGACAGTGGGTTCCAAATTGGTTTCTATGTCCAGTTATCATCTCAGAGTAAGATCCCCCACGTGAAAACATACCTGAAACTATCCATAGTTGTCGGCTTTTGTAGGGAACCTTTATCAAACCAAAAACTCTACTATATTCATAAGTTAGTCAAAAGTGGCATATGCCGTAAGAACATAAAATCTACCATGTATGATTTCATGTTTAGCTTTCTACTTGACTTGATCTGTGTTTTGAGGTGTGAGTTCATTTTCTCCATTCTTTTTTCCCTTCACACTCCATAATCATAGTTGGTGTATTCGACTCTTTCTAAGTGTGTTAGGGTCTATCATTGCCATACTCAGTTTATGGGTTGGTCTTTTACTTGATCTAAATCACCAAATTCATTTTTTCCATCTTTTCACAAATTTCAAGTAATCGGCATCGGTCAACGATCGTCATCGGTTCCCTCATCTCACTCTTTATCATTGGTTAACTAAACGTTGTCGGTTTTCTATTGTTTTAGTCATTTTAACCAAAGTAACATTCACCACATTGTTGTTCTTTCTGGGATTTCCTCAATTACCTCACCATATCTCTATGTCTTTGAAATCACTTGTCAAAGTCCAAATCTGCTCCATTTTCATCATTTGTTGCCAAATTTGCAAGTCCTTTTATTTTCCATAGTGATCGGTATCAGGTCCTCTCGACCATCGGTTACCCTCATCATTGTCTAACACCATACTTAACCACCATCGATCTTCTTTGTGTTTTAATTTTTCAATTAAAACATTGATCAGATGTCACCTTCTGAACCATTTTCTCCATTCCTTAACCACCATCGATCTTTGTGTTTTAATTGGTTTTGATTAAAACATTGATCACCTCGAAACACCCTTGTGTTCATGCTCCCCCCTAGCCCATCGCCCCTTCAATCTCATCGCTATGGACCCCATTTCTTTTCTACCCACTTCCTGACGAGGAGTTCACGAGGCTCCTTGATCACAACCCCACTTTACTCTGCGTACTATCTCGCTCATTAATCTACCTGCGATTCATCGGGAAGCTTGTATGTGGCATGTATGTGTCCATTCATCCTACCCTCGTACCCACTTTTACATCAAATTACTAGGTCATCCTTACCCTCTTCCACCTTACCACCTTTGGTGTCCTAACTTGACCTTACATCATCGATATTTCTACACCTATGGCATCTGTCACACCTTTGTGTTCACGCTAGCCTTCACATGCTCCCATGCCTTTATCAACCACCTTGAGTGTAGGTCTATTTGCGCACCCTCCATCTCTCATATACCTATTACATCTCAAATACCACCCATGGTGTCGGCAGGCCCATACTCCCTTCCAAAACATTGTTCTCTCCATCCCGTAGTCTCTTCCTCCGATTACTACGCTCGTTACTTCCACCTACCTACACTTATCACCAACAGCTATTTCATCTATCACTTATTCACGATACTTGTCACCTACATCTATTCTATCCTACATTCCTCTCTCAGGAGGGATGTCTTTCATGCCATACCCTCTTCATCTATCCCCTTATATCGAGGCCCTCAAGATCCTACTAATGATCTTATCAAAAAGATGATGGACAAGATGCAGGACATTGGAAGCATCTGTCTCAGGCTTACTTAACTCTTTGACATACGATGAGATTTGCAATGAGCCCATTCACAATGATCTTGCTAACTCTAGATGATGAGATTTGCAATCCCATATCTTCATCCATACCCTACATTAATATGCCTAAATTCAACCGATTTAACATCATCAGATTTACTGACAACACTTGTAAACATGGGTGTTATGTGATCTCATGATGACGCTTTGTTCTCCTACATTCCCAATGTCCTTGACCATGCCACTTTTGGTATAGTTCTCTACCTACGCACTCCATTTTCTCATTCAACCAAGTAGCTCAAGCTTTCTGCCACTTTTCCAACATCTGTTAAGAAGGTCACCACCTTACTTGTACCTTTGGTGTCCTGAATCTATCACATATTTTGTCACTCGTTGGCGGAGCATCGATCAATCAACCGACATTCCAACTGCCTCAAACCAAGTTAATAGAGTTGTTCACTGGGCTTGTGTGTTAGACACTTGATGTCCAACTTTCCAAGTTTAAACCATGCACATTTGATGAGGTATTCACCATGGCTCAAACTTTTAATTTGTGTCATTGAAGAGAAGAAGATCAATTACGTAGCATGAACGTTGTGTTTAAATCAAATAATACATCTTCTTCTTCTAAACTACAAAATAATTCTCCAAGAAATGTTAGATAATGGAGATCTTGTCTTGGATAATCCTTCTTCCAATCTTTCTCCTATTTGGGATTTCCGGTAGCTAAAATATACACCCATAGAAGAACCTTCACATCTTATAAAAGAAGTCGTTCCCCTATCAAATCACACATATTGGTTTTGACCCCTCTGTAACCAAACTAGTGAAACCTCAACTAATGATAGTAACATCATCGTGAGGTTCATTTCAAAAATATCATTAGATTTCTTGTCTTGATATCATACTAGCTAATTAGAACCTTCTTCTTCAATTTCCTCCTAAATCCATCTATTAAGTGAGACCTTCTTAATAATAACATTCGTGAGGTTCATATTGTTTTTGACATCATACCTCTTCTTCATCCTCCTACTCCATCTATTAAGGAGATTCTTGCTGCACGAGCTCCTTCAGGGACTTGTTTCAAATTGTTCCTTTACCCATAGAGGAGTCTCTTTTATCTCTTCCTTCACCCATGGAGGAGTTAGCTATATCCGTCGATGTAGTTTCCCCACTCACCTCTCAACCTAACGAATAACCCACAATACTTACTTTTCTACCCATGGGACAGTCATGTTTACCTTCTTCTTCACCAAAAGATGAACGTACCTCATCCAACTTGCCATCTCCCCTACCCATAGGGGATCCATTAATAGTTTCCCTTCCCATCTATGACAATTCTCCATTATATTTCAAGGATCTTGTTGATTTGATCTCGGCTCTTTTACCCACAGAGTCTAAATCCAACCATTTCCCTGTCTCATAGATATTCTTTACAGGGATTACTACCAAATCAACATCATCCCCCTACAACGGTGTTATTTTCATGTTTGTCCAACCACTTGGATTATGTTGACAATTCCATGCTTTGGGGATGCCTTCGGTTGCCTTTCTCAACTTAGATGCAAATGTTGTCTGCTGATACTTCCATGATTTATCCAAAGGTGTTTTAGACAAAATCCCACCATGCCCATGGTAGTTGTAGTGACCTCTTCTTCATCACCTTCACCCACACCTAAAACATTACCATCAAATGAACTTTTACCTATGCATAAAAACTTTCCTACACATAACCCCTTTGTCACCTTCATCACTTCCATCTATCCTAGGTCCCCACCCATCAACCTTGGCCAAATGGCCTCCTACCCTTAGTAAGCCAAAAGCATAGCAATATACCTCGTCACGATCCTATGTTACACCAAAATTACCTACACAACTTATGCCTTCACTGTCACCTACATCCTTTTTACCTCCTATACCTACATCACTTCCATTATCATCATCATTACCTATGTTATTCCCTTATCTTCAACCAATACCTTCCACATTGCCTCTTCCTAGCCTTCACCGCATCTCCATTATCACCTTGGCTAACCCATCCCCTTCCATCATCTGCCTTCACTTCTACATCACACACTTCTTCTTTACCTTTACCTTAGAAGGTGAAATCAAAGCCCAAGAACCCACTACCCTCCAAAGAGGTAGTTAAACCTACACCACCTTCAACAAATAGTTCACCTGCTACATCTTTACCCAAGAAGGTGCAATTCAAACCTAAAACCGTACTATCTACCAAAGAGGAGATGAAACTTACTCAACCTCTGGTGGCACCTCTCCCACCAAAGTCACCCACACTTCCATCCAAACCCACACTTACTTCACATTGTGATCCATTGGCAGGGTCTTACACCAACATCTTAGATAACCTTTTGGAAACCTTTGTCATCACATTGCCACTACTTAGACCTTATGACCCACTCAAACCTAAACCAAAAGGGTTTGACGATACCAAAATTTGTGCTTACCATTGTGTTCCAGGGCATGATGTGGAAAACTGTAAGGCTCTTAAGACTATTCTTCTCCAACTATGTCCTCTCGAAGAAAACTTTGATGATGACAATATTTTAGATGAGGACCCTATTCTACCTTCACCTATCATCACACATCCTCATCCCTTACCTATTCAAAGTGACCTTCATCTCCCCCTCCACAACCCTTTTATCCTCCTCCAACATTTGAGATCAATATGATCCGCATAAGAGAGCTAGCCAAACCTCCACCAAAATGCCAATGTGCTGCATTGTTTTCACAAAACCAATATATTCCCTCACCATATTTTTGCTCGTCATGTCACTACACCTATCACAACTCACTTTCTCCTTTACCACAAATTAATATGGTTCAAATTGCCACTCAAGCCCAGAAGAACAAAGGAAAGGAGAAAACAACCAGCTCATCCACCACTCTTTTACCCAATATTCCATCTGCACCTGCACCAAAATCACCATCTGTGGACCCACATACCCTATTTCTGACGAGGTTTCCCATCATATAATGCTTAAACAATTGCACCAGTCTCCTCTCAAAATGTATTTGTATGACCTTTTCCAAACCTCTGAGTCTCATCGACAAGCCCTCATTGAGGTTCTAGCAATCTATTGAGGTTTTACCTAATGACCCTACTCCTATTGCATCCATTATCACTCCTCACCATGTGGTCTCTCTCGCCACTTCGTCCCCTTCCTCTACTCCCGTTACCACTCATCAAGTAGCCACTCTCAGTTTTTCTGATGATGAGATTGTACCTCTCGATTGAATGATCCCCGACCCCACTATATTTATTTTCATCTACATTGATAATATATGCATTCGACACGTTATGATCGATGGTGGTGCCAATATTAACATCATTTCCTCTCATGCATACAACCAAATGTGCATCCTTGCCAATTACATGCATAATAACCCAATTATGTTGCATTCATTTAATGATGTCATGACTTCCACCCTTGACACCATCATTCTCCACATTCGTGTGGGCCCCGTAACATTCCTGAATTATTCTATGTTTCGGAGGGGGAATTCCAGTACAACATGTTGTTTGGCTGACCTTGGATCCGCATCATGGGTTGTGTTCCTTCAACCTTACACCATTGCTTAAAATTTGAACATGAAGGACACAACTATACCATTCCGGCTGACCCTTTACCATTAAAGACCTATAGCATGTTATATCGACTCAATGATGTCCTTATACCAGTTAAGGCATCTACCACCGCTACCACTTCTTCTTTAGCCACAACCTCATCCACCAATGTTGTCACTACATCTTCCACAACTAACTCCTATATTCCCACCGATGCCGTAACTTTTATAGCTAACCCATCACCAACCCATCTACTTCGAACCAACTAATGCTTCTTCTTCCCAACTGTCTAGTGATTCATCCATTCACGCTACCCACATATCAACTATTGATCCCTTAAAAGGTGTTTTTTAATGCCTCACTTTGGGGGAGTACCGCCTTTATAATATTAACACATTCCTTACTCCTCAAGTGTATGGTAAACTTCACCAACATCCCCGCTATGATCACCGCATAGGAAAGTTTTTCCCCATGGTCCTCCCCACCTTCGCATTAACTTAACGTATGGGGGACTTGATGCTTCTACCTACTCGCCCAAGCCACCTTCCTAAACTCGACTATTTTCCTCCGACCTTCAATCTCTCACCAACCTCTGCTTCTCCCACACCTTCCTCCATCAATGTGCTTGGAAGGGATTTGGCTTTGGTTTCTATGAACAAGGCCACCATATTGTCATTCCTTGCACCACTCGTAAGCATAAAGACCACAATGGTATTGGATTTGCTGAACCACCTTCTAAAAAGGCTTGAGTTGAACTCATTGAGGATGATAAACATTCCCCACCCCATTCACCAACTTCACCGCCGCCTTCACCTACGAGTCTATGGATCCGAAATCCATTCCTCCTAACTTTTTTTTTGTAAACATCGTTTCCTAGGACCTCGACTTATCAATGAGATTGTGAGGCTCCCTCTTCTTTTCTCCTCCTCTATCCCAACATGATCGATAATGATTCACCTTCTATTAACATTGTTCAATGTCAAGATGATGAGTCTATTCTCACCTACCTTGGTGCGAAATATTCTTATATTCACTGGTAATTACCTTTTAAAACCATGTTGAATGAATCGACCATAGAAATCAATATTCACACTCAGGATGACCCACACATTCTAAAAATAGGCCAATATTTAGATGTTGCTAAACATGAAGCTTTCACTTCTTTCCTTTGGGATCATAGCAATGATTTTCTTGGTCCTACACTGATATGCTTGGTATTGACCCAAACATTGTGGTCCATAATATCGTAACCATTCCTGATGCCAAACCCATGAAATAGAAGTTGTGAAAATGCATCCTCACATTGCCCTTCTTGTCAAAGAAGAACTTGAGTGCCTTCTTTTAGTTTCCTTCATCCTACCCATTGATTACCCCAATGGATCTCTAACATCGTTCCTGTCACAAAATCTACAGGGGGACTCCGCATTTGTATGGATTTTCATGACCTTAACTTAGCTTTCCCAAAGACAATTTTCCTCTACCTAGTATTGACCAACTAGTTGATCTCACCACCGACCATGAGATGCTATCACTCACGAATGGTTTCTCAAGTTATAATAATATATTACTCACCTTGGAAGATCAACACAAAATTACCTTCATCACTTCTTAGCCTTAAAAACATTGGTGCTTTGCATATCAGGCGGCTATGACTTATATATTTCATGACATTATGCTTCACATATTTGAAGATTACGTTGATGATCTTCTTGCCAAATCCAAACATCGGGTCGAACACCTTATATTCCTTAAGGTTATCTTTGACCGTCTCATCAAATATTGTGTTGTCCTTCAACCCAAGAAGTGTTTCTTTGTTGTTCTCTCCGGTAAGCTCCTTAGTTTTATTGTTTCTTTGCGTGGCATTGAAGTTGATATTACTAAAATCAAGGCTATTCTCGTAATGCCTCCACCTACTAATCTTCGTCAACTTCGTAGTTTGTAAGTCAAGTTGCAATCTATTCATCGCTTTATTTCTCAACTTTCTGACCAATGTCATCCATTTCATCATCTCCTCAAAAAGGATGTCTCCTTCAAATGGGATGATGAATGCCACAAAACCTTTGACACCTTAAAACAATACCTCCTCCACCCACCTTGCTCAAAGGATGACCAACCATTTTACCTTTACATTTATGTTGTCTATCATTCCCTAGGTGTCATGCTCGCTCATTGTGATGAGCAACATATGGAGAAAGCGGTTTATTATATAATCCATATGCTTTTAGACTACGAAACTAGATATACTCACACCGAAAAAAGTTTGCTTAGCCTTAGTTTTTGTCACCACTAAAATTTATCATTACCTACTCAACCACAAAACCTTTTTGTCACCAATATTGACCCATTACATTACATGTACGCTAATCCCTACCAACATCAATGTGTTGCACATTGGCTCATGCTTCTTGCAGACCTAGATATCAAATTCATCCATCAAAAATCATGTCAAAGGACAAACCATTGCTGACTAACTCGCAGATGCACCTCTCTGATACCAATCTTCTAACTTCGATTTCCCTGATGAATCCATCACTACCCTCTCCCTAGACGATATCATTTACCAGATGACCTTATTCTTCAATGGTTCCAAATTTTAGCGTGGGGGTGGTGCTGGAGTTATCCTCATTCCTCTTGATGGTGAGCCTATGCCATTATCTTTCAAACTAGATTTTGATTGTACTAACAATATCGCTGAATATGAAGCACTTGTGTTAGGTCTTCAAACTACCATAGCCTTAGACGTTAAATCAATTACTATCTTTGGCGACTCTCAATTGGTTGTGAACCAAGTTAATGGTATATACCAGTGTCGTAACAAGATACTTCAAAAGTATAAACATCATGTTGAAGTACATTTGACTACCTTTGACCATTACTAACTTCAAACCACCCCGCGTTCCACTAATAAATTTGCAGATACCATGGCCTATCTTTCTTCTCAAATCTCTCGCTTCACCCTCCGACTCAAAAATCTTTGTCACAGTACAAAGGTTGCAATCACCTTCTTATCTAATTCGAGATGTCAACCTTGTAGGAAACAGTGAAACTGACCCATGTGACCTTTGGCATAAGTACTTTTTTGATTATCTTTACCTTTCAATCCTCGCCTCTAAATCTTACCCACAATGGACAACGAGCCTTTCTCTAAAGTGTCTCTCGCTATGTCATCATGGGTGGTCTTCTCTATAAACGTGGCTTTGATGTTATCCTCTTACAATGCCTTACGAGTTCTAAAATTCCCTACACCATCAATGAATTTCACGACGAGATTTGTGGGGGTCACTTCAGTGGCTTAGTTGTCGCTAAGCATATCCTTCGCTTGGGCTATTACTAGCCAACCCTAAATCATGATTATTGTGACTATGTCAAGTGTTGTGTGAAGTGTCAAAGCACATGTTAATCTTCATCACACCCTAGTCATGCCTTACAGGTTGCACGAGACCTTTGGCCTTTCTCTCAATGGGGTTTAGATCTTATCGGAGAGATCAACCCTCATTCTTCCCAATGTCATCAATGGATTATTACCGCTACCAAATATTACACTAAATGGGTGGAAGCCATACCTCTTATTTCTAAAAACCTAGAAAATCTATGAATTCATCAATCATCACATCATTTGTCGCTTTGGTGTTCCTCACCACCTCATCACTAATAACGAAAAAAAATTCAAAAACAAAACCCTACGGAAACTCTATGATGCCTTCGGCATTTAACTCGATTTTCTTCACCCTATTATCCTCAAACATATGGCTAAGCCGAATCAACCAATAAAACATAAAAAAATTTATCATGAAAGTGGTTGATGATACTGGTAAGGATTGGCACATGCATATTCCTTTTGCCTTATGGGCTTATCATAATAGTATTCGTACCTCAATTGTTGCCACACATTTCTCTTTGGTCTACGGTATAGAAATTTTCTTACCACTTGAAGTCCAAATTCCATCGCTTCGTATCTCACTCAAAGATATTATCAACGATGATGATTTTCACGAGGATCATTTGACACACCTTGAGTTATTAGAAAAATGTTGTCTAAATGCTTTTTATCACCTCCTATTAAATTCTATCTCTTTTTTCAACTTAGTCAAGACATGCATTTTATAGGTACTTTGTACCCCAATACGTGTTTAGGAATCTTGGCGGCTAGATATGAGAATAGTTTGGTAGTTGGTTTCAGCTCATAAAGGAACTAGGAATCATGTTCCTTTTTTTTAGTCATCATTAACTTCCCTCTAGTTGATCATCATGATGGAGCATACCTCATCCAATCTTGAATGTGACACCTTTCATTGGTGGTTATCATGAATTTATCGACCCACACACATCATTATGCATATTTTTAAAGTAGTTAGTTGAAAAAACTTTAATCATTAGTACACATAATGCAACAAGGATAAGATGCATTATTCCATACTTTGTACTTGATAAATCGAACCATCCAATGCATTGGATAATGTTTTGAAGAGCAAAAGTATTATTACTTGATGATTTAATGGGTCAATTTATGGACTCATCAATTGGATCTAAGTTACTAAATAATATGGGTTTTGATGGAAGTGGCATTGGAATCAACAGATAAGGAATTACTAATCCCATAAATGTTAAGGAAAGACCTCATTATGCAGGATTGAGATTTGGTATTATTTTGTCATGCAAAGTGTCTAGCATGAAAAATTAAAAAAATTGATCTTGATAACTAAGCCCATAATTAAAAAATTATGTTTCTCGGTCATTGTCAATCCTTCCTTTGGCTAGCCTACCCCGATTTCAACCCTCACTCTATCTTAGAGGAAAGTGTTAATAATTTTTTTAAGTGTGTCTCAATGTGCATGGAATATTACTTAATATTATTAATGAACTCATTGATATTAAATGAAAGACAAATTCCTTCGAAGGCCTAAAAGGGTCATTTTTTGCCATTCTACAACCAATTATACACCCTATAGAAGTGTAAAAGGAAAATATAAATCATCCGAGGGCGTGTCAAAGAAAATTTATGATTTCGGGGTATTTTAGGAAAATCCTATGAATAAATTTGATTCAGGAACAATTTTTTCAACATCGAGTGATTTTGGGTGTAAGGAATGAATGTTCCAATGATGAAAGAGACTTCTCTGGATGATTCTGGGAGTTCAAAGGGATTTATGAGGGAAAAATATCAATGGAAATATCTTGGAACCCTCTATGAGATAAAAACATAAAATTTGTTCTAAAACTCAAATATATCCTAAGGTAGTTCAGAACACAACAACTGCTCCTCTCTATCCAAGATGAAATGTGACCTAAAAATGAAAATATAAGAAAAATTATCTATTATTTATGGTTTCAATGATCTCAAAAAGCGTTTTGGAGTCTAAATCATATAATTTTTGACCCCAAAATACTTTCCTATCCTCTCAATGTGAAAATTTCACTCTCGGTGTTTTGATTTGGACACGGCGAGTAATCCCAACTTTCCAAAAGTGGTCAAGTTGTAATTTTTCACCTCGGTTGTCCCCAATTTCCCCCAATGGACAAAGGGGACACAAAATTTTGATCCCCTTGTCATGAAAACTTTTTCACTTACTCCTCACCACTTATGCCCCTAGGTTGTACAACTTCACTTTCGAACTTGCCCCCTTCGTGATGGTTGACCCTAAATTCACAATTGTTAACCTTAGTTGTCCCTAATATCCCCAAGGGAAAAATTGGATAGAGGGGAAAAAATATTGTGACCCCCTTCTCCATGCATCCTTTGGTCACTATAGAAGCTCTTCTCACCCTTCTGAGCTCATTCTCACTGTAATCTCACCCAGGTCACAATTTTGCACTATGACTTTCCCCATTATCCCCCAAGGTGTATAGGGGATAGAAAAGACACATGTATGTCACCCCCTTCCTCACTTCACCTTGACCTAACTCTGGTTAAGTAGGTATGGTTAAATTTGAGCGAAAATTGTGCGAAAAACGGGCTAACTCCTCTCACAAAACTTAGACATTTTTCAAAAAAATTATTGTTGTTTTCCCTCCCAATCTCCATTAATGTCTATAGATGCTACAATAGAAAATTACAAGTTGACTTTTGGTTCTACAGAGATCCGATAGGTGAAAAACCTCAAAAATTGGAGCAGAGAGTCCTGGAGAAAACAAAAAAATTGAAGTGTTTTCGTTGGAACCCGACATCTAGAAGACACATTTATAAAAATAGTAAGTATACAAGGTTGTGTATGTCTAAAAATAGTAAGTTTTCAAAAATGGTGAATTCTCAACATTCACAACACTCCAAATGAGAAAGAAACATTAGAAAGAGAAAATGGTGAAAATTTACTAAAAATAATAGTCCTAGATAGGACCTGCTAAAAATAGTAACTCTTATAATTAAGCTCAAAAAGATTGTGGAAACTCCCATTCTACCTATCTTGTTGTGTTTTTCCACCATTGCAAGGCAGGAAGTTGTCTCGTGGTCCAGATAGGGAGAAAAAACCTCGCATGCTCATAAAACATTAACTCATAGGTGAATCTGGATGACACACTTAGATGCAAGAATTTGGATAGTTCAACTCATCCCAATTGTGGTAGAAGGAAGTCATCCTAATTTAATTCCTGCAAAGAAGGATATATCTTTTCCACCAAGGAGAAACATGAAGCTTTGAACCAAATTATTGATGAAGCCCTCCTACCTCCCTAGAGCATGTTTGAGCCTTTAAGGATTATTCCATCCCATGAAGGAGACATATTTGACACAAAAGTGTGATTTTAAACACCAAAATGAGCAATGAGGAGGGAAGTGAATTTCTCATTCCAACCGCTACTTTGTGATTATCTCTCTTTCCAAGGATAAGGGACATCACCTGAATCACACTATGGCAAGGAACATATCAAAGTGAATCAATATGTGTGAAAGACAATCACTTGGACAACAGGTGAAATCAAGAACATCACGAGGTCTGTGAAGGGTTTAAGAGATCAAAAACGTTATTTAAATTCAATTCATCAAGGAAATGATAATGAAGAGTATGATAAGAGGAGATCACCATAAGTGATGTTAGCAACCATTTCTAACTCACAATCAATACATATCTCATCAAAATGTTTTAAAACACTTAACCAATTTTTTTTAATGTACTCACATCTTGCAAGTCATATAGGTGGCATTTTGAGTGTTTCAATTCAGTTTGGAGGTCAAGAACATGGAACTCATTCTTAGACATTCCCTCAAGTTTCATTCAGGGATCAATCCTTCTACTTGGATGAGGAAATCTATTTCCATGAGAATCATAAAAGCAATAAGATGTATGAGCATCCAAAATTTGATCCCATTCAAGGAGGATTTTTGAGTGAGTAAGGGTAAATATATGAATTCCATGTGATGTACCATGTTTTCAAGAATGGGAAATCATCTCAATTTAACTTAGTTGTAATTCACTCAATAGTGTTCTTAAACACTCATCCAACACCTTGTAGTGTGTTCACACCTCAAAGGAGGAAGCATATGCAATCACCTCATTTCATTTCAATGGATGGCCATAGGTCAAGAACTTCATTTGGGAAGCAATCCTTCTACTTACAAGATGAAGACATGTTTCAACGATTAAAAACAAGCATGAAAAGGTTTGAGCATCACATGTTAATTTTGGTCAAAAATTGAATTGTGAAGGCCTAAAGGAGTAAGGAAGTGATACTCGCACCTAACTCCTACCTTGTGATCAGATAATATCATCATGTTCCCATCACAATATAGATCTCATAATAGTGTTTATGCACACTTATTTTATGCCCTAGAATGTTTCCATATCTCACCAAGAAGGAGATTGTGAGCACAATGCTTCAAGTTAGTAAGTTCTTCATTGTCGAGGCTTCATATCCATTAGAGGTTGATTCTTCATCAATAATATCTTTCCCATATCTGCATTTCCACCTCTCTCTCTTCTTATCTCTCCTCCCTCACACTCTCTCTAACATTATATTACCTCTTTGAGATTGTACTTTTCACTCTTTTGTCTTATTCACTTAAGTGACTTAATGTTGCATTGTAAAAGTCCCTTTTCAAAAATAAGGAAAGGACTTAGTTTCATTCCTAGAGAATTTGAAAAGTCACATGGTGGTGAGATGAAAATTCATATGAGGGGAAGAGGAAGAGACATTTTTGTATGCTATAAATTAGAATGGCTTCTCCATTCCAAAGGGTTGAAAATTGTTAATTGTTGTATGTTGTTGAGATTTGTATCACTACTACATCAAGAAATAAGATCTACATTTCCTCTATGTCCTTGTCTATGTTCATCTATCCTCTCTACTCTCCAACTTTTCAAGCATGGTGATCTTGTATAACCAAAAAGGAACTTTGTGTCCTTGATTAATGAATCAGAGAGCTTTGTGTCTCTAGTTTGTTAGTCTTGCTGATTTCTTACATTCTTGTGTTCTTATAATTAAATATGGACCTAATCTTGTTACTGTTGGTGAGAATCTGATAGTTCCTACTCATACCATTAACCCTCTCTCCTTGTTTCTCCCACTTCTCTTTACCTATGTGTAGGTTTAATATGTAGCAACTATTCACTTGGGAAGTAATGGTATGAGCAATTGGTTATAAGTTGTATCATTTTATTCTCATATGTATGTTAACATCAAGATTAACATAATTTCTTACCATTTCTTGCAACAATTGACAAGATAGGTGAAGAGGTTCTCCAAATCATTATTTTAGGTATAATGAACACTATTTTTTTCTAAATACACGTTAACATACTTTTACTTCCATTTGAAAAATATACAATTAATAAATGTGTAATTTTTGTATGCACGTTTGTAAGACCCTATGTCCGGAAATGTTTTTAAATAGAAGAGTATCAACAACCTCAAGTATATTTGAAATTAATCATAAGACCCAACATAAAGGAAAATTATACAAGTGTATTCTAATGAAATAAAGAGAATGATAACATACATCTATAAAGCAACTAATTTTTACGAAAATGTATTGTTTTTACTTTGTTGATAACATTATACAACAAGTGGAATATAAGCATTCCTCATGAATTAACTTCATTCTACCAAGACATTGTGAGTGTAGAAAGGTCAATTGGTAGAGATAGGAGGGAGTTTTGAAACTTCTTCGCCACTTAGTTTTCATGTTCTATTTTACAGGTTCTAGTTTAGGAAAGTTTGTCTCTGAGAATTTAGAAAACAACTACTTCAAGAAATGTTGGTACAATATGATATACAACCCTATGTTGGGAAATATAGCCTTCAAATGAGAGAGATAATCTGTTAAGGATCGAGTCAAGGTGAGAAGTAAAATTTCTTTTTATTGATGTTTTACTCCTTAGTTACTGGAAGAGTTACAAGAAGAGATTATGTTTAACAAAAGAGAGTAAAAAGCCAAAAATGAAGGAGTGAACCTTCGCCAATTTTCTGAGAATGAACCACTTTTGGTGATACAAAAATCATATAGGGGGTGTGATCCAGGAGGATACCCATAATTCATATGGTTTGCAAAATCTATGAAACTAGTTGAATATGGAAGATTTCGTTGGGAGCTTTCGACACCTTTTGAATGGATTGAAATAGATGTTGTAGGTAGAAGATACAATCCGTTGAATTTTTCTCTCAATGGCCAAATAATGGGACAAGTTGCACAAAGAGGATGTGGCATGTTGAGTACATGATAAGTGGATGAATGTGGTGGAAAAAATTGGAAGAGTTTTCTTGTGAAAAATTTGGTTTTATCCTTTAGTTTTCGACGATCGATGTAGGGCCCACATGATGTGCTAGTTGGGGGGCCAACAATCGATGGGGCCAACTATTTTTAGGAAGGGTACCTGCTATATTTTTTCACATTGCATTGTATGGGTTTTTCCTTATAAACTCTCAAGAAGAGTGACTTTTGTTGCGAGTGGGACTAAGTTCCCAAATTTTGTCATTGTTCCACCCAACCAACTCGACGAGGTGTACCGTGTTTCAAAGAGTTCATCTAAGGAAGTTGGTCGGTTAAGTTTCGCCAAGTTCTAACTGGACATCAAAGTTTTGCTAGATTGATAACCTTCTTGCATCTCTCGAACAAGTGAGTTGTATTAGCTTAGTGAGCTCAACAACCGAGATCATTTCCAATGACCAATTTAAATGCCAACTCACATTCCAACTCAACTCATCAACATTTCTAGTTCATAAGCCAACACTACGCTAGAGTCATAATAGCCAACGAGTTCAACACTAGGATCATTTTCCGATCGCAACTAATTTTTTAGTTTCATGCAACAACCAACTACTATGGCGGTGAATATACAATCACAACAACCAAATAACAAGCTACAAACTAAGCACATGGGGAATTCAAACAAAATAAAACACCAACATGGTCATAGCCATGATTTGAAAGCATCAGTTGAGCCTTTAAAATGGATTTTGTGGTTTAATACATGATCCATGTGGGATTTAAGTAGAGAAAAATAATAACAAACATATCATTCAAATTTAAAGAGTTTGCAAACAACAACTTAACCCTCTCTCTGCCATGGAGGATCATACTACCTTTGTTTTGTGCTTTTAAAACCCACATCTGCTATAAATTTTTGTCTTGAAAAATTATTGTATGTGTTTCAAATAAAAAAACTATTAAAACCCCAATTGAAAATTGATTTCATTATTATACCCTCAAAATTTCATAAACCAAATCCTTAAAACTCGAGAGATATACCCATTTTTCTAAGCAGACAATTTTGTCAAACACTTTGCATGCAACCTCAAACCAGTCAGAAGAACACAACATAACTCAGAAAATATTCATCATCAAGGAAAACCATTAAAACCCCATCTGAAAAATGATTCTTCCCCCAATGGTCCAAATATCAAGGCATTTGTATTTAAAATGAAAAAGTTATTATGACTGGTTCAGACTAGGTTATCTAGTTTTCACACATAGTTCATACCTTGGCTTCTCAAGTTGGCACAAAGTTCATTATCTCAGATCTTTCTAATATACACAAGGTGTTCTAAAAAATTATTTGAAGGCTCTTGAAGAGTAACACTGAACATCCATTAGAAAATACTATGCACAACATTCTAAAAGAAAGATACATATATTCTCACAACAAAGTGCTTCATTATCATGCCATATGTTTCTTACAATATTTCAGACCTCTCCTTGTTATCTCCTTTCATTCCATACTCTTCCCCATGATGAATACCTGTAAAAAAATCTCTCTCCTCATCCTCTCACCAACCACTCATCCTCTCTTCATTTATTCAAATACATTTTATTTTATGAGGAAAGGAGGGTAGTTAGGTTGAGAAACCACTAACTCACCTAGGCTTAGACTTAACTAGATGAGGTTTAGGGTCTAGTTAGAACATCATGATTCATTTACAAGTACACATATGCTTTATGACCCCTTTATTATGACTTAGAGAACCTATACTAACTCCTAGGCCTACTAACTCACTAACATGACTCAAGACAATTTCAAATATTCAAATGAGCCATTTTGGAGGGAAAACTCCTCATGTGCTCTTATTACAAATACATGAGTCCAAATGGACTAGACATGACTCATGAACAACCATATGGACTCCAAACACCTATTAAACTATGAAAAATCCAAAATTGAACATGTACAAGTGATGCTCTTGCATCAAGGATCAAAATAGTGCAAGTGCCAAAATATTGGCCACGGGATTTAAATTGTTCACCCATCGCTTCTAACTCGGGGGATTAACCACCATGCCACACATCCTATATGTTTTAAATAGCAAAGGATAATGGTTTTATCCCTTATTATAAGGGATAAAGACGCAAAATTAAATGAAATGGAGAGGGATTGAACCCACTAACAATTCGTAAAATTTATGCATCCGACCATTATACCCGAGGTTCCTAAACATTATAATAGGCTCAAATTTTTATTTAAAGAAAAAGTTTAATTTTTAGGCCCTTTTGGAGAGTTTGAATAAAATTGGAGATTGTAATTTCATGAAGCCGGTGAAGATTGAATTAGAAGGATTCCTAAAGCCGGTAGTGCAGTATTCTTCTAAGACAAATACAACATTGTGATGATTTTGTACTTCTAGAAGTAAATTTTCATCATAATAGAGTAGTTATGGAGCCTTTCTAGACCCAGAGACATAGCTCGGATTAGGTTAACTCCGTTAACACATGGTTTGCATCATTATCCTACATTTTGCTCCTATTTTTTTGTTGTTTATTTATTTAATTTTGATTTATGAAGTTTTTAAAATCTAATTTTCATTTTACGAGAAAATGAAAAACATGTTATTAAGTATCAAAAAATGGAAATTCGATAATTGGATGTTTCCTAGATAAAAATGGGCTACATAATTCAGATTTAGTACTTATTTTCAAAAATTAAGTCATTTTTTACATTTTACAAGGAAATAATGGAAAATTGAGAAATGATGGATATGTATGAAAAATTGATGGAATAGAGTTATAATGCATTTCAAATCAATTTCAAAACAAGTTTTATGATATATTCTAACATAGTATGTGTATTAATATCAATTATTAAGTATCTAGAAAGAAGGATAAAATTAACTCGGTTTGTGTTTTAGCTAGTTTTCATATCAATTTGGTATCGAGATGGTTTCTAACACTTTTATGCTTTGAATCAACTATGTTTCATGGGTTTAGTTTATAGTTTGGAAGTGCAAGTTGTTGCATTATAACCATGGGAAAATCTATAAAGAAGGAAAGGCTTGAGGAGCTTGAAGCCATAAACCACTAGATTCAGGAGGAAAACTCCGAGTTGAGAATAAGATGGTAGTCCTTGAAGGATGAGAATTAGGAGCTCCTAGAGAGATTGACAAGTCATGGAAAATTTCTCCTCGGTGTTATCATCAGAATCATTGTAACTTGAGTTGTAAGACAAGGATGAGATCTTGGAAAAATATCACATTGGTGAAGAAGTGGAGGAGAAAGAAAATTCCACCAAGAGATAGACCACTACCACATATGCATAGACCACTAAGGTATGCAATGTAACTGATCCACCTTGTATTCTTTCCTCCCATCTAGAATCAGATGTTGATTTTGGTAAATTTGAGAAACATACTAAGGGTATTGGATCCAAGTTACTAAATAAGATGGGTTTTGATGGAAAGGGCCTTAGAATCAATGGCTAAGGAATTACTAATTCCATACAAGATGAGGAAATAGCTTTTTATGAAGAATTTTGATTTAGCAGTAGTAAAGGAGAGATTAGATAATGATCCAAATTAAATAAAGTAAGGAATACTTCACCGCCCAAGTCACTAGAAAAAAAACACATACAAGGTAATGTGAAAACTCTTTTTTGTCAACATTAACGATAAATGTTTTTTCTCTAAATAATGAGTAGCCTCTTAAAAGGATTGTAATAGTGAGTACAAGTTGAAATCGAGGAAGGAAGATCGTTCCAAGCATGGAAAAAACATCCAAAAAGGGTGCAATACATCTTCAAAGTGAGATGAAAATTCCAAAGGAGGAGATAATACATTTTCCCCTCAACATTCTTTCACAAGTGATAGTCTTAAAAGGTATGGACAACATGATCACTCAAATTATCAATTTGATTATGCAAAGAATGGTCAATGAACACAATAATTTATGGTATGAATTTCCATGTACTTTTTATGCATTAAATAACCATTATGTGTCCATGTGTTAGAAGAGAAAATACTTAGAAAGGAAGATTAATAAAGACTACTCTCCAAAATGATATGTGGAGAATAGAAGGAATTAATGCACTTATTTTAGAATGAGTGGACACTAGATTGAAAAAAATTCGACACCTCCATGCAAAACTTTATCCAAGAAAATGATGCAAACATCAATATTCAAATCCCATGAAGAAACCCACATATTCAACAAAGAACGTAGTAAAATGGAGAAACCCAAATAAGAGAATTTGTCATAATGGGTTAGTAAGATGGTATTTTCCTTTATGGATATCATATTTGCATATCTGAAATTTATTTAGCATGCTTAGTGTTGCACCTTCAATAGTTTATTTTGAGTAAATGTTGAGGTAGAATATGATGTATTCATTCAAATAAGCAATCGGTTATAAGTTGTATAATTTTATTCTCATATATATGTTAACATAAAGATTACCATGATTTTTTACCATTTCTTTGCAACAATTGACAAGATAGGTAAAAAGGTTCTTGAAATCAGTGTTTTAGATATAATGAGCATTGTTGTTTTATGAATGTACGTTGTCATTCTTTTCCTTACATTTGAGGAATGTACTTTTAATACATGTGTAATTTCTTGTATGCACATTTGTAAGACCCCATATCAGGAAATGTTTGTAAATGGAATAGTATCCAAAAAGCCATTTATATTTATAATTAATCATAAGACCCAATAGAAGGGAAAATTATACAAGTGGATTTCAATGAAAAAGAGATGATGCCAACATATATTTATAAAGCAACTGATTTTTATTACAATGCATTTTTTCCTTTGTTCATAACATTGTATAGTAAGGAGGATATAAGATTTCCTCATGAAAATATTCATTACAACATATAAGATAAGGATTCCTCATGAAAGAGATTCATTCTATCCTACAAGTAGCAACAAAGGCTAAGAGAAAATTCTAGAAAAATTCCAAGACATCGTAAGTGCGAGAAAGGTTAATTAATTGCGGAGATAGGAAGGATTCGTGAAAATTCTTCACCATCTAGTTTGGAGGTTTCGAGTTTAGGACAATTAGTCTCGGATAACTAATAAAACAAGTAATTTGGTACATATCAGTACAATCTGAAATGTAACCCCGTGTTGGGAGAGATAACATCATACTAATAGAGATAAATGCAAAGAATCATGAATCTAAGAAAGAAATAAAAGTTCCTTTTGTTGGTGTTTTACTTCTAAATTACCATGGAGTTATTGTTGAACACACACTAATATTAAGGGGATGAATCAATATTATACAATTTTTTTACTTATTTAAACATTAACAAACAAAATAGTAGAAATCACATAAGATACAACACTTGCACAACTATAGAACACAATATTTATGTGGAAACCATTTCAGGAGAAAACCACATATATAATAAGGCTGGGATGTACTATCCAAATACAACCCAAAATATCTCAATATACATTTGTAGGCACCAACCTACTAGAGACACAATCTCCAAAGTGTCGAGCACCAACTCAGCTAATTCGTGAGCACCAACTCACTAGAGACACCAATCCCCAATGTCGAGCACCAACTTAGCTAATTCGTAGGAACCAACCTATTAGAGACACAAATCCCCAAATTGTGAGGTACCAACCTCAATAATACAAAAATCTACCTTTTGTAGTTGCTTCTTCAACTTGATGATGGAAATTCAATCACTCTCTTCATACACATAGATCAAATCCTTCTTCCAACATGGACGCTTACTCCAATTAATGACATTAGATCGCTTTATAATCTACTCTTCATTGTTGTTCACACTTTCATTTACTTTCTTTTCTCGCTCATGTGCTTCCACTTAGAATGCAGCTCCACCTCTACTCAAATTCATAGCTTACTCCATTATCAAATTTTCATACTTTCCTCTCCAGCAATTTCATATTTCAATCTTCTTTAGTTTTCTCTTTCTCTTCATAAGAAAAGTCACCTTTTCAATCTACTGGAGTTTGTTCTTCCTTTTCTTGAGAAATCATTATCATCAATTCATCGATTGTGTTGTTTTTCTCCTCTTTGATGCATCCTCTCACACATCTTGATTTTCCTTTCACATTTCCTTCTCCTTCTCTCGCTTTTCCATCTTCTTCATGCAAGGGAACTCCCTTTATATCTTTACTCTACTCATACACCATCTTCTCCACTCCTCCAACACTATAACCTGTTGTTTTTTGCTCTCAAGCACACTACCAAATGATGATTCTACATATCCTTTTATATATGTGCACTCTTTTAACATTGACATCCAAATAAGATGAAGATCAACCATAGTTATACAATGAATATTAATTCCAAGATACAAGATTAAACCAATAAACTCAGGTTGGCCAGAAAATTGAACATATGGAATATTTTAGTGTCAAAAATAGAGACAATTAACCAACAACAAAAATATCATAAACTTGTTTTTAAATCCTTGGAAGGTTGGCCAAACATGATCTAGAAAACTTATCTAGCTAACTTATAAATGCATTACAACAATCGACCCAAATTGCTTAGTCTTAGACCAAAACAATCCACATACTTTAGATAGTCTCTGAAGAATTTTGGTCGATTTTGAATAAAATAGAATAAACTTTAGACAAACTCCAAAGTAATTTGTTCGACTCTAAAGCAATAGAATGGATTTTAGATAGCCTTTGAATCATTTTGGTTAGACTCCAAAGCAATAGAAAGAGACTCGATGTGAAAGTATGAGATTCCTAAGTGACAAACAACACTCTACTTTGTCGCTAAATCCTTTAACAACCTTTGACATTAATGACTCAAACTAATTTGTTATCTCCTTCAAATTCCTTTGACATCAATGACTATTATTCCAACAATATCCCCCTTTGTCATTTATGACAACAAAGCATCTTATATAATCAACTACCTTGTAGCTTACTCCCCATTTCTATAAGAATATTATTTTCTATAATGCCTTTTATGTTGATTCCTCTTACTTTATATATTTTTTTATTTCAGAGTCTATTCCCCTTTGACATCAATGACAAATGAGTAAAAACTTCAATTCTCAAATATTTCAAAGCTCTACCCCTTAGAGTATGCATCTGTGATCACTTTTTGTCTTGTCTTCATTATGATAAGGAAATGATTTCCCCCAGTCCATGCATCCTCCTCCATATAGCTAATGTGCACCATGCTACTATTATAATGTGATCTTCCTCTTATGTTGATGAAGAAATAGAAACATTCTTCTTATTTAACAAGATAATGTAAACACAACATCACACACTTTAAGTATCTATTTAGCCCCGATCACATACTACTATTCATATAATTCCTAAGTAACAAAAGTATTAATTAACTCATGTCTTTGGCCATTGTTGCTTTCTTTTCATTATCAATTTTGGTCTTGCAGACATTCTTTCCCGTCGACCTCCGACCCTTCGGTTTCTTTGAGTCTAAACACCAACACCTAGCCAAGATGCTAGCGCCAGTGCCCCCATCCCCTCCGGGCACTCCCCGACCTCTTTGTACTTTGGGGTAAGTGCAATGTGGGGCCAAAATGGGGTCATAAGTGGACATCGTATTGCAAGAAAAATTAAAATATCAACTTGTAGGGATTATTAGAAATGCATGCACTTAAAATTAGAAAAAATTATTTAAATATTAATCGTAGCATCCATAATCTAGTTTCTAAACTACTATATTTTTTTAAAACGAACAAGTTTAGCTATATTAAACACTCAAAATTCAATGACTTTATTTTTTTATAAAATTCCTATAAGATTGTAGTCTGTTTGCCCGTAATTTGGATGACCAAAACTTGATTTTTTTTCCTTTGGTGAAAATTTAGATGTCGTTGTCTATCTTGGGATAGATTTTATTTTGTATTTTTTTAGCAATATTTTTTTAATGATTTTTTCCGTGAAAGTGGTTTGAAAACATAAAGAAAATGGAGCACTTTCCATTTTCCCACCATAACTTCATCAAAAATATCAAAATCAAATACTTTTTTTTTAACGTGTATAGAATTTTTCCACGGTTGGGATGGTATAGGTTTTATCACATTTTGACAAGTGAAACAAAAGTTGCAGTCTTAAACGTAGACATGAACATTCACGGAAAAAGTGTCTTAAAGACCTACTATTAGTAAAAATTATAAAATGATATTTATCATATTCTATTCACTTTAAAATCAATATTTCTACGAAGTTAATAGTCTCCCCTATATAATGGTACCATTTTTGTTACATGTTTTTAATTTTTTGGCATGGTTCAAGTCCACGGAAGAGAAAATTTGATGGTTTTGGCCTTTCACATGCCATAATGACCGCGCAAAGCTGAGGTTCGGGAAAAACAAAGATTTCCTGAGTCTTGAGGGTTGGATTTGATAATACAGTTAGGACCGTGATCGCGGTTTATAAACCACAATCGCGGTTCTAAATTGACATATTGGTAAAAGAACCGCAATCACAGTTCTTAGAATCATACTTACATGAATCAAAACTATTTTTTATAGTATCGAGAGGACCACGATCGCAGCTTTATAAACCATGATCATGGTTTATAAACCATGATCATGGTCTCAGGTTTGGGAATTTCCCAAACCTGCCAAAACATACCATGATCGCGGTTCATAAAATTTAGGATTTGATGTCCACTTTTTGGTCCCCCAACTTGCCACACTTACCCTTTGTTTATACCTTTTGGGTACTTTCTATCCATTTGGGCATCTTATCTTTTTAGTAGTCGGCCTTTTTAGGGTTATTTACAAAATTCAAGCAAAGGAATTATATAAATATGAAGTTATATGGAAATAATAAAGGACTAAGCACTAAGCATTATCTATCACCACCTAAGGTTACATTCAAAGGCCATTATCAAGAGAATTCAAGCATCCATCTATAATCCACATAAGGGCAAGGGACTTCATTATTCTAAATACACTTTATATGAGGGAAAGCTCTTTCTTTTATGCACACATCTATCTACATTTTCTATATCTAGTTATTACTCTCTATCAAGTGTGATGCGCACAAGAGCCACCTAGGGAACAATCTATTCACACACACATAAAACTACATTGGGTCTAAAATGTATTACCTGCTCGTCGTAAGATCATTTGATAGTTGAGGACAATCTAACCCCTCATTTGCATTCTTTTCTTTATGGGATTTGATACATTTTTGAGGGTTTTATAGGTCAATTATTTATTATTTTAGATTATCAATGACATCAACGATTGTTGTGTGACATTATAGTGACAAGAATCAAAGTATAGCGAACACCTTATGACCATTCAAAGATGGTTTTATGAGGTTTTTAACATTCACAAGCACCTACAACCGGTCTATAACGCCCGTAGGCACCCCTAACCCATCTTGGGTGCCCCAATATAGTATATTCCTTCATCTCTGCATTTTTTTGGGTTTCATTGCTTTTTTAATTCTGTACACTCTGGGATAATTGTGAAATAGATAAGTCATTTTATCTCCTCATTTGAACTTAGGGTTTTAAATCTTAATTGCTTATTTGTTTGGATCTATTTTATACTTAATTATTTATTCATTTACTGCCACAGTGCCATCATATTTAGGCATATTTAATTCATTTGTAATAATTTTCTTAATCATTTGGTGAACCCGTCGCTCAAATCCACCTTCTCTCCTTTTTTCTTAGGGTCTTATCACCATGGAGGTCTCCATCCATTCTTTTTGTAGAACCATCTCGATTTTTCTCAGGTCTTATTTAGCAAACACTTACATCCATCCTCATACCTCACTAGAGTATGTGTATCATAAGTTTACGTCTACTTTATCTCTCAATGAAGATCAAATAACTTTCACATCCAATGATATTCCTTATCAAGCAATGTTAGAACATGACCCCCATGTACATTCAATTTTTTATCAATAATATTGGGGTCAAGTGTGCTTTAGTTGATAATGGATTGGGAATCAATATTTGTAATATTTCTTTTCTCCATCAATCATGTGTCTCTGAATCCTCTTTGGCTCCTTCTTCTATATCTATTCGTGGATTTGACAATATACCTAGTCGTGTCTTAGGGACTATCATACTCCCTATCACTGTTGGGCCATGTGCATTTCCTATTCCATGTCATGTAATGCCCAACAATCTTAATTATATAATTCTTCTTGGGTGGCCTTGGATCCATACTATGCATCCGGTCCCCTCCACTTTTCATACACGGCTTAAATTCCTTTATTAGGGAGTTGTCTATGATGTTCGGTAGATCCATCACCATTTGCATATTACAATTCTATTGAGCTAGTTCTTGACACTCCTAGTCCATCTGTTCTAAATTTTTCTAAATATGGTCCTGGATATCAATATTTAGTTTGTTATGGTTTCTCCGGTAATGGCCTAAGACAACAAGGACAAGGCATCACAGAGCCATGGGCTATCCCTACTCACTCTAGTAAACTTGGTTTGGCATTCCGTTTTTGTCTATACCTTCTTTGGAAGCTTATACTTGCATTACATACTTCTTCACTTCCGTTGGTATATCCTAACCTCATTAGTGATTCTACTTCTATTGCTTGGGATAACTTAGATACTTTTGCTACTAATGACTCCCTTCTAGAATACATGGGATTTTACGATCACTTCCCTTCCTTTCATCATAAGAAGCGTATTCTCCATCGCTTCTTAATGTTACCGCTTACTTTGGAGAGTGTGATACACTTATTGATAATTTCGATCCTCCTGATACAATTCCTACTGACCCATATATTCAGGATCGGTCCGCTCTTCTCAATGAGGATACCATACAATACAACCTTGACCTTGGCACTTCGATAACCTATGAATCATTCTGTTAGCTGATTTTCTCACACCTAGTTAACAACAGATATCAAACAAGTTCTTCAAAAATTTTAGACATTTTTGCATGGGACTATAGTGATATTCTTGGAATTGATCCATCCATAGCCATGCATAACATCATTCTCAATCCCAAAGAAAAACCCGTTCAATAGAAAATCTGTAAAATACACCCAAAGGTTACACTCCTCATTAAATAAAAAACACAATGCCTCCTTAATGTTGGATTTATTCATGCCATTGATTATCCCAAATGGGTATCTAATATAGTGTCTATCATGAAATCAAATGACCGAGTACGCTATTGCACATACTTTCATGATCTAAACAAGGCTTGTCCCAAAGATAGTTTTCCTGTACCACACATTGATGCCATTGTTGACTTCATGATAGGGAACAATATTCTTTCCTTCATGGATGGCTTCATGATTATAACCAAATGAAAATCAATGCATCAAATCAAGAAAAAAATTCTTTTATTATGCATGGGGAACTTTTTGCTACACGGTCATGCCATTTGGCATTAAAAATTTCAAGGCCACATATCAACATGTAATGACACACATATTTCATGATTATATCCATAATATTCTCAAATACTATGTTGATGACATACTTTTTTGAATCATGCGACACCATTTTATGCATGCTCAAGACCTTTACACACTTTTTGAATGACTACGACAGTATAAAGTACGTTTAAACACCAAAAAGTGTGTTTTTAGAGTCACAACCGAAAGCTCCTTAGATACATTATCTCACAACATGGTATTGAAATAGACCCCAATAAAATCAAGGTAATTGTTGACATGCCTCCCCCAAAATTATATTAACTACACTCATTACAAGGAAAAATTCAAGCTATTCGATGGTTTATTGCATAGCTCACTGATAAAACCCAACCATTTAGGCGCTTGATGAAGAAGGATACTAATTTCATATGGGATGATAATTTCTAACAAGCATTTGATGCTATAAAGTCATATATTTTAAATCCACTTGTCTTAGTCCCACCCATGGCCGACCTTCCTCTTCTTATTATATATTTCCACCACATTTCATGCCTTAGGGGCCCTCTTCACACAACATGATGATTCTCAATGCGAAAGGGCAATCTATTATATCATTCAGACATTACTCTCTTATGAATGCAACTATAGTTATGTTGAAAAGTTATGTCTCGACCTTGTATTTGTAGTGGAAAAATTATGCTATTACCTTCTTAATAATGAAGTACACATCATTACTAAAGTAGATCCATTATGATACCTCTTATCCCACACACATCTCTTGGGACGTCTAGCATGTTAGGTCATGCTACTTACCAAATTTGACTTCAAATTCATCCCACAAAAATCAATTAAAGGCCAAGTCATTACGATCAACTAGTTGAATCACCTTTTCTTGATGCATCTCCTATCTCTGATTCTTTTTGTGATGATTTCACTACTTACACCATCGATTCTTACACTCGGACCATGTATTTTGATGGGTCTCGTTATCACTCTGGTGTTGGGGCTGGGATAGTCTTCATCACTCCGCATGATGATCCTCTCCCCTTTGTATTCTACTTAGGTTTTTCCTGCACTAATAACATCGCTGAATATCAGCCCTCATTCTCGGCCTTCTCACTACTTGAAATATCCTTATTCAAAATATCTACATACATGGTGATTCACAACTCATTATTAATCAAGTTAATGACACATATCACACAAAATAAGAGCACCTAATCCCATATAATACGCTTGTCAAAGATCTCTTAACTAAGTTTGAGTCCTACTCTATTACTACTATTCTCCGTAAGAAAATCATCATGCAGACGTTATGGCTAGTGCAACATCACTTCTCCTCAAGACATCATCGATGAATAAAGACACATTCATCATTTCACACTTATGACATCCTTCCATTTTTACTCTACCTCTAGTAGCTTGTGTCATCATACGTAGTCATGATAACCTTGAATGGTTCACTCCAATTTACAATTTTCTCTACCAAAAAACCATTCCCGATGGCCTACAACCTCATGAATCTCATTGCTTATGATGTGAGGCCACCCGCTATGTCATCATGGGAGTAAAATTATTTAAACATGCGCTTGATGACCATCTCATAAGATTTCTAGGAATCTTCGATATCCCCACCGCTCTCCCGGATAAATGACAACATGTGCAAAGTGGGCCATTTCTCTCCGAAAATCTATGTCTTTAAAGATCTTGTGTCGGGATATTATTGGCTTACCATGGAGCCATACTACCTCAAATATGCTACACGATATGATAAATGCCAAAAGCACAACAATATTCACCATGCACCTACATATGATCTCCAACCGATTGCTCCCACATGGCCATTCTCTTTATGGGGTTTTGATCTTATTGGCATGATAAATCCTGAATTGTCCGAGGGCCAAAAGTTTATTATTATTGCCACAAAATATTTCACCAAATGGGTAGAAGTAACACCACTCTACACTATACAACTTATGGACATTTTGGATTCATCACTATTCATATCATTACACACTTCGGTATTCCCTCTACCATTATCACTGATAATGGATCTTCTTTAAAAATAAGGATGTTAAAAAGTTTTGTGTGAAATTCAAAATTAAACAATACTTTTCTACTCCTTATTACCCACATGGAAATGGCCAAGCTGAGGCCACCAATAAAACTATTTTCAAAATATTACACAAGATTGTTGCTACTAATGGTGATGATTGGCATAAGATTTTTTTTTACGTTCTTTGGGCCTACCTGTACTAGTGTGTATACACTCACTAATGTCACTCCTTTTTCACTAGTCTACAATATTGAGGTGGTCATCCTAGTGGAACTTGAGATACCCTCATTATGTGTTTCACTCAAAGGCATACTTAAAGATAATGAATATAGGAAAAATTTCTTACATGAGTTGGAACTGTGGATTCTCCTTGTCCAAGCACTTAAACATCTTTATGTATATCATTCCCGCATCACCTGCATATAATCGTAAAAACTAATCCTCCTCAAATTCAATGTGTAGGGTGATATGGTGTTAAAAGAAAACTAGAAAAACACAATCATCGAACCTACACTCAAAGGTAACTTCAATCCCAACTGGTTTGGTCCTTATATTATTAATGACAAGCTCGGTAGCGATGTCTATCGCCTTACACTCTTTTGGGTAAACCACTAAACAACTCACTAAATGTTATGCACCTTAAGAGATACTATGCATAAAATAATGCTCATTACCCAATGATGCACTCTTTTGCTTTGGTTCACACTTGAATGTTGAGGTCATACACTACACACTACACACATCTTTCTCACAACATCTATCGCATACTATACACACTATTCACACTACATATTTCTTGCATCTACTTCTATACGACTTCTACACGCTGCATTTCATTGCCATATGACGCACTCTAGTTCCACGGTTCATACTCATCTCACGTCGAGGGTTTCAATCTAAAATGAACCTCACCATAATCACTCGCACTCTCTTTATGCTTTATGCTTTCATGATCATATCTTTATAGTGCACAAATTTAAACCATTTCCCGATGACACACTCTTGTTCTACTGTTCATTCTTGACTACTGAGGGGGCATGTATAAATGAACCTAATCACATGCATACTCATTCACATTTGGTTGGGGGCATGTAGCTCCTATCACCCCATATTCCATTCCGTCTCATCCTTTTCATATTGCATATCTTGGTCGCATTTATTCTTTCTTGCATTTACTTGTTACATGTACACTTTATTACACATGCTAGACAAATATCTTGTATGTTATTATCTTTCTATACACACATGTGCATTCACTTTCTTTCTAGTTGTGATCACATGATTTACATAGATCTTTACACGCAGTAATGGATATTTGGCGCATGACCTCATACCGAGTCCCACAACAGCTCCTGGGGGCATCTACTTTTGTACACACTACATGTTTTATTGTTTCATTTTCATAGCACATTACTATATCTGGATTATACATGCTTTGACATACTTTTTATCTTTATAACATGCTAATGGGTGCTTCATGTGCATAATTTACTTTGTAGGTCTATTTATTTCCATGGCCATCTCACATTACTTGTTATTGTCTTGTAATTGCTGGTCATTGTATGCCATTGTTTGTAATCTTTACCTTATGTATTTTTGTTCTTTGATTGTTTTTATGCTTGCGCGACCACTATGGCCTTATGTGTCTTGCAACATCATGAGTGATGTCCCATGTTTGAAACCCACTTTTCATGGTCTACATTGTCTTCTTGTGTCTTAGCTTACACATTGTCTTCTTAGCTTACATATTGTCTTCTACATGTGTGTTTGTCTTTGCTTGTACTAACACTTGTCTCCTAGCCACTTTTTTTGTGTGTGCCTTGGTTTCTACCAAGCACACTCTCCCCCCTATAGGGCATCAATTTCAACACAATGATTGGTCCTCCTTTGGGATGAAAACTCCTCATCGACATTACATGCACCCCAAATGAAGGGGGCATAATTGGGTGAATAAGTCACCCCATACAACAATTCAAATTCATCACCTCACATAGGGCTAAAAATATGACTTGGGTCCTTAGTACAACATAAACATTGGTGCCTGCACCACAACAAGAGTAGCACTGGTTCCCCCGACCCTTCTTTAACGCCCGTGAGCAAGGGGAAGTTACACAACATTTTTCATTTCAACACATTTCTCAACACTTCACACAATGAATTTTACAAGGCACACAAATTCCTTAGTACTCGATGTATGCATGCACTACACAACATTTTCTACTTTCACGTTGGATCAGAACTATTCGAACTAGATTATTTTTTTACACACCATATACAATGGTGTTCTACATCATGGGAAGAAGTTAAAGGTTGGAGGATGACACCAAGACTTTTCTCCCTACACTTCTTCCATTCTTGGTGTGAGATCACCCAAAAACTCACAATCAACGCAACTGGCATGAGATCTCCCAAAAATTGTTCTTCTACATCATCTTCAAGATCCTTTCTCCACATTCTACTCATCACCGATAAATTTCACATGTTAATTTTTCATATTCTTGTATACTTTTACACACTTTTACACATCTTGATCATATACACACATATTTGACTACTTGTTCATTCTTCTCTTTTGTAGGTTTGTCCTTATGGGAAGTGGTAGTCACATCATCATTAACAACATCATTCACACATCAATCACAATCAACACATCAACAAAAATCGACATCGATAATATTTAAAATCGCAACATCTACACATATGATCTTGCCCTATGGTCATCATTATTATCATCACTTATTTTTCACTTCCTCTTCTCTAGTTTCCATGCTTCACATTTTTATCACTCCATGCTTTTCCTTGTCTCTCAACACACTTTTTGCCATCGATATACATGTTTATTAGATACACATCTCTTATATACTTTATGTTATCGAACATTCTCTCAATAACATAAAGTTGGGACAAATGTAGACACAAAATCACACATTTTGGGTATCTATTTAGTTCTTGATCACATACTACTATTCATATGATTCCTAAGTAAGAAAATTACTAATTAACCCATGTATTTGGCCATCTTTGCTTGCTTTATATTGCCACTTTTGGTCTTACACACCTTCTTTCCCATTCTGACCTCTGACCCTTTAGTTTCTCTAAGTTTGGACACCAATGCCTAGCCAATACATCAGCGCTAAGCACCCCCATCCCCTCTAGGTACCCTTGACCTCTTTTTACTTTGCTCACATCTTTTGGGTCCTTTCTAGTCATTTGGGCATCTTATGTTTTTGTAGTCGGCCTTTTCCCCGGTTAATTATGAAATTCAATCAAAGGAATCATATAAATATAAAGTTATGTGGCAATAATAAAGAACCAAGCATTAAACATTAACTATCACCACCTAAGGTTGCATTCAAATGCCGTTATCAAGAGCATTCAAGCATCCATCTAGCATCCACACAAGGGCAAGGGAGTACATTATTTTTCATACATTTTATAGGAGGGGAAGTTCATTCTTTCATTCACACATCTATCTACATTTTCTACATCTAGCTATTACTCATTGCTATCAAGTGTGATGCACACAAAATCCACTTAGGGAAAAATCTCTTCACACACATACATAGAATTGCATTAGGTCTAAAATGTAGTGTAATGTTTAGTTGTATGATAACTTGTTTGACAACTTTACTTTTGAGGGTTTTGTAGGTCAATTATTTATTACAAGTTATCAGTGACATTGGCAATCATTGATGCGACATAAATAAAGAACAAGAAGAAAAGGACAATGAACACCTTGCATGACCATTCAAAGATGGTTTTCTGAGGTTTTTGGTAGTCATAGGTGCCTACAACTAGTTTCACAGCACCCGTAGGTGCCTCGACGAATCATGGGTGCCCTAGTCTAGCATATTCCTCCATCTCTACATTTTTTTGGGTTTCATTGCGACAGTCTACACTTCGATTTTCTAGTTCTTTAGTTTTGTACACCTCTGGGATCATTGTGAAACAACTAAGTCATTTTATCTCCTCATTTGCACTTAGGGTTTTAAATATTAATTGCTTATTTTCTTGGGTCTATTTTTTACTTAATTGTTTATTCATTTACTGCTACATTGCAATCAGATTTAGGCATATTTTATTCATTTGTAATAAATTTTCTTAATCAAATACGAGACTATTTCCCAAAAAGAAACGCTCCTAATCTTATACTCTTTCTATCATCAATATTGTCACCTTAATCCATTACTTACATGACTTCAATTTAATTAGCTCCATGAGTTCTCCATGTAACATCTTTCAACAATTTCGATCAGATTTTCATGCACCTCTTCTTCACTTATTGGACACAAAACATCTCATTAACTTCTTACCTTGAATCTTGTAGTTTATCTAAAGATATTGTGTCTTTCTCATAGCTTCTCTTGGCTGTACATTACTTTCCCTAAATCTTATTAAAATATCTTATGGCTGATTTATAGCTTGAAAATGTTGTTAGTTTTCTTATAGCTTTTGCTTATAGCTTCTTGAGAGTATCAAAAGTTTTGTTACACTTACCATAAAAATATATATCAGATATATGTTGTTGTAAACACTTCTTTTTCTCATTGAATATTGGTCTCTCCATAAGATTTCAGTTCAATGTCTGACATTTTCTTGTCCTTTGTATCTAAATAATTTCATCTTACTCTTGTTTGTGATTTTTATTTTTCCACTAAGGTCACTTACTTTCTTCTAGAAACTAAAATATATCACAATAAAAAAGTATATACACATATTTGTTCCAATCTTGACTAAACATCTCAATATTTTTCAATAATTTTCCTTTTCATCCTTGGCGTTGCATTCCAATACATTGCACACATCTTATACAAGCATAGTTTATTCTTTCTAAAAATTATCACACCCTCGTCACTATATGTTGAGTCCTCTTTATATTCATAGATATCCTTGTCCTGATAGCCATCAACTAGCTCAACTTTCTCTTCTTCATTCTCATGGGAATGATACATTTGCACAACCTATATAGGTTCCTCTTTTTGCATTTCATTTTCTTCTACCTTAACATAACTAATAGTTTCTACCATCCCTTGTCCAATCCACTCTTCACATTTTCTTTTCTTTTTTGAAATATCCCACTTTTTCTTCTCGCTTCCAAATTTTTCTGCATCCACCTTTTTGTTTATCACATTTATCCACTTTCTTCTTTTCATATTTAGAAATACTTCTACGCTATCTAGACTTATGTCCATACATGTCACAGCTTATAACAAACAATATCATCTCGATAAAGGAGAAAATAATTAAACCTTCTTCCCGGGAAACCATCTGTAAATATGTTACATCCATCCCCACTCTTATTATGTCCGAGAGATTCCACACTTCTAAAAACATTCTATATGACCATAGTTGTGGCATTTATAACATACAATTCCATTCTATGTGTTTTGAAAATGAATTGTAGTTTCTATTTGAAACCCCAAAAGAACTTGCATTTGCATTCATATTCTTATCAAAACTTCTTGTATGAGATCTACAAAGATACAACTATATGTCCAAATTGATTGCATGAAAACAATAACCATAAAACAAATTATGAAACCTAGTTAAATGATGTTGTCATGAGGGAAAGTATATTTTGTGATCTTTTGATATAATTATGTTAGGAATGCTTGTATTCTTAGGAACATGAATCTCCTTCTTCTTGTTTCTTTCTTCTGGATTTCTTGTACTTTGAGGAACATGAGTCTTAATCATTTACTACTTTCATTTCTAATTGAGCTTTTAAGATCATATGCATATGTATTTGACTCGTCCTCGCATTTTCCTTGGAGATCCCCGATATTATTTAAACTCAAGACTAGTTTTAATAAATGGAGATCTCTCGATTATTGATTATATAATCTAATATTTCAAGACGCTTCTCAAACTTGAATCAATTGTTTAATTTATCATTAGTATTTTCAAGTTCCTTTATTAAAGAAACTATTTCGATTCTTATAATTTTCATTATTTTGTCTTAGCTGAATTATCACAACCTCATCCATATTCTTCATCTCTTCAAGTTGAGTCTTTAGGCCAATGATGATCTTATTATATTCTTCAAGATATTGTGACAAATTTGATTTTGAAGCATCATATTCTTCTTCAAATTTTTGAAGTTATTTTGTTTCTTGTTCTTCTTTCTAAGAATCTTGATCTCATCTAGGGCACTAATGAGCTCTCCTTCAAGATCCACCTCAACATATTCTTAAACCAACTCTTCTTTGCTTTCTCTTGACTTTATTGTCATGAACAATGATTCCTCCTAGTCACTTTTAGAATAACTTTCATCAATTTCCTCGATGAGCATCTACTTTCCTCCTTGGTGTAGAGATTATTCTTGTACATATGGAAATCCTTAGATTTTATTTTCTTGTAGTTCATTTTAGACTAATAATACTTGTTACTTTCCTTCATGTTGTGATCTTCCTCACTATCATTATTTTTTTTCATGTGGACATCTAGAAGAAAAATGTCATACTTTACCACAATTAAAACATTTGAAGGGTAACATACCTTTGTATTTTCTAGTTCCTTTCTTCAGATTTCTGACAAAATTAGCTTCCTCATGATATAATTCACTAATGGAGCATTCATGTGGCTTAATACCTATGTTTTCACCTTCTTTGATTCTTTGAAGGTGACTTCTCACTTAGTTTATCTTTTCCAGTCTTTATCTCATATGTTGTAAGAATTCCATGAAGTTCATCCATTGTAGAATCGGATCTTAAATCCTTCATTTCTTCAACTACAGACACCTTGGCATCAAACCTCAAAGGAAGAGATTTGATAATTTTTGCACAATAACCTCATTTTTAATTTCTTCTCCAATCCCTCTAATAGTGTTGAAAATTTCATCCACACGAAGAAGATATGATGTAATATTTTCATAATCCTTCATCTTTAAACTCTCAAATTGACTTCTATGATTTTGGAGCTTTGTTTGCTTGACTTTGACATCTCCTTCATTTATTTTATTGAGTTTATCCCAGATCTCCTTAGTAGATATACAATGCATCACTTTAAAAAAATTGATTTATAAAAACCAACCAAAATTACATTCATAGCCTTTGCATTGCTTTCACTAGCCTTCTTACTAGCTTGATTTGTTAGAGGACTTGTTGGAACAACATAACCACTAACAATTGATTTCCAAATGTCAAACCCAAGAGACATTAAATAGGTGTGCATCCTTATACTCTAAAATAATAATTAGTTCCATCAAATAATGGAGCCCTATTTGAAGAGAATCCTTCTTGACATGCCATTTGTGCCATGAAGATCTACCTTCCAGTGGTCAAATTGTTCTGAAGGAAGTTGCTCTTATATAAATTGTTGAACACACAATAATACTTTGAGAAGGGGTGAATCAATATTATACAACATTTTAATTATTTAAAAATTAACATCCAAAACAATATGAATCACATAAGATATAAAAATACACAACCATATAACAAAACATTTATGTGGAAACCCTTTCGAGAGAAAACCATATAGAAAATATTTCTTGGATCTACTGTCCAAATCCAACCCAAAACATATCAATATAAATTTGTAGGCACAAAATTTATAGAGACACCAATCCCCAATGCCAAGCACCAACTCAAATAATTTGTACGCACAAACCTACTGGAGACACCAATCCCCAAATTGTGAGGTACAAACTCGAACAATACATGATACACCTTTTTTAGTTACTTATTCAATCTATAATGGAAATTTAATCAATCTCTTCATACATAGATCAAATCCTTCTTCCAACATGGACATTGGTCCAATTAATGAAATCATATCACTTTATATTATGCTCTTCAATCTTTTTCACACTTTCATTTACTTGTTTTGCTCCTTTCATTTACTTGTTCTCGCTCACTCCTATGCTTCCACTCAAAATATAGCTCCACCTCTTCTCAAATTCACAGCTCGCTTCATTATCAAATATTCATACTTTCCTCTTTAGCAATTTTCAATTTCAATCTTCTTGAGTTTTCTCTTTCTCTTCTTCAACAAGTTGCCTATTCAATCTTTTTGAGTTTTCTCTTCCTTCTCGTCATCAAATCACCACCATTTATTCAACAATGTGTTGTTTCTCTTCTTTTATGTATCCTCTCACACATATTACTCTGCATTTTTCATTTCCTTCTCCTTCTTTGATTCACCATATTATTCATGTAGGGAACTCCTTCACAAATTTACTCATAGACCATCTTCTCCACTCTCCAACACTATAATTCACTATTTTCCCTCTCAAGAACTCTACCAAATGATGATTCTACATCTCCTTTTTATATGTGCACTCTCTTTTTAGAAACACAATGGAATTAAATGGGGGTGAATCAATCCTTATAAAACCTTAAACAATTTCATATTTTCTTATTAAACCATTAACCATTCATCCATTCATTAATGCATGCAAATCACCATACAACATGCATTCAAATAACCATGAACAAGAGAGAGAAAACCATAACACAAGATATAAGTGAGAAAAACTCAAGGGGAAGAAAAATCACAGAAATTTTCTGATATTACACACAATAAAGACTCAAGTGAATATTACACATCACAAGAGATTTCTTTAGTGAGACAACAACCCTATAAGAAACACCAACCCCTAAACCCTTGTTGATATTAATCACAACAAGAGACTTGCATGAATATGAAACATATCACAATATTTTGATGAGAATATAACTGATGATATGCTACAACAACTCATTTGATCGTGATCACAAGATTCATCTCCAAACACCTTCAAACCCTTGCTCAAACCTTAGGTCTTCAAACTTGCAAAAACTTGCTCTTTCTTCTCTTTTCAATTCATCAAACCCTTACGCACATGATTTTTTTCATTATTTAACCTATCACACACATGATTAGATGTTAGACCATGCTCACACACCTGTAAAACTCTCTCACCTAGGTTGCACTTTTTGCACACACTCCACTAGCCCACAAAAGTACCCAAAAAATGCTTTTATAAGCTCTCCTTCATTTAAATTAAAAAGAGGTCATTTTACCTCATTTATTTCCACATCATAATCTTAAAAATACCATAAACTTTATCAAAATAATCACAAGTGACCCATGTAGGCCGACCTAGTCAAAACCACTTATCATGCACCAAAAATCCTCAAAATCCCATCATTGGAATGAGAAAAATCCTCTAACACCTATTTTTATTCAAGCTCTTAAAATAATAAAACATGTGTAATATGAAATTTAAACATCATCCATGGTCACAATTTAAAGGAAGCAATCAAATTATTTCATTTAATGGGCCTAATGGCTCATTGCCTTCACAAAACACATGTTTCTAAAGACCCTGTCTTCACATTTTAGCCTCAATATCACAAAATAACAACTCAAATATGACATGTAACCATGTAATTTAAATTTAATAACCTGTAGAACACTTATAATAAATTTATATCTCATGAAAAAATCATATGTTCAAACTACATCTGCTTTTTTCCTTCCCCAAATCAAGTTGCCCAAAAAGTAGTTTTACAAATGCAACCGGTTAACACCCTTATTGAATTTTTAAAGATATAAAAATGGATTCAATGTATGCACATTTTATCCATCTTAACTATACAGGTCATATAAATCATCACCCAATTCATTTCATACGTTAACCAACTCAATCTTTCATAAAAAGTAGTTCTATCCTGAAAAGTAAGAAACCTTTTTCTCTAAATTGACCTACAAACCACATCAAATAAACTCATCATGACACAAAAATTTTACCAATAGAACTATATCTAAATTATATTTCCATAACATATTGTAACTCCTTACAAATCTAAGTGGAAGGCCTTCAACTAAGGTAATCTCTGCAAATGCTTTGTATGCCTTATCAACTCAAGAATCCGAGTACGATCCCAACTTACTCCACAAAAAAATACTTCCAAACTCAACCAAATCATGCAAAATTATTATACATGATGCATCAGTAATAAAAAATCTTCACCAAGAATTAACAAATCGAAACCATCACTTACCTCATGAAGTCACTTTGTACTCGCTAGATCAAATATCCTCAAAACTTAACCCTCAAAGAACAAATGATAAAATTTTCATGCATCATCTAAATATAAATTTTGATACACAATTGGAACTAAATATAAACCATCTTCACAACACAACTTTAATCAGATCCTAACTCATCATGTAGCTCCTCTAATGTCAATTTTACCACAAGTGCTCTAAACCGCCCCAAAACCAACCTTCACAAATAGGGAACACTTTGCACTTTTTCACCTCAACAATGATATGAAACTATCATGTAATTCTATAACAACATCATGGATAACATAAATTATAATTTAGTGTTTACCATCTTTGGGAAACTTCTCCTTAAACCGAAACTCAGAGAAATACTTTATTTTAGGTGGGGCCCACATAATGTCACATGTTCTATGATAAATTTTTGGAAATATGTAAGAGTCCTCAAAATAATACAATCATAAAATTTTCAAAACAAATAAAAAGTAGTCTTGTATACTCAATCTTCTCTAAGTTTCTCCTAACTAGGGTTTACCTAGGGTTTCAAGCCAACTTACCTTCTTAACGATCGGTCATAAAAATGTGTCGATAAAATCTCCTCATTATTTTTTAAAACCTTAATAAATAAGCTAATAATATATTATAAATATCTCATGTCCCTATGGAAATAATATAATTCAAAAAAGCAATAGAAGGTCCGATTTTGCTTGAAAAACACATCGAACTTACCTTGTTTTCCAAAATTGATGTATCTTGCAAAATATTATTCATACTAACCTAAAAATTGTCACGAAGCATCATGAAACATCCTTTAACTGATAAAACTCACATCATCACCCAAATGCATCTTAAAATCTCCATCCATAGAAAATTACATATGCCAACATGTTTGTTTCTCACTGTTTGCTTCCCAAGGACCCTAAAACACTTCCAAACCACCGAGTACTAACTCCGAGAGTCACCATTCACATCAGGTACAATGCCACCATGCTGATACCATGCTATAAATAGACTAATCATATCGATATCTCATACCTCCATTATATTCTGCAAGCTCTAGGGCTAGGAATAGTCCTGGAATGACCTAAATCAACCATGTAACCTCATGACTTGACCATACTGACCTCGACTCGCGCAGACCCATAGAAACCCATGACACATCATACCAACCATGTTTGACCTTATGAAAACTTTCGTCTCACTTGGAAAGACTCAAACCGTGACTATGCCTAGCAAACCATGCTCCGTAACAACTCTAAAGTCACCAAATCCGTCCACTACCAATCAACCTTCATGTTTGACCATTGACTAACACCTCATGGAGACACATACCACACCATGAAACCATTTTCCATCAATGGAGTTGACATCAATGAAAACACAATCACACAATGGCCAACAATATCCCCCTTTTTCATTGATGACAACCACCTTCAAAAACATTGATGGCAACCAACATGACCAACACCTACATGACCTCTTTTCCATGTTTATGATGCCTCTCTCCCCCTTTTCCATCTATGAAAAAGTATATACTGACTACTAGACATGGAAAAATGACAAACAATGACAACAATGTACAAAACCAACTTACTTGATCAAAATACTCCCCCTTGGATTGTATTTGCTTCTCTTTGACTCCTTTAACAACATAAGATGATCATATGGACCTGATATGAGCTCAAAAATATATCCCCCTGAACATATGCTCTCCATTTTTAATTTAATCATACTCAACACCATCTTCTAGGTCATACTCACACTCAAATACTCAAGATTTTCCTCTATATATACTAAAATCACGTTTAGGGATACTTCCCTAGTCGAAATCTTGATTGTATATGAGCCAAACTTTTCCAATCAATAGAAACCAAATCACAACATGACTCAACTAATTATGACTCCCCCTGGGTTCATACAATCAAGATCTAACTAGAAATGTAAAAACTTGGGCTCTTACCTTGTTTGCATGGCTTGAACATGGATCAAACTAGAAATACATCGATCTTCATACAATCAAGCTCTAACTAGAAATACATCAAGTATTCTTATCCTTCTTTGCATATGGTTATACTTGTTTGAGTCAAAAACCACTTCACCTTTGAAGATATCCACAATCATTTGTAGTACAACTCTACCAACCTATTTTGCAACTTCCAAACTTAATTTACAACCAAGCATGCTCCCCTGATCTGATGAGATTTTTCAGTCCTTCATAGGCCTGTAGATATGCATTTTATATCTCCATATAGTTATAGTACTTGAAATACAGTTGATCATTGAAGATCCCAGTTATTTCATTTGAGATTTCTGATCATAACACTAATACACTTGGAGTACAAACCAAATTCCTCTAACTTGTAGAACATGCTCACACTTGTACCTTACAAGTTTGCTTTATTTTCACCATCATTGAGCCATGAACCCGGGTAATTGACTCTTCTTTACTTTTGATCTTGACACCATGGAATATAATGACATTCAAAACAAAATTATCCTTACATACCTTCTAGAAATATGAAACTCTTAATAGAGAAGCAACTCAACCTCCCCTCATTAGAAACCATGACACCGAGAGGAGGGGTGAATCAATGTCTCTAAAAATTTACCTTCTTGAATATGATGTGTTAAAACCATAAACACACACAAAAGTAATTTGCAAGAGTACATAATGACACAAGGTTTAATGTGGGAAACCCAAATCGGAAAGAAAACCCATTAAAACTAAGAACCATGATTACGACCAATTTGTTCTTCTTTTGTTACATTAGTTTCAAGGATGAGATTCAACTCAACCTCGGCGCTGATACTCCACAATTTGACCAAGATGCCACTTAGTCTGTAGGCTTCAACCCCCTGTAATTCAATCAACTTCTACTGATCTTTGGTGAGCTTCAACTCCCTAACTACTAAGCTACCACTTAGACTTGCTTTGCCAATTAGGTCACACTTGAATCACTTTCTCCAACAAAATGATGATGACCCTACATTTTCAACCTTTTCTTCTTCTTCTACATTTCAACTATGCTCTCAAATCATCATTCTTCTCATTCCACTTCATATCACATTACTCTTCTAATATATGTGCTCTCACTAAAATTCCGATTCAATTGTTTTGCTTAAAGGATGACTCTTAAGACTATTCATCAATCACTTGAGAATTTAGACTCATAATCTACATTCAATGGTCTTCTTCCAATTCATTCCACTCTTTGTTCTTTTACATCTATCTCGAATCACAAAAAAATTGTACCTGCACGTGTCTTAGGAGGAATACATCTTTTCTCCGTTTTCATCAATTCTTTCAACCTTCAATTCAACCTTCAAACTACAATTCAATCTTCAATTCATTATTTCTTCATCATATTACCAAAACTTTCACCAATAATCTCGCCTCTTGTCTATATTATATCTCTTAATGCTCTTATCTTGCATGTTGCACTATTTTAGGTCAGTTATAAGTATTTTTCTATACATTAGTTTTCCATCACCTTATAAATTTATTTTGTAGGAAATTACCAACATATATTTTCTGATGTAATACAATTATGATCATTTCTTCTATATTCAAGGTTATAACATCTTCACTCTTCACCGTCCACAATCTCTATTCTAGATTCTACACCTCCATATCACTAATTTTTCTATCTCACAGAATTATTTATGTTACTTCACTTATCCCCGCTAAAATCAATTCACCTACACATTCTTTTCTTTTTCCCACATCATTTCAAATCAACTTCATACACATATATTTATTCATAGTATGTTGTTATTATATATGCAAAGATAATATATTTTATTCAAATTCACACCTTCATATCACATACCATCTACATTTTATGAGAGAGGTATCAACTAGCTTTTCACCTACCCAACTTCTTATCTTCTTGTTAACACAACAAAAAAGTATTTTCAAACATATTTCAACCCTTCAACTACTTAGGAATCTTCACCTTACCTTTAAAATTCAAGAAACAAAATCCTTCAACAAGACACAAGAGAACTATTCATTTTATGCAATGAGTCAATTAAATATGTCTATTCAAGGTTTCATATTCTTGTGCCTTTTAGTCTTCTACAATTTGCATATACTTGGTCTCGAAGGTCTTGAAAATATTATGCCTCCATTCATTGACAATTCTTTATAACAACATCCTTTGCACCTAGTTTGCATTTCAAGATCAGGAAGTTATACTTTAAGTAAATCCTACAACTATTTATAGGCATCACATAGTCTAAATATTCTTCTAGGGAGAAATTTATTTGAGAAACATTGAACTGTTGAACATCTTAGAGGAGGCAGATAACTCTAAATCTTTGAACCTAAACAGTGCATCAATCATGTTGAAGGAAACTTGAACACTCATACACTTAATCAAAAAACCTAGCAAAGCTTCTCTAAAAGTCTCAAATTTGAGCAACAAGAAATCTTTAAGATATTACAAATATCCCTCAAGGCTTCATTGTATCCTTATCCTTCAAGTATGAAGATTTGAACACCGCTTTTTCAAGCAATCCTACCAAATGTATTATTCCTTTGAGAAGAAGATAGTCCAAACTATACACCATATCTGACAAGAATGATCAACCATTCACCGAGACACTTTATATTCATTTTTTAGATTCTTAGAGCATGTATAAATTTCAAAAAACATGAACCAATGAAGAACATGAATTTTACCATACAATTTTACATGAAACGAGTTGGGATAATTATTTAACTATCAAAAGGATGACTGTCATGGTTTTGATAAGTATATCTCCAAGATTACTTGATCAATCAACAAAATTCCTTTTGCAACAATTGGATATTGGTATGATAGAGATTTTGTCCAAATTTTAGAAGATTTTATTGGATAAAACATGAGTTTCGAGCAAAAACATCTCCATCGAAACCCTAGGACAACATATTGAATTGTCACCTACCAAATTTGACAAATAAGAATATTTCTTCAACAAATTTATATGAAGATGAAGTGGGGAAGCTTCTGAGAGTTCTCATAACATTTTATGATGGCATATGCTTGAAAGGAGCACTATTTCATGCAATAGTTGCAAAACTGACTGTACAATTTACCAAATGAGCCAGAGGACTTGAATAACAAACCTATAATGGTTCTACAAAGCAATTAAGGTCTTCACGAAGTGTATTTGAGCTTTGTAAATCTTCATTTGAAAGAAAACCATTATTTTGAGTTCAAGATTTCACCTTGATAGAGGTAGTAGGCATTTCATGAGTTCTCACTACTATGAATGAGCATTTACAACAATACAAGTCTGACTGTTAAGGAATGACTTCCATATAACACCATTGAACATGATTACAACCATTAAATATTGACTAAGAACAAACATAAATAGCCTTGGGACTTTTGATGAATTCGTTTTGAATAACTAAGACTTGATTCTTGAAGTAAATAATACTATACCTTTGAGGTTGGACCAAAACTTTATCATTTGTTCTAAAGAACCTCAAAAACACTCCTAAGATTATGAAAGAGAGGAGAATTTTTCTTTACTTTAGCAGATCATCTGATCATGATGACTATCTTGATTGAGTGTAAGGGATGGATGCAAACCATTCAAGACCATGGCTCTAAGCAACACTATTTCTAGACATCTTCTCCATGTAGCATACAGTACCCAGAATGAAATTTTACTTAAACCACCTTATGAGACTATAAAACATCATAAATGAGCTAATAGGATACTCTAGAGGTGATGAAACTAGACTTGGATTTCAAACTCACATTTTTGTTCTTATCGATTTGGTGCACACCTAGAGAGAGAAAAACTACTCCACCAAAATGCTCATAACTTTTCAACCACACCTCCTTTTGAGAAAATTATTTTTGCACATGATTTTTATGAAAATTTAATCCAAAAATTCCTTCTATGATTTATTCTAAGGAGATTATATAATTTTTTTGAGGGCTAATAATCCAAGCAACTCAAAATGAGTTTTTCAAAAAGCCTATTTTACAAAAACTCACATAACTTGAAAAAATGACCTAAATTTGACCTGAAATTTTGCATGAAGCATCAGGACACTTTCCTCTACCATCTCCTAGAATTTATAGAAATCAATAGGTCTACATTTTTCTATCCCATCTCATTTGCATGCTAAAACACTACTTGTTCTCAACTATTTCTAACCAACATATAAAACTTAATTCGAGCTGAACTGAGTCAAAATTTTCTCATAAATGTTTTAGATGCTTTCTTAACACCTCTCCCATGATTTTACTAAACTATACCACCTTGTTTCACTACTTTAGGTACCTGAATCCACTCTGAATTGACACTGCCTTTCCAAGACTATGTCTTCTTGAAACTTCATGAATTAACTTTGAAACTCTGAACCAAATTTGATAAGAATGATATTGCACTCTCCCTTTTCCATCAATGCCTTTGACATCAATGAAAACAACTAGAAAATCAACAAGGTGCAACAATCTCCCCCTTTGTCATTGATGACAACATTTTGAAACTTGATGGCAAATTGAAATATGAGACAAGTTTCCAACACTCTCTCTCCCCCTTTGACATCTATGAAAAATATGGACAAACACACCAAAATGATTAGATTGGAAAAAATTAACAAAAAGAGAATGCTCATACCTTGCATGAACTCCCCTTGGAAAAATATTGTCTTCAATTTGATTCCTTCAACATAAAAATATCCTCTTGACTTAGTAAGGGCTCCCCCTCAGCTGATATTCCACCTATTTTTCCTTCACCTTGCATAGATTCTTGACATCTTTTAAGAACATGAACATCACATGATACTTCCTTCCTATGCTCCCCCTAAACATAAACCACCTTTATAAGCCTCGAAAAATGTCTATATACCTTTTGAGTTTAATCACCGCCCTTTCACTTGATTGTGAGAGATAAAAACACCTTTAAAAACTCTTCATTTACTACCACAAATATTTTCTCACTTGGTGCATTCCTTGTAGTTAAAGATAACATCAAAGGCTCATACCCTAATAACTATTAAGTCACTTTTGGAAATCATCTTAAAACCTCAGGTCAACTGATTACATACTTGTAGTAGTGTTTGCATTCTTGCCTTGATTTGAATTTTATTGCAAAAGTTACTTGAGTTTTCTAGCTTCTCATGATTCTCAAGACTCTCAATCTGATGCAGCTTATCTTGCTTCATTAAACCTCTGATCCTTGGATTAATGCATACTTCATTCATTCATAATCATCAACCTTCTTTAAGGATTTATGCCTTTTGAATTAGACAAATTCCTAAATGATTCATGACACACCTATTTATACAAAGCATTCACATTCTCTTGGATGAGACAAATTTGACCGTATAAGCAAGGATTTTGATTTCAAATAACAACTCAACTCTTTTAGACCATTGAGTGCACTACTTTTCAATGACTTTGTATCACGAGACTTGACTAATGCAATTTCGTAAAATAGATAGATATACATGATATGCTCCTATTTCAAACTTCAAGATACCTCAAAACCACCTCTTTGTGACACCACACAAACCGTGACACCGAGATAATAAAAATGTAAGCATTGAGATAGGGATGACATACTTCTAATCATCCAAAATCCTTTGACCGAGACTCAAATAAAGCACACACTTGAGGGTCACTTTGAAGAACACTCCCAATCACTTCATATAATGACCAAACAAAACATAATAACACTATGACTAACATGACATAGATTCGAGCAAACCGAGATGATTCTTATGGATATAATATGACTCAAACACACAATTTAACTTCATGAATTGATCTTGATAGTTCTCATACTCATGGGAACAAGACACATTCTCACACTTTTGCCACAAGATTGGAGACAACTTATCCATTGAAACTATAGATGTTGATTTCTTTGAGCACCTAAACTAGAAATTTCATGACTACACTACATTATTATAGAACATGTTACAAAATTAGAACACCTCTTATTTATGACCTAACTCTTGAGAGCTAAGAAGATATGAATAACTTGACAAACCTGGTATGTGTTTGTCTTGACTGAATGAGAAATTTTTAACACACCAAAACCGGACATGAAAGTAGTTTTATTTCATTGGGTAGGCACTCATGATCTTAGAAGATATTTGTAGAGAGAATTTATACACAAGACTTCTATGAGAAAGTGGAAAACCATACCTTCACTTTTACTCAATAAAGTCTCTTTTATCAACACCTATTTCGATATCTTTTCCTCAAGAGCCCACAAAGTTCTTTCAAGTAGAAAATTCCTTCTAGAAGCTTAGAGAAGGCAATATATGTCTGATAGACCACCTCAGAAGAGTAAAAAGTCATCAAAAGAGCTTGATGACTCATCCTTTCCTTTTCTTGTCCTCAAGACCTTGTCAATATTATGTGGTACAATTCTTGGTGTGACCACCAGAGCACTTGATCTCTCATCTTCCTCTTGGGTACAATATAGGCATTATTCATAAACATGTTCTAATACTTGCTTGGGGAAAATATTCTTCATTCTTTGTACTTTGAGTTGTTTTTCTTCTTCTTGCTTTTGTCATCATTTTCTCGTCATCCCGCTTATGCTTGCTTCCTTTGTGATTGATTTGGATTGTTGTTTTTCTTTAGTATCTACCCTTGCTATCTTTTTGTCATCCTTTGATGTCTCAACTTCTGATTTTTCTTCCTTGACTTTGCGTACCCATCTTTCTTTCTTCTTACCAACATCTTTCTTAGCCATAGTGACTTGGTCTTACTTTGTGTGTTTGCATTTTCTCTGTATCTTCTTTTTCTTTGTCCCTAAATGCATTCAACTTATAGATGAATCTAGGTGATTCTTGACAATGTTTGGAAAAGTGCCCTAGCTCATGGCAGTTAAAGCAAACAACTTGATTTTTGTCCCAAAATTGATTTACTTGGATATTCTAAACAATTCTTGATAGTGTGACCTTTTCCTTTACAATTAAAACACACTATGTCTTCTCATATTCAGACTTGCAATCTCTCCATGGATGGTATTCCTCTACCTTTCTTCTATAGTCTCTTGCTCTATGTCCAAATATATTGCATGAAAAACAAACTCCATGAAACATACCTAATAATTTCCTTGCAGTTGGCTGCCTGTAGAGACCTTCTTTTTCTCTTTGTTTTCCTTCTTGGGCTGAGAACATCCTTGCAAGACATGTTACTTGATTTAACTCTCAACTTCTACATTTTATTTGTTTTTTCAACTCTTCTTTCAGGGTCTCTACTTCTACATTTAATTTTTCACATTCTCTACTCATAGCTTGAATAATTTCCTGACATGTCTCATGCTCTACTCCACTAGAATGTCCTTGTTTACTTTGCAAGTTTTTAAGCTGATTAGTAACCTATGTCAACTTAATCTTTAGGGTCTTTAGATTCTCTTCAAATTTGAGGAAAGAAATTTCTTTATCTTTTAAGGCCTTTGACACATTTTCAACAAATGAAGCCATCTCATTTAGTTCTTGGCCATGAATAAATTCTTTAAGCTTGATTTCTTCCTTTAACTCCTTGATAAGAGATTGAGCAATCTCATACTTCTTCTTCAATACTGATTCTCATTGATGTAATCATGTATGTTTCTTCAAGATCACCTCCAAGTTGTTAGGATTGATTCAGGAGGACTAGGCTCTGATACCAATTGTTAGAAACTATGACATTGAGAGGGGGGTGAATCAGTGTCTCCACAAATTTACCTTCTTAAATATAATGTGATAAAACCATAAACATACACAAAAGCAATTTTCAAGAGAGTACACAATGACACAAGGTTTAATGTGGGAAACCCAAATTGGGAAGAAAACCCACTAAAACTATGAACTATGCTTATGACCAATTTTTCCTACTTCATTACATTAGTTTCAAGGTTGAGCTTCAACTCAACCTGGAGATGTTACTCCATAATTTGACCAAGCTGCCACTTAGTTTGGAGGCTTCAACCCCCTATAATTCAATCAACTTCTACTGATATTTAGTGAGCTTCAACTCATAGGGAAGCTTCAACTCCCCAACTATTAAGCTGCCACTTAGACTTGCTCGCCAATTAGGTCACACTTGAGTTATTGTCTTCAACAACTGATGATGACCCTAAATTTTGAACATTTTCTTCTTCTTCTATAGTTCAACTATGATCTCAAATCATCATTCTTCTCATTCCACTTCATATCACATTACTCTACCTATATATGTACTCTCACTTAAATTTTGATTCAATTGTTCTACTCAAAGGATGAATCTTAAGACTATTCATCAATCACTTGAGAATTCAGGACCCATAATCTACATTCACCGGGTATTCTTCCAATACATTCCATTCTCTCTGCTCTTTCACATTTATCTCAATAAAAACATAGTACTTGCACCTATCTTAGGAGGAATATATCTTGTCTCCATTTTCATCAATTCTTTCAACCTTCAATTCAACCTTCAAACTGCAATTCAATCTTCAATTCATTCTTACTTCATCCTATTACACAAAATTTCATCAATACTCCCGCCTCTTGTCTATATTCTATCTCTCAATGTTCTTATCTTGCATGTTACACTATTTTAGGTTAGATACAAGTCTTTGACTATATAGTAGTTTCCAATCACCTTCTTATAACTTTGTTTTTGTAGGCAATTACAGCTTATAATTATTTCTTCTATATTCAAGGTTTCCACATCTTCACCCTTCACTTGTCCACAATCTTTATTCTAGATTCTACACCTCCATATCACCGATTTTGCAATCTCACATGAATTATTTCTGTTACTTCACTTATCCTTGCAAAAATCACTTCACCTACACATTCTTTTCTTTTTCCCACATCATTTCAAATCAAATTCATACACATATATTTATTCACAAGTATGATGTTACTATATATGCAAAGATAATATATTTTATTCAAATTCACACCTTCATCTCACATATCATCTCCATTTTATGAGAGAGGTCTCAAATATTTTTCACCTACCCAACTTCTTATCTTCTTGTCAACACAATGAACAAGTATTTTCAAACATATTTCAACCCTTCAACTACTTAGGACTCTTCACCTCACCTTTGAACTCCAAGAGACAAAATCCTTTAACAAGACACAAGAGAACTCATCATCTTCTACAACAAGTTAAGTGAATATAATTCAAGGTTTCATATTCTTGTGTGCTTTAGTCTTATACAGTTGGCATATGCTTGGTCTTGTTAAAGGTATTGAAAATATTCTACCTCCATTCATTGGTAATTATTTATAATAACATCCTTTGCACCGAGTTTGCATTTCAAGATCGGGAAGTTCTACTTTAAGTAAAATCATGCAATTTCTTATAGGCATCATACAGTCTAAAAATTATTCTAGAGAGAATTTGATTTGAGAAACATTGAACTCTTCAACATCTTGGAGGAGGAAGATAACTCTACGTATTTGAACCTGAACAATGCATCACCATGTGGAAGGAAACTTGAATACTCATACACTTCATCAACAACCACCGGAAAAGCTTCTCTAAAGGTCTCAACTTTGAGCGAAAATAATCTTTAAGATATTACAGACATCCTTCAATGCTTAATTGTATCCTTATCCTTCAAGTATGAAGATTTGAACACCATTTTTCAAGCAATCCTTCCAACCGTATTGTTCCTTTGAGAAGAAGACAATCCAAACTATACACCATATTTGACAAGAATGATCAACCATTCATTGAGACACTTTATATTCATTTTGTTATATTCTTAGACATGTATAGCTTTCAACAAACATGAACCAACAAAGAACATGAATTTTACCACATAATTTTGCATGAAACAAGATGGGATAACTATTTAATTGTCAAAAGGATGATTGTCATGGTTTTGAAGATTACTGATAAGTATATCTCCAATAGTAATTGATCAATCAACAAAATTCCTTTTGCAATAGTTGGATATTGGTATGACATAGTTTTTGGCCAAATTTTAGAAGATTTTATTGGATAAAATATGAGTTTCAAGAAAAAACATCTCCATCGAAACCCTAGGATAGAGTATTGAACTATCACCTACCAAATTTGAAAATGGAGTGGGGAAGCTTCTGAGAGTTCTCATAACATGTTACATTCTTTCCAAAACAATTTGAGTCATTGAATTGATGAAATATGCTTGAAAGGAGCACCTTTGTTTCATGCAATAGTTGTAAAAGTGACTTATAGTTTACCAAATGAGCTAGAGGACTTGAATAACAACCCTATAATGGTTATCCAAAGAAATTAAGGTATTAAAGGGGTGTATTTAAGCTTTGTAAATTTTCATTTGAAAGAAAAACATTAGCTCGAGTTCAAGATTTTACCTTGATAGAGGTAGGAGGCATTTCATGAGTTCTCACTCTTTGTGAAAGAAGAGCCTTTGCAACAATACAAGCTCCGATCATCAGGAGTGAATTCCATATAACACCATTGAGCATGAGAAAAACCATTAAATCGTGATCGAGAACAAAAATGAATAGCCTTGGGACTTTTGATGAATTGGTTTTGAACAACTAAGACTTGATTCTTGAAGTAAATAATACCATACCTTTGAGGTTGGACCAAAAATTCATCATTTGTCCTGAAGAACCTCAAAAACACTCCTAAGATTATGAAAGAGAGGAGAACACCAATTTTACTTTAGTATAGAATTTGAGCATGATGACTATCTTGATTGAGTGCAAGAGATGGATGCAAACCATTCAAGATCATGGCTTTAAACAACACTATTTTTAGACAAGTTCTCCATGTAGCATACAAGTACTCGGAATTAAATTTTCCTTCAAAAAAATTTTAAGACTATAAAACATCATAAATGAGATAATAAGATACTCTAGAGGTGATGAAACTAGACTTGGAGTTCAAATCCACATTTTTGCTCTTATTGATTTGGTGCACACCCAAGAGAGAGAAAACTGCTCCACCAAAATGCTCATAACTTTTCAACCACACCTCCTTTTGAGAAAATTATTTTTACAAATGATTTTTATGCTAATTTAATCCAAAAATTACTTCTATGATTTATTCGAAGGAGCCTGTATAATTTTTCTTGAGGGCTAAGAAGTTAGGAAACTCAAATGAGTTTTTCAAAAGCCTATTTTACAAAAACTCACATAACTTGAAAAAATGACCTAAATTTGACCTAAAATTTTGCATGAATCATCAAGAAACCTTCCTCTATCATCTCCCATAATTTATAGAAAATAATAGGTCTACATTTTTCTATCCCATCTCATTTGCATGCTAGAACACTGTTTGTTCTCAGCACTATTTCTGACCAACATAGAAAACCGACTTATGGAGATGAACCGAGTCAAAAATTTCTCATACATGATGTAGATTATTTATCAACACCTCTCACATGCTTTTTCTAAATTTTACCACCTTATTTCACCGATTTAGGTACACAAACCACTGAACGGTCGACACTTTGCCATTCTAAGACCCTATCTTCTTGAAAATTTATGAACTCACTTTGAACCTCTAAACCACATCTGATAAACATGCTCTTGTACTCTCAATTTTCCAGAAATTCCTTTAACATCAATGAAAAAAATTGGCAAACCAATAGGGTGTAACACCCCTTGTCTTGGTGAGAAAATCAAACCTATAGCATACCATCTTTCCTCATACAAAAACCTACAACACTCATATGTAGGCTTGACAAATTGCACATCAACTTAGAACCCTAGTTTTGTACCATGTTATAAAATAGTAGAATTAAAGAAAAAAATGCAATAGAATTGGACCAGAATGTCAACAAAATGCAACAATAAAGCAAAAACACCCAGCGGACTGAAACAACTTCCTTTACTTTCTCCAATCAAACTCTTATGTAGCATAAACACTCTGACACACTTCAAGCTTAAACCAAGAGTCCAATGACCAACTTGTAAACATAGTTAACTCATGTGCATAAATTTAAACACATGAAGATAATCTCTAAATACCATAATTTACCAAGTCCATGCCTTATGGAGTTTGTTTCATGAACACCAACCTGTGTATAAAATCATACCTTCATGAACTCACATACATAGATAGGAACCATACCTTCTTGGATCAACCCTATAACCATCTTGGGAGCCCTTATCAAGATCTTGACAGATCTGATCAACTTTTACACTTCTTTATATACCTCTAAGTCACCTGATACTCTGACAACACTTGAAACTTCTCACAATGTCATATCATCCTCATATACTACTACAGATCCTCTACCATCAACAAGACATCAAGATCATCTTCCAAGATTCCTTTAACATACCTTTGTGTGGATCATTTTGATTCATTTCTCAACAGCCACAATTCCTTCAAGGTTTGAGTAACTTCTTCACACTAAGAATCACACTTTTCTTCTTGCAAGAATTTGGTGAACACTAGAACTGACATCATTTGACGGTGACATACTCTATGACAAGGATTAGAATATACTTACTAGGTCATCACAAACCCAACCTCCTTACCCTAACCTTTTCATCTCGACTACTAACTATCTAGATGACTCATACCACAAGAACATGTTGCGATACAATATTGACAATAACTTGCAGATCCAATCTAAGAAAATTCAAACTGCTAACCGAGACAAACATACTTTGGACTCATACTCATAATATTTTTACAATAGAACCCTTAACACCATGAGACAAATATTTATGATGCATAAACTATTTTTTTATGACAAGGATAGAGATACATCAACATATAAGACTCATTCTCTAAGCACTTTGACAATCCATACTTGAATACATTAAAATCAAGGAATTACTTTAAACATCCTTTTCTTGATACATTTTAACATCGAGATTCAACCAAGCAAGAAATACACCATTTGAACATACCTAGATAATATGGAGTATAATATAAACCTTAAGACTCCTCGGATCATCAAACTCGAGACATACAAACTTACCACATAACTTCTCAATCATATTTCAAACTTAGATTTATAATTTTGACTTTCCATGAGAATATAGACTAAGCTCATGACACGATCTTGGAACACAAGGGATCGACAAAACTTTGATACCTAACATATCGACACCTATAAATGACAAATACTCAAAAACACATGAATATGTCACTTCACATACCTTATAACTCTTGAAGTATCCAAAAATCCTAGCTCCTTCAATTTTTCATGTACTGAAGTAGTGAGGCACATATGATATTCTTCAACCAATGCAAACATACTTCCTTGACCTAACTTGGGATTGAGAAACTTGTCTTCCATCATGATGGCACTAGAATTCTCTTTAACAAACTTTAATGGATTAGGATTCATGGTGTGTAATTCAGACTGAGAATCAGTTTTCTGACCTCTTTGACTTGAACAACATCCTTCTTAACCATAGGAGCAGACCTGACTGCCTCATCATCATTCTTAGGACCGATTTTCCTCTTGAATTATTTTTTCTTTCCTTTTGGATGCTTGAAACCTGCTAATATACCATGAAGACTATGTTTGGTGACAATATCTTGCAATATTCCCGGTTTAAAACTTGTGACACACATATCATTTGTCTTTCCTCCACCATAATCCTTGGCCTTATGCCCAAACTCACAACATGAATAAAATTCACCTTTGAAGAGACCTACATCATCCTTAGGAGACCTCCTCTTGCAATATCTAGCTCTATGACCAAAATCATGAAAAACAAAGCAATATCCATTGAATGAAAAACCATACCTCATAGCATTAGGTTGTCTAACTGGGTTAGACCTTCTCAAATCATCCTTCTTGGTCACCTTCATATCAGATTTAGTACTTGGACCAACATCACCATCACTCTCCACATGTTTTGCTTCAAACCCTAGACTCGTTTTTTCACTATCCACCATTTGGAATTCTAAAATCCCATCAAGAGCTTCAGATATCTTCTCAATTATCTCATACATCTTCAACCTACCGGATGCACTCTCCAAATTTGATTCTAGGGATTTCAATTTTTCTTCATACCTGGAATAAGCTTCTTCTTTATCCTTTAGGGATTTAGACATACTTTCCACTTGAGATTTCAAACCCTTGATGGCTTGATCATGCTCTATCTCCATATCCTTGATCCGATATCTCCATATCCTTGATCTGATATTGGTAGGCACTAGTCACCTAATGAGCTATTGAATTCCTCTTCCTTAATACTATTTCAATATCTAAAGACTTAGCCATTTCTTGTGCTTCATGAGATATCCTTCAAGTTGCTAAACTTGCTTCACAAGAACCTACTCTAATACCAAATTTTAGAATCATAATGTACTGAGAGGGGGGAAAATCATTCCTTAAAAAAACTTAAACAATTTATAATTTTTTATTAAACCATAAACCATTCATCCATTCATTAATGTGTGCAAATCACCATACAACATACATTCAAATAACCATGAACAAGATAGAGAACACCATAACACAAGATATAAGTGGGAAACCCTCAAGCGGAATAAAAGTCACCGATTTTTTTCTAATATTACACACAACAAATACTCAAGTGAATATTTCACATCACAAGATATTTCTTTAGTGAGGAACCAACCCCACAAGGAGCACCAACCCCTAAACCCTTATTGATATTACTCACAACAAGAGACTTGCATGAATATAACACATCACACAATATTTTTATGATAATATCATTGATGATATGTTACAACAACTCATAATGGTGATCACAATATTTAGCTCTAAACACTTTAAAACCCTTGCTCAAACCTTAGGTCTTCAAACTTGCACAAACTTAATCTTTCTTCACTTTTCAATTCATCAAAAACTTGAACACATGATTATTTTCATTCTTCAACCTATGACACACTTTATCATCTCTCAAACCATGCTCACACACCTGCAAAACTCTCTCACCTAGGTCACACTTTTTGCACACACTCCACTAGCCCACAAAAACACCCAAAACTATGTTTTTATAAGATATCCTTCATTTAAATTCAAGAGAGGTTGGTTTACCTCATTTATTTTGACCTTATTATATAAAAAAATCCCATAAAATTTATCAAAATAGTCACAAGTGACCCAAGTAGGTCGAACTGTAGTAAAAACCACTTATCATTCACCAACAATCCTCAACATCCCATCATTAGAATGAGAAAAATATTCTAACACCAAAACTATTTTTATTTAAGATCTAAAAAATCACCACACATGTGTAATATGACATTTAAACATCATCCATTGTTAAAATTTACATGAACCATTCAAGTTATTTCATTTAATGGGCCCAGTGGCTCATTGCCTTCCTGAAACACTGTTTCCAGCCCTTGTCTTCACCTTTTGGCCTCAAGATCACCCAAGAACACATCAAATATGGAATGTGACCACTAAATGGAAATACCAAAACCTTTAGAACACTTATAATCAATTTATATCTCATGAAATAATCATATGTTCAAACCACATCAATGTTTTCCTTCACCAAATAAAGCTTCCCAAAAAGTAGTTTTACAAATGCAACTAGTTAACACCATTCCTGAAACACCTCTAACTTGATTCAATGCATGAAAAATTCACCCCTCTTAACTTTTCAGGTGATATAAATCATCACCCAATCCATTTCATGCACTAACCAACTCAATCTTTCATTAAAAATAGTTATGTCTGAAAAGCAAGAAACCTTCTTTCTCACAAACTGACCTGGAAACCACATCAAATCAAACCATCATAACACTAAACTTGTACCAGTAGAAATATATCTGAATTAAATTTCCATAACATATTGTAACTCCTTCCAACTCCAATTGGAAGGCCTTCAACCAAGCTGATCTTTACAAACTACTTCACATGTCTTCTTGGACTCAAGAACTGAGTATAAGCCCAACTTTCTCCATCACACCAAAACACACTTCCACACTAAAAAAGCATGGAACACCCTTATATATGATTCCTAATTACTCATAAACCTTCACAAATCATGAATGACTCAGAAACCATCACTTACCTCATGAAGTGACTTTACACCTTGCTAGATAAAGCGTCCTCCAAACTTGACCCTTAAAAAGAAAAGATCATAAATTTTTCATTCCTTATCAAAACATCAAATTTTATATTCACAACACAAATTTAATCAGCTCCTAATTCATCATGTAGCTCTTGTATTGTTTTTACCACAAACTGCTCCAAACTGCCCCAAAAATCCGGTCTTCACAAATATGGTACACTTCAATTTTTCACCTCAAACATGATTGGAAACTATGATGGAAATATATATCAACTCTAGGGATAACATAACTTCTAATTTAGTATTTATTATCTTTGGGAAACTTCTTAAACTGAAACTATTCATAAATAATTTACTTCCGGTGGGGCCCACTTAGTGACACATGGTCTAATCTACCTTTCTAGAAATATGGAAGAGTCTTATACATCATCAAATCATCACTTTTGCAAAACCAATCAAAACTGGGCTTGTATATTCAATCTTACCCAAGCCGCTCCTAGGTAGGGTTTAGTTAGGGTTTCAAACCAACTTACCTTTTTAACGATCGTTCATAAAAATGTGATGATAAAACCACCTCATTATTTTTTTGAAACCTTCATAAATGACCTAATAATATATTCCAAATATCTCAGGTCCCCATGTAAATCATACAATTCACAATGAGCATCAGAAGGTCCACTTTTTCTTGAAAAGCACATTACAACTTGTCCTGGTTTCACCAAAACTAATGTATCTTACAAAATATTCTTCATACTGACTTGAAACTTGTCATGAAGCATCATGACAACATCCTATAACTTCTCAAACTCACCTCATATCCCAAGTGCATATTAAAATCTCCATCCATAGAGACTTACCTATCTTAACATGTATGTTTCTCATTGTTTACTTCCCAAAGACCTTGAAACACCTCCAAACCATTGAGTACTGAGCTGAAAATAACCATACACATCAGGTACACTACTACCATGCTGATACCATGCTCCAATAAGAATCATCAGATCCATATCTCATACTTCCATTCCATTTTGCATGCTCTAAGGCTAAGAATAGGCCTGGAATTACCTGAATAACCATATAACCTCATGACCTGACCATACTGACCTCATGAAAAGTCATAGACACCCATGACACATCATACCAACCATGATTGACCTTATGAAAACTTTCAACTCACTTGTAAATACTCAAACCATGATTGTGCCTAACAAACCATGGTCTAAAACAACTCTAAAGTCCCCAAATCTTATCACTACTAATCAACCTTCAAGTTTTACCATTGAATAACACCTCATGGAGACACATAACACACCATGATAACATTTTCCATCAATGGAGTTGAAATCAATGACAACACAATCACACAATGGCCAACACTCTTAACATTAGCATCCAAATAAGATGATGGTCAACAATAGTTACACAAAGAAGATCAATGTCAAGATACAAGAGTAAACCAATATACTCAGGTCGGCTAGACAATTGAACATATGAAACAATTTAGTACCAAAATAGAGGAATTCATCCAAAAATAAAAATATCATAAACTTATTTTTAAATCCTTGTAAGGTTGTCCAAACATGATCATAAAAAATGATCGAGCAAACTTAGAAATGCATTACAAGAGAGTTGGACCAAACTTCCGGTTCTAGACCAAAAAAAACCATAGACTTCAAACAAACTTCGAAGAAAATAGAAAAAACTTTGGAAAAACTCCAAAGCAATCTTGTTAGACTTCAAATCAATAAAACAAACTTTAGATAGAATCTGAAGCATTCTAGTCTTACTCTAAAGCAATATAAATAGACTTTGAAACAAACGTGTATGACAACTCCAAAGTGACAAAAACACTCTACTTTGTCGGTTAAATGCTATAACAACCTTTGAAATTAATTAATCCAAATAATTTGTTATCTCCTTCAACTTTGTTTACCATGAATGAAAATTATTCCAACATTTCCAGAAGAGATTATGTTTAACATAAGAGAGTAGAAAGCCAAAAATGAGGGAATAAACCTTCAATGATTTTCCTAGAATGAAAAATTTTGGTGGTAAAAAAGTTCCTTGGTGGGGACGTTTGATCCATAGGATAGCCACAAATCATATGTTTTTCACAATCTCTAAAACTATTTTCATACGAAATATATTGTCGAGATATTTCAAGTGTCTTTTGAATGGAGTGAAATGGATTTCATATGTGAAAGATATAGTCTATTGAATTTTCTCTCCACCTGGAAAAATAATGGGATAAGTTGCACAGAGATGATGTGGCATGTTGAGTGCATGACAAGTGGATGAACGTGGTTGTAACAAGTGCTAGAGTTTTTCCATGCAAAAATTTAGTTTTATCCTCCATTCTTCAACGTTTAATATGGGGCCCATATGATGTGTTTGTTGGGGTCCCAACAATCGGTGGGGTCTAATATTTTTTAGGGGCACTACCTTACCATCATTTTTCACATTGCATTATATGGTTTATTCCTTATAAACCCCCTAGAAGACTTAATTCTCTTACATGAGGGACTAAGTTCCCAAATAATTCAAAGTTCCACCCAGTCCGCTTGACGAGCTAGACCGAGCTCCACAAAGTTCATCTAAGGGGAGTTCCACTATTAGCTCGATGAGCTCAACAACCAAGCTCATTTCTAAGGGACGAGTGATGCATGTTACTCAATGTATAGAACATGATCATGATGATATTTTCTTTATAGAGGTGTGATAGGTCCTACAAGATTAATAAAAAGCAATCGACAAGCTTCATTAGGAGTTTTTAGGACCATTAGTCTTATATTACCTTATTCCATCCAAAATGGGAAAGTCTAAAATATGAGTTGTAAATAGTTCTAAGGTATTTAAAACTTGAAGTAAAAGAGAAATTCATTATGTGGGACCTTTAAGATCAAATTAGAGGAATTAGGTGGCGGTAACAAGACTCCAAAATTGGTTATGAGGATTGCAACATTGGAAAATGCCTAGATTCGTAGTTTTAGTTGAATTTTGTTTATTGAGAGGGTCATGGTGATCCTCAACCATTTGTAACTTAATTTTAGGAATCAAATAACTTAATATACCTCAAATCAGGTGGATGGAATATAATAGATGAAGGGAAATATCATGATGGAAAAAACAAGATTGTTGGTGTGTAAGGAGAAGGCGAGGGTTTGTGTTGTTTTGTGAAAAGAATCAATAGAATAAGCCTTCCATGATTATGTTTGTAATCCTAAAGTTGTGATCCAATTATATTTGATGATTTATTGACTTATTATTGTATACATGTTATTATTTGTGAAGTATGGGGTGACGAGACTTCTTAATTCCTATGTAAACCTAATTTTTGTTTCATCATTTTGTAATCAAAGTGATATTAGCATTTTGTAATTAATAATTTAATATATTTGAAAGGAAGTTTTGTGCATAAACCTTGTTTATTTTGATCTTATTTATGCTTATTTGAATGAGTTGTAATAAATTTGTATATGTGCTAACAAATGTGAATAAATGACATACCTTAAGCCTAACATAAGACTCATACATACCTCAACACATGAATCATATAAGATTTAATGCATGACTCACTTGAAGCCCCCACCGTAAGATGTAGGACTTGTGTTAATAAGGTGCAAGACTCACTTTGGAGCGTAGGAATCGTATGAAGGAAGAAAAGGACTCGAAATAAAGGAGATGAACTGATCTAGTCATTACATAAGTTGTATGATGAAAGGATCATTGAATGCATATTACTATCTAGTCATCATGCGACTTGTGTAGCTTATGAGAAGCATAACTTAACATCAAGTTTGGTTGAAAATGTGGAACAAATGGAAAACACAAACGACAAATCACCATTATTCAAGGGATTTGAATGCATGAGCTTTGAAATCCTCTAAAATTGATAAATCATCTCAGTTGAGAATTGATCAAGGACTCCACTCGGAGTTAACAAGACAAATATAATCCAAGTGTGACATGCACTTGTTCTTTCAAACTTGTAACTCCTTAACAAGTATTTATTCTTGTATGAATTTGTTAGTTAAATATTAGTTATCTCTTACAAATAATCAGTCCTCTTTTAAGTGTGAAAAGAATTGTGCTTATTATAAAATTTGTTTGTAGTAGAATTAGTGTGGTTGATTGTTGATGAAAGGAAGTATTATATTACATTCAATAAAGTGCATGATTCTGAGTTAAATTCCTTTGGTGTAATTTTCAATCCTAAAACCAGATTAGAGGGAAGGAGAAAGGTCCACTCCTCCCCAACGTGAAGGAAGCATTGCTTATTTGTTCAATTATCTGTTTATTCAACATTTGATTAGTTATGATAATTCCAACACTTTCATCATTTTAATTCATAGAATTAGTAATCTTTGTTTTATCTTAGCATTCATTTCTTAGATAGAAAAGTTTAGAAATAGTATTTGGTTAAATCTAGTAGTTAATACATGCTTAGAATAGTTTCTATCGTCCTCTTTATTTCAAACAACCTCGAACATCACCTGGACTAACAATCATGAAATAATTAAATTACAAGTATCAATGACTCTCATCACTTTTTGGCATCATTTCTCGGGAAATTTACATTGATAGCAAATATCAAGGTACTAACTTGCATACTTCCTGATAGCTTGGTAAGTTTCCATTTAGAATTCTCTTTTCCATACTATTTCTTTTGAAATAAAAGACCTTGTCATGACAACAAGATTCTTTTATGTGCTTTGGAGTATGTGGAACACAAGTAATCGAGTTAATCACTTATAGTTAGGAGATTTTTATTAAGCATGGTAGGATTTTATGTTTATACCTAAAGATCGTAGAGGTAGATTTGTTAGAATAAACTTACAAAACCCCCTCAAAATCAACATGTGGAGCAACTTGACCAACAAGGAAGGATGGTTAATGGAGTGGAAAATCCCAATGGTGAAAATAATGGAAACACCCCCTAGGAGGGACATTCACCTATCCCATAGAAGTGGACCATAATGACTAATCCTACATGAAGAACATATCTCCCTCAATTTTTTGCACCTTTAGGTGACTAGTCTCAAAGGATCCTGACCAATTTTTGTTTGATTTCAAAGTATTATGCTAGACGTATGACTATATCTCGAGCATTCATAATTTAAATTTATTTCCCTCAAATCTAAAATATACAGTCACGAGGTGGTTCGCGGGCCTAAACCCCAACACTATCCATACTTGGGAAGATATGGAAACAATATTTTTGGATAAATACTAATATTACTATAGGGTTAGGGACTGAAAGGAATAACTCTTCAAGATACAACAAAAGGAGGATGAGAGTGTTGAGGACTATCTTGATTGATTCCTCTTCCTTCATAGGAGGTGTGGTACATGTCTTAATATTACTCTTCTGAAAAATCTATTCCTTAAATGATTTTTTGAAAATAGGGTAAAAGTAGGGGTTTTGAAAGGACCCTCATCCTTGTACAAAAATCCCTCAAGGCAATATATAACAATAAATCATAAAGATAATATGGTTGGAGATAACCAATAATAAAAATTCAAAAGACCCACATCTAGCAAGGGCCATTACATAGTAGGAATTTTCTTGAGAGTGTTAGCACCATCTTTAGTTGCAATAGTATCATTTTTCTCAACCAGCACATCTGCTAACTTGATGAGTTCAAGGCAGTCTTCATTGATGTTTTCCCAAGTCTTGTCAGTGTAGTTATTCCATTCCTTGATGGATGAAAAGGCCCTATTAAGTTTCCTAATAATGTTGAGCATAATATCTACTTCATCAGGCTTTTGTTGAGCAGGGAGGATATTTTCCATATGTTTCTCCAAAGCTATAATGATATTTGTATCTCTAACAATGTAGATGGTGAGAGAACCCAATTTTTTCGAGAGGATGGGAGTCACATAAGCCGAAGAGAGACCCAATAGAACATTAAGAATTTCTTGGTCAATATTAATATCCATGGGGTCAGATGGTGGAATAACATCGGGGACCTATGAGGTATAGGTTGCAAATTTGGGCGAGTCAAGGAGATCTGAAGGAGAAACTAGAGAAGCTTCAGAAAGGAAAACAAGGGGAAACTAGAACAATGAGTGAATAAGTGGAAATGAGAGAAAGGTCATAGGGCTCATAAGTGATGAAATCCAGGTAGAGAGAGGATGATGGTGAGACACATGAAGAGGTAGGGGAAACCATCATATCACTCGACTAGTGGTCAAGACATCCAATTCAGAGGGAGGGGAGATTAAGTTGATGAGCAAGGTGGTGGGGAGCAGTGGTCGAAGTAGAGGGAATAGAGGGTGAAGGTTGAGAGGGTGTTGGGGTGATATGGTGCTACTTTTTGAGCTTAGGAGGGAAGCGTGAAAGGTCATTATGGGAAGCTACCAATTTAAAGAGCATGTAAAGAAGGCCCTGATGGAGAAAGGGGCATTCCTCTTCTTTAGTGAGTCTAAGTGACAAGTCAAGTGACTAAAAAGAAAGGCTGAAATATTTACTTGTCGTGTCGAAGATGGGTAAGAAAAATTTGAGGACCATAGATCCACTTGTATCTCCCTTCTAGAGTGAAATATCTCATCAATCGCTCTGTAACCTTATTCAACCGCTGTGGGAGTGAATATCTTTCGAAACCCGACTAGTATTTCTTCAATTTTTTCCTTGACATAAGAAATCATCCATCTTAGCTCTTAATGAGCATTTGAAGTAAACTTCTCCCATCATAAGTAGCCTTATAACACTCGTGATTTTATCTAGATAAATAAGAAATTTAGTTTTACCCACCTTAACTCTCCCTTTTTTCCAAGTATCCAACGCATTATTGGTCACTCTAACAGAGTGACTAGACATTCTTTCCATGAAAGGCATTATCCCACCCACCTTTAAGATATTCCAAACCTCGTGATCAGCTTTAACCTCTTCACATGAAGAAGGTTCAAATCTTTTGATTGGGCCACCCATTATGAACAAAAATATAGTGACAGGAGTTTCCAAAGGCACAACATATAAATTTTTTTAAATAGAAATGGCAAGCCCCTTCGATCCAATCACTCACACGTGTCGTCAAAAATTTGAATTGATATTTGTCCTTAATAATAAAAAATTTGCGCAAGTGTAACATCTTTGAATGAACCCATCCATCACACAATCGCGATCCATAAAATATATAAATGGAATTAAATGCCACACCATTCTTATCATTTCCTCTGTCGCCACTAAAAAAGGAGGAAACCATCTTAGACATATTGTATCTAGGTGAAGCCACAACTAAAAAGTTGGAGATACAAATCAACACCCAAAAGGAACTAAATTTTTGGAAGAAAATCATTAGTAATAAGTGTAAGGAGGTCCTCTAGAAAATCTCCTATCCAATTCTTTTGACCATTAGAGAGGACACCTATATTAGCCAAGTAGTCTACAACCCTGTTACCCTCCCTATAGATGTGCTGAAATTTAATCCTCTGAAAATGAGATTGTAGGACTTGAATAACTTCAATTATGTTGCGTATAGTCCACTAATTAGGTTCATTTGAGTTGAGAATTCTAACAAGATTAAGAGAATCAATTTCAACTATAAGATGTCTATAGCCAATATTAAGGGCCAACTCAATACCTTTAAGAATAGCCGAGCTTCACCTTTGTGATTTGTACTAGTTCCAAAGCAAGTTGCAGAGGTATCCAAGGGTTCACTAGACTCATCCCTAAGAATAACACCTCCACTGAGGCACCCAGGTTACCTTTAGCTATACCATCAATGTTAAGCTTTAGCCATCCCATATGAGGGAGGATCAAGAGGTTTTAGCATGTGCTAAAACTATTGAAGACATTTCCAAGGGGATGAGGAGTTGTTTTGGCCAAGGTTCCAAAAGACTTAAAATAAATTTCTATTAATGCTTCATCCAGATACATCAGTTCAAGTTTTTCTTGCAATCCAGAGACCACTCCAATGAAAACCTACCACAAATCACGAGTTTTCTCCTTAAATAAATTCCTATTCCTTTATTTCCAAATTCCCAAAGAACATGAGGAAGCAGTGGGCTCCAGGAAAGGGATGCAATAAAGTGTTGAAATGAGACCTCCACTAAGAAAAAGTTTTAGATAGAGAAGAGGGAAACACCCATGAAATCCCTAATCAATCCAAAACAAGACACTAAAGAGAATGGGAGAAGGGATAATAGAGAAAAAGGTGAGCATATATATCCATAGCGCTAAGACAGAGGATATTAGGGAGAGAGAAGCCCCTTTGTTTAAGGTTTTCCTAGAAATAATAGCATCTCAAAAGGAGAGCCAAGAAAAGAAACCAATTTTAGGAATAAATTGAGGGATCCATATTTGTCTAAGTGGTGGGCCATAAGGAGAGTGAGGTCTCAAAAGATAAGCAACTTTAATCAAGAAACAAGTTGATGGGGAACTCGGCCATATGTGTGCATCTTGAGATGGGGAAAATTGAATATAATGAGAGGAAAGCAAAATCTTGAGTCTGTTAATACGTTGCATCTGGATCAAGCTACATCCTTACTAGGAGGGATGCGCCAATAAGGCTTATTACCATGATTTTCAATGTACCCACTGACTATCTTGCCACATAAAGTTAAAAGAGAGTGGTGGATAAGATCCTAGAAAGTATCTTCAGCTAAAGGCTTGTCACCAATCCACCAATCATTCCAAAAATCAATGCTCACACCATTTCCCAGTGCCATTTAGTACCCACCTTCAACAAATGTTGGTTGTTGGCAATAGAGTTCTAGATGGTAGAGCCTCTCGAAATATCTGAAGATAGAAAGTCTTTAATACGAGGTAGATATTTAGAAACTAGAAGTTGCACCTAAGGGGTGTGTTCATTAGTGGTAATTGTCATGTCCAACTTCTCAACATGGCTTCATTCATCTTTGACACTCTTTTTATCCGAAGCCCCCTACAGCCAGAGGTTTACATGATACATTCTAGGAAACCAAGTGAATTCTTTTACGCTCTTTGGATATATACCATATAAAGTGCTTTTGAATTTGTTCTATATGGGAAGTGACCGCATAAGGCATCTTAAGAAGTGACATGAAATATATTGGAAGACTTTGAAGATTTATCTTAACAAGTTATAACTTACCTACTTGGCTGAGGAGAGAACCCTTCCAACCCACAAGCTTCTTTCGAAATATTTCAATCACTAGAGTCCAAAGGTTTTTTAGTTGTTTGCCTTTGAAGAGAGGGAGTCCCAAGTAGGAAGATGGGATAACAGTGATGCTGCAACCAAAAATAACCACAATATTTCTTTTCCTACTAGGGGTGTATTAATGAAGGCAACACTACTTTTGGAAAAATTAATAAGTTGTTGCGAGGTTGATTGATAATAGTTAAGAATATTCTTCAAATTTCTAACATCAATAACTGATGTTATACCCAGTAGGAGAGTATCATATGTAAATTGACTATGAGTAGCCATCGAACCATGTAAGTGATTTTTAAACCCGAGATTGTAGCAACATTTTTAGCAGCCCCAGGGCCCTACTTAAAGTATCATCCATAAGAAGGAAGAGAAAAGGTGAGAGAGGGTCCCCTTGTCTAATACCCATGCTATTAGCAAAGTAACCTGTAGGAATAACATTCACCAAAATAGAGAAGTGTGGGGATGAGATGCAACTATGAATCCAATTACACCATTTATCATAGAAACCGAATTTATTGAGAGTACTTTGAGAAGAAAGGACCAACTAACTCGATCGAAATATTTCTGCATATCTAACTTAATAATCATCCCTAATAATTTAGATTGATGAGTTGTGTGAATATATTCATGAACAAAGATCACTCCTCCTTGGATCAGATGACCCCCAATGAAACCATTCTATTGCTCAAAAATCAGACTATCCATAAAAGGTTTCAACCTAGTAGCCAACATCTTAGTAATGATTTTGTAGGAAGTATTGCAAAGGCTGATAGGTCAAAAATTAGAAACAGACTTGGAACCTAAAGCTTTTGGAGCCAAGGATAAAAAAATATTATTCCATTCTTTTAAAAGGGATTCATTATCCTAAAATCATAAATTTCTTCTAGTAGGTCAGTTTTTATAATGTTCGAAAAGCCTTTGAAATAAATCTAGAGGAAAGTTGTTGGGACATGGTGATTTATCACCTTTCATAGCAAAAAAAGCTTTATGAACTTATTCAACTAAAAATGGATTAGTTAGATTTTCATTAATTTCATCCAAAATCAACTTTGGGATGTGTTGTAACATTTCTAAAATATCCTCCTCGTTAGTGGGACCTTCCTCCTTGAGAAGGTTAGAATAGAATTTAACCAATTCTGGAAATGAAATCCTTAGAATTCAAATGCTTCCCATTCATAGTTAATATATCCTTCATCTTATCCCTACTCTTATGTTTGGTGGTAGTAGCGTGAAAAAACTTGGTTTATGATATTTTTGTTAAAGCCAAAGAGCCCAGATCTTTTTGCTAATAGATTTCCTCTTCAACAAGAGTATTATGAAATTCACTTAGAAGTGACAATTCTTGTTGATAGTGCAAATAAGGAGTTCTACCAACTAATTCAATATTGGTTGAGACTTCAGCTATCTTCAAGGAAAGTTGATGTTTCCTCTCTCTTATGTCCCCAAAGGTCTTGATTTTCCAAATTTTTAGTTATTTTTTTATGAAACTGAGTTTCTTCATGAATCTATACATAGATGAGCCCTGTATTTCCACCTTCCACCAATCCTCAATGATCTTATCTAGGTTATGGTTTTGTAACTAGGACAATTCAAATATGAATGGGGGATTCTTAGAATTTTGAAATTTCACTACACTCGGAAAGAAAAAGGGGCTATGATCGGAAGAAGCCTTGGGGAGGGCCATCAAATAAAAGTCACTAAAGTGTGAGAGCTAATCCAGGAACCAAGAACCCTATCAAACTAAATTTGAATGTGATTGAAACCTAATCTTCTATTTGACCATGTAAAAGATGCTCCATGAAGGTCAAAATCAAAGAACTCACCCTTCTAATAAAGATGACAAGAGATTCCATACTACTACTACGGCTAGTTGAAGTGCTACCCTGTTTTCCAAAGAAAAGAGAGGGGTATTAAAATCCCTAGTAATGAGCCAAGGTAAATGTTTACAACTATTTCTAAAGTCCAACAGGTATTTCCAGATGTTATCCCTTTGAGATTCCACATTTAGGACATAAAAATTACAACAATCCAGCCCAAACTAGACCCAATTTCTTGAAATAAAATACCCAAAAAATGAGGAGTGTTAATGATACACTCCCCAAAAAGGACCATAGGATTCCAAAAAGTACAAAGGCCTCCAGAGTTACCAGACATAGTGTGAGAGGTAAAGAGACATTGGGCCATATCCTAGGGAGGATATTATCCTCTTTGAGTTTAGTCTCTTGCAACATGATGATATCTGGAGAATGTTTTAATATGATATCTTTGAGGACTCTTCTTTTCTAGGGAGCATTTATCCCCTAATGTTCTAAGAGAGAATCTTCATTTTTGGGTTTGGATTTCCCTCCACCCTCAATAGAGAGGGTACCTTGAGTTCCTTGTGTAATATTTTGAGTAGTCTCCAACTAAAACTTGACATGTTTGGTAGGCCTTCCATTATTTTTTTTATGCCTAGGTCCATTTTTTTACTATTACTTATGGTATTTCTAGGTGGGCTACATTATTCAATCATCAAAGATGAAGGAGAGTGCAAAGAATATTTTTCTTCCATACATGGATTAAGAATAGGGGAAATAGGATTAGAAGAGATATCCTCCTTAGAGGCTTAGGGTAGAAGAAAAAGGGGATAAATATTAGGTGGGAGTTCAGAGAGAACACGGAGCGAGGGGGAAGAGGATGGAGTAGGGGGTCAACCAGAGATTCAATAGTCAATTAGATAGGGAGAACCTCTGAGGAAGGGATATCACCTTCTTCCATAAGAGAAACAAAGGGATTGGAGGTGCCCATCTCTAGAATATTTTGGGGATAAATTTACCCTTAAAATTTGGAGTGAGCACAGGGTCCTTCTGTTTTTAGAGCTTACTTCGAGGGACAAGTAGGGTCGTTGTGACCGATGCTCTTACAAATAGAGTAGGCCTATGGAATATATTCATACTCAATAGGTTGAGTCTAAATACCAAAATATGAGAGGAGGTCAATGGATTTGGGAAATGGATTACACATCAACATTAACATAGAATCTTGCATGAATGAGCCTAGATTTCTCTTTGGTAGCTTGATTGATAACAATGAGCGAGACCAAGGATAAAGAAATACCTTTAATAACCGCACTATCCCAAAACTCTAGAGGGAGGCTTGACAGGTGAATCAAAATTAGTGTTTGTGTCATTATTTCTGTATGAGGGTTAAAATTTGGGGGCTATTTCCTAAGATAGAAGCCACACCTTCCAAAGAACTAAGGACCCCCAAGTAGCACTTGAGAAAAATCCTCTTTATGGCCAAAAGTGAAGAGGATGAAACAATTTGGCACAACTGCAATCTCTAGGGGTCCACAGGGGACCACTTGATGCATCACCACTTTTTGATATCTTCCGGGGGGCTTAGGGCCCATAAGTTTTCCAATCAACATTAGGTCTCTTGATTCCGGAGTAGCATCTATGATCCGTGAGGGAATTTGCAGAGAAAGCCTCCCATCCTAAAACTTGGATTGTAGTTTAACAACGTGTGCCACCTTTGGAAGCTCAATGACCACATCTTTCCATAACCTAGGAGGGACTCATGACGATGCATCACCAGAGATGTTATGAAGGGGATAGAGGCCGGACCAGAAGGATATGACATAGCCATAGGAAAGTTTGTATAGAAAATTCAAAATTTGAGTAGAGTAGGTAAAATTTAGACTTTATAAACGCCTTGAAAAGGGTTTTGGTAACCATGGTGATATTTGAATTGGAGACGTAGCACCGAGATCATAAGCCTAACAATACGCCTCACAACACACCTTCCTCACCAAATCAGTTATCCTCCACCCTTCTATTCCTTAAAGGATTGGATGAACACACATATGAGGCCTTTAATCTAATGGGAAAAGGAGACATGAACAAGTTGGAATTCACTAATATCATTAACCTCTGTAGAAACTATTCTCAAACTTGCCCAAAAATTTGAAAACAGAAAGGAAATATTGTCAATGGAAACATATCTAAACTAAGAGAAGATATTAAAAACTTAAGAATGAGTCTCTTAGTTCATCTTAACACAATTATGGATAAGGAAAAAGTTAGGAATACAGAGCCATTGTTCATATATTGTCCAAGGTGTAAGAATAAATATGGGCTTAAGGGTTGTCCCTTAGATAAAATAGACATTTTCCTTGTCTTTGATCTGAAGAATGCCACTGATCAATGTGGATTATTTCCCTTGCTAAAGAATCACTTAAAACAAAACACACAAAATGAAGTTGAGGTTAATTACATAGATCGAGGCAAGGAGGGAATTTTCCTTCAAATCAACACCAGTCGTATGTACCAAAAACATAATGGGTTCCAAACTAGTGGAACAAACCATGGTCATACCCCCAACCTTGGACTCAAAAAGTTCCACAAGAATGGATTCAATAGTGGAATGCACAACCAAATTATTATCCTCAACCATGGACTCCAAACTCAAACATTCCACCATTCTAAAAATTCAACCCATAATTTCAACAATAGTGGAATGCACCCTAAAAATATGCTCAGTAGTATTATAATCCAAGACCCCAAGGACAAATTTTTTTGTTAATTGGGCCTATAATTGCTACTCCATTTGAAAAACCTGCCCAACCACAAATTCCAGCTCAAACCATGGAAAATACAAAGAATGTAAGGCAGGGTAACCCAACATACACTTTTGAATCCGACAAGATTTCCACTGTGAATTATGTGGATTACGAAACATACTGTTACAGTTCAAGGAAGATTAATTCAAAAAAATCATCTCCAATTATAGAAGAAGTCCCCAAAGACAAAGAAAAATCAGAAGAGACACAACCCAAACCTTTTCTTGAAGAAAAATCTAAACCAAACACGGATATGCCATTTCCATCTAGAATTTTGGAAAAGATAATACTATAACCCAAGAGAGATTTGAGTTAGAGTTGATTCAAGGATTAAAAATTAAGTATTGGAATCCCTCTATTACAAGCTCTTAGAGATATCCTAGAGTTAAATAAAACTATCAAATAACTCGTGTTAAAAATCCAGGTAGAAGAAAAAATTAGCCTAGAATAATCCACGTTGATGGAAAATTGGCTAGCATATTAGAAGGGAAGATGACCCCTCCAAAATATGGTGACCTTGGGAGTCCAATTATTACAATTTGTATTGGAGATGTGAAGATTCCAAATGTTTTAATTGACTTAGGGGCTACAATCAATGTGATGAATACTAATACCTTGTCCACATTGTCTCTTCTTGATCCACAATCAACTCCAATAGTGTTACAAATGGCTAACCAATCATTGCCAAACCCAAAGGGATCATAGAGGATGTGACCATCACAATTGAATCATGGGATTATTCAGTAGATTTTATGGTTATTAAAACAAATAATAATAAAATTAGATATCTCATGATCCTATGACACTTGTGGTTAACCATTGTTATAACTCTTATTGATTGTAGAATAGGAAACATTATAATTACAAATGGACATGATTCAAAGAAACTATCTATATATTCAATGAAAAACCTTTCACCATTGAGGAAAATCAATGGTAAAGGATGATTTAGAGGAAGCAAAGGATGTTGTTTCCTCACTAGCTATGGTTATAATTCAAGAACACTAAGAACATATACAAAATTGGGATCCTTCTGAATCATGCAGTCCACAACCAATGGAGATAAAGGAAGATATAATAGATGAAAACATGCAACCAATAATCTGTCTTTTCTCATGGAATATAGATCTGTCTGAGTATATCTTCCACAACATCACTAAAATCCACATATTTCTTCTAAATTCATTACTGAGAGAATACCTAGTGGTAAATTCTCTCTACCCAGACAAAAAACAACAACCTATTTTCCCAGGAAAAACATTGGAAGTTAATAGTTGGTTGACTAGTCAAAAGGAGAATACCCTATTCAAGCTTCTATGCTCTCATCCTCAAAATTTCTCTTGGTAATATAGTGACATGAATGGTATTCATCCAATATTTTTACACATCACATTTATACAACTAATTCTAGACTAATCAGGCAACCACAAAGGAGGATAAACCTTTCCTTAAGAGATATTGTAAAATTGAGATTGAAAACTTCTTCGGGTAGGATTTATCTATCCAATTTTAGATTGCTAGTGGGTATCTCCATTATTTATAGTGCCTAAGAAGTATGGTAGATGGTTGTTACTGTCTGGATTATAGGGAGTTGAATAAGGTAACACATCGAGACTATTTCCCTTTACCTTTTATTGACCAAGTCTTGGATAATTTATCCAGAAAAAGGTATTTTTCATTCTTGGATGGTTTTAGTGGGTACAATCAAATCATGGTGGCACTAGAAGACCAAGACAAGACTACCTTCACCTACCCATGGGGGACATTTTCTTACATAGTCTTACCTTTTGGCTTATGTAATGCTCCTACCACTTTTCAAAGAGCCATGTTAGCAATATTTTTTTGATCTCACTCATGATTATGTGGAGATTTATATGGATGATTTTACAGTTTATGGGGTAACTGTACACACCAAAAATTACATGTGCTACATTGTCGGATAACGGTTAGAAAAGTCCCCAATGATGATTCATGCCCTTTTAGAAAATGTTCGAGTTCATAAACCAATTCATAGTGTATATTCGTAACCTAGACTTCCTTACTTAAATTTTCCATGCAGTCTTCCAGCTTCCCATTCATTTTTGTGCATGTTTTGGCCTTTAGTGTCAAGAATGTCTTGCTGCCTAGGTGGCAGTTTTGAAACCACCACCCTACACAGGGTGATAATCTTGCACACTTTTTCCAGAACTCTTCATGTGTGGTTTTAACACATGTGATTTAACTTAACTTGAATTCTAGGGTGCGTTTGTGAACCAAATTTCCTAAAAATAGTCTTGATTGCATGGTATTACTTTCCTCTTCTATTTTTAAATAGATTTAATTAGTTTGAACTACTTCTTCACCCAATGATTTGGCACTCCAAGGTTGCCTTATGCATGAAGGCATATCCCATCCAATTCCTATATATTCACTGCTTGTATTCAAGCAAATGGCCTGAGAATTTTGTGTATCTTGCATAGTATTGCTGCCATAATCCTACTGGAAATTTCATAGCCAAGATCTGTTCACTTGTGTTATCCCTCTTCCACCTGCATTACAACTAGACTGCCTTCAAGCTGTCATTGCTCAAGTGTCTTATCCTGCTATTTCCTTTGCATTCCCAATTCCTTGTACTCATATGGACACACAGAGAAAGATAAACTGAGGGGACAAGTCATCACACAACTAGATTTACCTTTGTTCTATGAATTCTAGGTTGGAGTTGTTGTTTGATTTCCTTCATTGCTGCAATTTATCATTATTACATCATATCAAATAGATTAGAAATCAATTTCCTTTCATTTACAAGTAATTAGTTAATTTCCAAGAGGGTTTAAATTATTAATAGTAGCTCCCGGTGACGGATCCTCTTCTTCCCATCCCTGTGGATCTGAAGGAGAGAATATATGTAGGAGGTTATCTACATATCATAGATCATTTGGAAAATTTCTTGTTTTAAGTTAGTTTAGTTTCAATACACTCATTATAGGTGAATAATGACACTGGGTTATTTTTCTTGTTTAGTTTTAGTGTAGAAATATTTTAATTATTTAGAATAGAAGCAAATTATTCTTTGTGATTGTAAAATTTCAGTTTTTGTGATTTGTTTAGATCATTTTCCCTTTCAGTAGTAGCGTAGGTTGTTAGTTTCATCTTAGTTAATTTGGACACTTCAAACTAGTTCAACATTGAGATCTAGTTAGGCAAAAAAACCATAGGGAATTTACGCTACCCATTCATAGCCTCTAAATCTCCCCTTTGCCAACTCAACTAGCAGGAGATCATAATACCAGATCTTATTCATTGATCCTCCTATAATTAACCACACACATTCAACATTGACTGCTCTGGCATGGACTCGAGGGGTCGAGTGTGGTTGAAGGTTACATGTCAATTTTCATCTGTATAAATTGGTGAGCCTGACGTGATGGATTAACTCCTTGTTGTTTCCTTTTCTTTCATTTCTATTACCTCACCTCTCCATTTCTTCCCATATTTTTGTAGGTATTTTATACTTTCTAAAATGTCTGGAAGAGAGTTTGGTGGGTCATTTGGCTCTGATAGATATTTCACCAACGTTCAACCACAAAAATCCCCTTCTCTTTCAAGACGGGGAAACAATTACACAAGCAACATCCAAACCTCCCCTAGTTACACTTCAAACCCCATTAGCTATGTAAGGATGGAGGAGGTTGATCAACCGTTAAACATGCAATATGGTCAACCCAATGCAAACCATGTTGTTATCACAAATGGAACATGTTGGTACCATAGAGTCTTGTTAAGACTTCAAATTGCTATGCAATCAATAGAAGATGATATATTAACACGAATAACTAATCCTCTTTGTCAGATAGATGAGTATTTGGATAGAATGAAGGCTACAACCTCTGAGATTTTAAATACCTATCCTAATATTCTTACTTCTGAGAAAGACAAGAATTATAACACTAGAACAATTCATGACAGGGTATCATGAGCCTTCTCAATCAAACCCTACACCATAGGCACCCCAAAAAGGAACTCAAACCTCTCCCAATGATCTCATTTCTACATTAGTAGGGAATATTAGAGAACTAGAAAGTGCCCAGACTTCACAACCAACACATGTAGTAGGGTAGAACATGGGGTATCTAGTTGAAAATAAAGGATACATCCCTTCTAATGAGAAACTAATGCAATATCTTGTACAATAAGGTTATCCAGTTCATTCAAATCCAGGTGATCTTCTCATAGGGTTAGACACACTAGGGATGGGTCCTCATCCTTCTCAAGCTTATCCTACGCAAGGGCTAGCCAGAAGTGCGTTCTCAAATGCCACCATAATAGGAAATGTGACATTCCCTAGTTTTTGCTTGCTAGTCCAGATCATGGTACTATCCCACCTTAAATGTACTTGTATTCAAAAACTCCCTAGATGGACTCATATGCCATTCCTGCTCCCTACATGCCATATCAAGGGACCCCATACATTCTCATCAATGCTTATAATGCATCTTATCCAACTCCTCCTCCTCCACCTCCTCATTAAGGATCTTTAATGGTGGAATCTTACACAATGGGTACATACGCTGAGTACTTAAAGGAGCCTCTTGATTTCACCATACGTGGTGTCATACTTCCCTTCCCATTACCGGATATTCCAAAATTTAAGGAGATGGAGATTCGAACGCTTATATCAACACTACTGCTATCAAGGAATTTCTTCCTTAGGATGCTTTATAGTAAAATAAGATCTTTCCAAATAATCTCAAAGGAATCGCATTATACTTTGGTATTACCGTATTCGGAAGCTTCTATACATTCCTTTAAACATTTGGTTATGAGTTCATTAAAGCATTTGAGTTGAACAAGTTATTGCGTACAGGGATTAGGGAGTTCTTGCATATTAGATAGGAGAAAAATGTATCTGCCACCCATTTCATCCAGAGATGGCGCCACATTCTCTATTCCTCTGCAAGTACACCCAACATGGACAAGATGAAACTTTTTGATCTTTTCCTTCACTTGTTCAATCGAGAGACTAGGGAGTAATTCCAGAAGTTTCCTTTCCGTAGTTACGAGGAAGTATTGGAAGGTGCGCTTTGAATTGACCAAGCCACTATAGAGAGTAGGCATAATATCTATGGTCCCAATGTGAAATTGGTATCCCAAAATCAAAATAATATAAATTATCAAAACAATGGTGCCAACAACCAAGGACCTAAGAGTGTGAATCACAATCATGGTGTTACCATGAATAGTGCTATTGATCAAGCTAAGAACACTAGTTTTACGAACAACGATACTTGATATGAATAATAACAACAACACGAGCAATCAAATATCCTCGAACACTATCTCCTTGGTCAATACGGTTGACGTAAACCGTCCCTCTCAAAAGAAAAATCAAACCCAAGGCCTAAACTAGTATCAAAACTCTAGCCAAGGAACAATGCATCATGGTTATAACAAATGATTTCAAAACTACAACCAAGGTTATAGTCAACAACAACAAGATTCTTATCAAAGGCCAAGAGATTACAACCCTAACCTATACTATGGTTTCCATAAGATTTGAGGTCATGACGATAGGACTTTCCGTGATTGCAAAAATTTCTGCAAAGACTTCCCAAAAACCAAAGGCTATTATTTGTAGACATGTTCCTAGTAAATCCTGAAACAAACCCACAACCTAGTCATACTGGACCTGTCACACCTCAAAATGTGAACCCAAAACATCCTGGGATTCCCAAGTGAATCCTCAAAATATAAACAAGGGTATTCTTATAGGAAACAATGACCATGAAGCCTCAACTTTTGACAACTCTCGGGTTGCTCCTAACCTTGGTTCAAACGATAATACAAAAATATTGGGGTTAGTTGAGCTAGAGGTCGAGCCAAAAATTAATGCAACAACTCGGATGAAGGAGTACATTTCACAACCCCTACCCACTCTTTCCTTCCCGTAGGATGACATTCCTACAATCTCAAAACCAAGTAGGAGCCTATGATTTAATATCATATTTGAACAAGACCTTTTCTCACATTTCATTTCTAGATTTCTTTGAAGAATTCACCTACACATTGTTCAATTGCTCAATGCACTAGGTCTTAGCCATCTAATACATGTTACTCCACCTCCTAGGACTCTAATAAATCATATTGAATTTGACATACATCCTCTGGGACATAATCATAGGGATACTGAGTTTTTTTTTTATATAGGTAAGATGCCATATGACTCGAAATTGCCCAAAGAGGTGATCCTACCTTATTTTTACAAGTTTGGTTTATAAAAATTGCATTAAGAGAGCCATGATTGAAGACGAGACTGCTGTAAATGTACTTCCCTTCTCTTTCTTGCAGAAGTTGGGATATAGAGAGACAAATTGTTCCTCTACAAGAAACATGTTACTTGGGTATGATAGTTTTAAAGCTACCTCGATTGGAACCATAGTTCTTCTAGTCACGCTTGGTCCAAAAATCATCTTGACAGAGTTTTACATTATTGACAGGGAAATGAGTTATAACATGATCCTTAGGAGACACTGGATTCATCGAATGAAGGCTATCCCCTCTACCATGTTCCAAGAGATTAGATTCCTTTATTTGTGGAAGGTTTTTATCGCTTAAGGGGATCATAAGCCCTTCGATATACACTTAGAAAACCTCAAGAAGAATAAAAGATTTGATACGAAGTATGTAATTCCTATGAATCAATTGAAAAAACCACCTCCATCAAAAGAGTTAGTCCCGATCACCTTGGGCGTGCCGAAGGCTAAAGTCGTTGACCCAAAAAAATTGAGGTGGCAAAAAAAGATAAGGGTAAATCAATATCTGTGGAAATAGTGTCCACTAAAACCACATCAGAAATTATGAAACTCTTAGAGAGTGATAATTTGATCTTCCCCCATTTGAACCACAAGGGATGGGTAGTCTTCTTGGTTTAGCATCTCTTCCCTTTGATGACCTAGGTCTAGGTGTAAACATGATAGAATTAACAAATGAAGAAGGGAAATTTGAGATTGAAATGATGCCCATCAAAACCATCTCTGAGGGTTGTTCTATTCTAAACCTTGGTTTTAACCCATGTGCGTTTGAAACTAAGCTTTCCATATCCATGGGCAACACCTCATCATTTTAGCAAGGGTCACAAGTAAACACAACACTCTACATAGGAATAAGGCTGAACAACATAGTCATGATCACCCACACACCATGTCTCAAGAACGTGACAAAGAGGTTCACAAATGTCTCTTTCAAACAAATGCTTTTAATGATTGGACATATACACTACAGGTAAGGGTTGTAAGTTTAAACCCAAAATGGTAGGCCCTTGTCAAGCGAACAAAAATTTCAAGGATCATGGCTCTCCACTGTGTAGATTTAAGGGTGAAGAATTCAATATTCATCAAATTTCTTCACTTTAGCTATCATGACATGTAGTTTCACCTGCATTTCCACATGTACATTACTGCATCCACATTACATTTTCATCTAGCTAGTTCATTTTGTAAATTTTTTATCAAGGGACTTATTCTTATAGAAATTCCTAAAAACTTCTGAAAACATTGGCAAAACATTCAAATCATATATCTTCAAATCCTCATGGTATCATCAATTATTTCCAAATCATTTCATCAGTTCAAATAAGATAAGACAAGATTTGACAGTAACCATACCAAGGCTTGCATACTTGGTTCTATTTGTAGTTTCTTCTAGATTAGGTGTCTTTGCCTACAGTCTATTCTAGAAGCTTCATGGTGTCACATGTATCCCATATATGACTCTTTGGAAATAAGAACATTCTAGACATTTTTCCTAGATAAATATGTCAAATGCAAATCCACAAGAAATTTTTATTTTACACATTTCTTTTCCCTACCAACCTTCAGTGTTGAGCCTATGTCTCTTACTAGTGATGTAGGGTTGGGAAAGGAGAGAAGTGCCCTTACTTGCCTATGCCTTATCCATGGTGATGAGCCCATAATTCCTATTGGTTACATGGGGCAAGGTGTAGGGGGTCCCTTTGATAAATTAGAAAGTTAAAAGCAGTTCATTCAAATGTTGTGAAATTATAAATTAGAACAAAGTGAGTTAGATGTCCAAAATTCCAAAAAGAGTTTAAAACCTCAAAACTAGATTTTGTCAACCAAGTGGCCATCTATGGATCTAAGTCTAGATAAACTGGAAAGTAATTCACATTTTAAACTATGAAGAAAAATTGAGTAGAATGAGGTTGTAGGGTCTCAATTTGGTTTTTCCAAATCCTTGTCTTTCTCTCATCATTACCATTCAACAAATTTCTATGACTTGTGCCCCTTCTGGCTCTTGGTGTTGAGCCCTCACATCTTACCGGTTGCGTGGAGTTAGGAGTGGGGCAAGTTCATTCACTTATCATATCACTCTTTCGTCACGTCTTGCCAAAGTAATACAAAGTATCGAAACTTACTTAGAGAAACTAAAGTTCAACATTATAGTGTATTTGCATTATCATGTATCAGCATTACAAAACATAAAAAAGAAATCATTTTGTTAGCATTCATATCCACTGCATACATTCTGAAAAGCATATAAAAATAGAAATTCTAAACATCTAAGAGTACACACGTGAATCAAATCATAAATGGAAGTCAACTCTATGCAAGGAATAACCAAGCCAAAAAGAGATATCATACATATCATGGTGTGTCATAGTTTTATACAATGCCATCACACACTAGGTGTGGTCAAAACACTCGCAATGAGCAAAAAATACCAAAACATCATATATGCCTCACAAAATTGAGACTAAGCAATAAAGGCACTTTGCCTATCCACCTCTTTGAGGCCCCTTATGACTGCTCTAGTTACGAATTTCTTAGGATTTCTTCTCAAAAGCATTCAAACAATAAAGGGCCAAGCCTAATGCAAAATACTATTCCTAAATCCATTTCAATTTAACCATACTCACAAATGAAATGGCTACCGTGGGCCCAGAGCTCAAAAATCACCAAGCTAATACATGTAAATGAATTGGAAAATGAGTTTGTTTATATATATATATATATATATATATATATATATATATATATATATTGTTATAACTTCGTTTTCGGTGCATATGTTCATGGGGCTTGAGCCTTGGTGCATGTATATTCTTATCCCCACACAAATGGTAAGACCTCTTGTCATTTTAGTTTAGTGTTTATTTTTCGATATTTTATCTATCTACACTTGAGTCTTATCTTTTTTTACAGGTAGCGGGAGTTTGGATGGTGACATTTCGACACACGAGTGTGTTAGGTATAACTTCTAACTCCCCATTTCGGGAATGTCGTACTTAGACTTTATGTTTTACGCCTTTTCATGACTAAAACGCTTCTCTGAGGGGGAACTATGTACGCACCTAAAATTACATGTGCTACATTGTTAGAAAATGGTTACAAATGTCCCTAATGATGATTCATGGCCTTTCATAAGGTGTTCGAGTTGCTAAACCCATTCGTAGTGTATATTTGTAACCTAGACATCCTTACTTAATTTTCCACACATTCTTCTAGCTTCCCATTCATTTTTGTGCATGTTTTGGCCTTTAGTGTTAGAATTCTTTGCTCTTCTGGGTAACAATCCCATGACCGCCACCTTGCACCAGGCGGCGGTTCTACACGCTTTTTCCATAACTCTTCATGCGTGGTTTTAACACATGTGATTTTACTTAACTTGACTTCTTGGGTGCGTTTGTGAACCAAGTTGCCTAAAAATAGTCTTGATTTTATAGTATTCCTTCCATATTCTATTTTAAATAGATTTAATTAGTTTGAATTACCTCTTCACCCAATGATTTGGCACTCCAAGGCTGTATTGTGCATGAAGGCATGTCCCAACCAATTCATATATATTCAATGCTTGTATTCAAGCAAATGGCCTGAGAATTTTGTGTATCTTGCATAATATTGCTATCACAATCCTGTTGGAAATTACATAGCCAAGCTCTATTCACTTGTGCTATCCCTCTTCCACCTACATTGCAACCATAATTCCTTCAAGCTACCATTTCTCAAGCGTCTTATCCTGCTATTGCCTTTGCATTCCTAATTCCTTGGACTCATATGGACACACGAGAAGGAAAGGATAAACTAAGGGGACAAGTCATCACACAATTGTATTTACCTCTGTTATGTGAATTCTAGGTTGGATTTGTTGTTTGATTTCCTTCATTGCTACAATTTATCATTGTTACATCATATCAAATAGAGTATAAATCAATTTCCTTTCATTTGCAAGTAATTAGTTAATTTCCAAGAGGGTTTAAATCATTAATAACAGCTCTTGGTGACAGATCCTCTTCTTCCCATCCCTGTGGATTTAAAGGAGAGAATATCTGTAGGAGGTTGTCTGCATATCATAGATTATTTGGAAAAGTTCTTGTTTTAAGTTAGTTTAGTTTCAATACACTCAACACAAGTGAATAACCACACCGGGTTATTTTTCTTGTTTAGTTTTAGTGTAGAAATATTTTAATTATTTAGAATAGAAGCAAATTGTTGTTTGTGATTGTAATAGTTCAATTTTTGTGATTTGTTTAGATCAATTTGCCTTTCAGCATGTGCATGAGGTTTTTAGTTTCATCTTAGTTAATTTGGAAACTTCAAACTAATTCAACGTTGAGATCTAGTTAGGCAAAAACCATGAGGAATTTACGCTACCCGTTCATAGCCTCTAAATATCCCCTTTTCCAACTTAGCTACTAGGAGATCACACTACCAGATCTTAGTCATTGATCCTCCTATAGTTAGCCACACACATTCAACATCACCGCTCTGCACGACCTTGGGGGTTGAGTGCGGTTGAAGGTTGCATGTCAATTTTCATCCATACAATAATATTCTAAGAGGAAGTAGATAATTTGGACAAATTACTCTCTAGGTGTGAGAAACATTAGTTATCTTTAAACCATGAGAAATGTCTTTTCATGATGGAGAAAGGGATAGTCTTAGGCCACCATGTTTCATTGAGGGAATTAAGGTAGATCTAAATAAGGTCAATATCATTGTGTAACTTCCATCCCCTAAGAATCAAACTAAAGTAATAATATTTCTAGGACATGTGGGTTATTATAGAAGATTCATTTTAGATTTTAGTAAAATAGCTTCTCCATTGTTTTCCCTTTTGACAAAGGACTCTGAATTTGAATGGAAAGAAGCATGTCAAAAATATTTTGACATCATCAAGGATAAACTAACAAACACTCCATTTTTAAGAGGTCTAAATTGGAATCTTCCCTTTCACATTCAAACATATGCTTCTAATGAGAAAGTAAGATTTGTACTAGGACAACGAGAAGAGGGAGAGGGAATGTCTGCCATCTATTACATTAGTAAAAACCTCTCCCATGCTAAAAAAATACACAACCATAGAGAAAGAGTTTCTTGCATTTTTATGCAATTAACAAGTTTCATCATTACATTACAGGATATGAAGTAATTGTTCATATAGATCATTCCACCATTAAATATTTAATGAATAAACCTTTGGTACATGGCATAATTTTCAGATGGATCTTGTTATTGTAGGAATTCAACATAAATATTATTGATAAACTAGGAAAATCAAATGTGGTAGTTGAATTTATCTCAAGGCTAATTATTTCAGTACAAAGGAGTAGGTCAATGATGATTTTTAGATGAACATCTATTTGTAATTTTAACCATATCTCCTTGGTTTGCAGATATGACTAATTACTTAGCTATAAGGAAGTTCCCATCTTTCCTCACACATAAACAAAGAAAACAGTTAATTAAACAAAGTGTTATGTATACATGGTTTAATGGAATGCTTTTCAAATTTGGACCTAATCATGTATTATGCAAGTGTGTAGCTGAAGATGAGATCTTTGATATACTCAAAGCATGTCATGATGAACCATCGGGGGAAATTATTCAATGAAACTAACAATTCACAAAGTTTTAGGGGATTGGTACTATTTACCTTCTATGCATAAGGATGTTAAAAATTATTTGTGGTAATGTGATAAATGTCAACAGATGGGAAATCCAACAATTACAACTGAGATGTCATTACAACCTCAAGTAGTTCTGGAGCCATTTGAGAAGTGGGGATTGGATTTCATTGGTCCAATTGACCCACCTTGTCAAAGAAGGGAGTACATCTTGGTCTGTATAGACTATGTTACAAAATGGGATGAGGTACAATATCTCCAATATGTAAGGGATGAAAAGGTAGCAAACTTCTTGTGTGAACACATTTTCCGGTGATTTGGAGTACCGAGATTGATTGTTTCAGATTAGGGACCTCAATTCATGTCAAATGCATTCAATTATTTTGGAAAAATATCAGTTAAAGCACAATAAATCATCTTCATACCACCCTCAATCTAATGGTCAAGTTGAGGTCACTAACAAGGAATTGGAGAATATTTTGACCAAAATAGTGGATCTCTCAAGGAAGAATGGGTTCAAAAATTACTCGAGGCAATATGGGCCTACAACACCACTTGGAAGACAACCACATTATTCACTCCATATGAGTTGTTCTATGGGAATAAAACTATATTTCCCATATAATTTTAGATTCAGACCTTAAGGACAATTGCTATATTAGGAATTAAATTGTCAGAAGAACGACCAAAAATAATTCTTTAGTTGAATAAAATGGATGAGATGGGGTTACAAGAATTACACCAAATAGAGATTATCCAAAATCAAATACAATTATGTCATAATAGCCATATCAAGCAAATGAAGTTTCAAAAGGGGATTGGGCTCTACTATTTGATTCAAAATACAAATACTTTAAGGGGAAGTTACAAACAAGATGGATGGGTCCATACCAAATTGATGAAGTCTTCAACAATGAGACCGTGTAACTAATCCCAATTGATGGTGAAATAAGAGTGATGTTGGTTAATGGTCATAGACTATGGCTATACCAAAAGACAACATCAAATGAGGAATTCAATAAGATGCTACAAGATAATCCATCTCTCGAATTACTTAGACAAGGTTGTCTTGTCCAAGTCAACTCAAGTCTAAATTGATATATGAATAAAAATAATAAATAGGAGATGGATGAAAACCAATAATGATGGCCATATTCCTATGAAAGAGTGGTTGAAAACCAGAAATGGTGGCCATTCCTTCTAAAAAAGAAAAAATTGAAAATAAAATGCAGGTGGCTAAAACCAACAATGATGGTCACTAGGAATCATGTCATGAATAAGTGTATCAAGACAACATGCAAATAAAATAATCTAGTATTGATAGAAGATGTGACAAGTGATTATTAATGAGGTATGTGCCATTACTCTCCTTTAAATGTTAAAATTTTAATTATAGGATGTTAATTATTGGTCTTATGTGAAATGATGACTCCCATTTCCTATGTTTTCGCACATGTCCCACATCCTACTAAATATTTCGCATGCTCCTAATTAGTTACTCCCATGCTCCCATTTATTCTCTAAACTACTCATTGTTTATCGAAATTGGTTAATTTTACCCAATTGATATTTTTCTGTGCATAAAATCATTTTCATTCCTCTATTTTCTCCATTGTCACTCTTTCACCATTGTTGTGTCACTCTTGCACTATCACTATTTCAATTCTTGCACTCTAGTCTTTTTTAGACCTATGCCACAAGCTTGATTGAATTGCTATTAGAAACAAAATCAATGGAAATGTTCAAGAAAGTGGGATGGATGGATTTAATGTTTTCATATGAATAATTTAAACTCGGGATGATAGGGAATTTGCAGTAAACCTTGTGGAAGGATACTCAAGAGTAAAAGGTACAAAATTCTTATTTAGTTCATTATTAGTCAAATTTTTGGTATTCCAGAGGAAGGGAAATTGGTAAATTTTAGGACTCCTTACTCTGAAATCATTAAAAGGTTTGTTGTGGGGAAGAAATAAAAGTTGGAGTTAGTTTTTATAATAAAGGAAAAGCCAAGGGCATCAAAAGAAGAACTTTCCTTAAGTCGTGGGCAGATGTGGAAAAATGGGTAATAAAATATTTCAGTTGTGAAGGCCAATATGAGGTTATCTTTGCACAGTCTTGAGAATTCTCATCCACCTATGTCATGGAAAGGCTAAAGACCAAAATAGAATTATTGTCCCGTAGTTCTTGTTTGACTCTATTTCCTTTCTTTAATTTTTTTTGGGGTTCCCCATATCTAAAGTTCCAAGGGCTCATTCACCTTATTTGTAAGCATCACTTCATCAAGAAGTGTAATGGGCTAAAGAAGTGGGTTAAATTTCAAAATAAATATTCCCTTGAACCTATTATAATTCCATAAACAAGACCCTCCATCCAAGCCATGCCAAATAAAATGCTTAAGTCATATGAACCAACTCAGACTATAGAGGAGCACCAAACTGAAAATGTCCACTAAAAAGAGGAACAAAATTTAGAAACCATAATGAGAACCCTAAATCAAACACCTCCTACTTCTCCTTATGGTTTTAAATACCCTGCAGACCATGTCTTTGAAGAACAGATTGTGAACACAACAACCATTATTTAAGAGTACCTCTTGTCTGACAAAGGAAAGATGCATATTCTTGAAGGTGAGCCTAGCTCACTTGATTGATATTGAAACCCTTATCCCCCAATTTTTAGCCATTTCCAAAGTGGATTATGAGTTACATCAAGCTCAAGAAAGGATTAACCAATTGTAACTCACCCTACAAGAAAAATATGCAAGCATTTCTCAATTGGAGGTAGATAAAGATAAGAGAATTCAACATCTCCAACAAACATTGGAGCATAAATATGGAATAATCCAAAAACTTCAATAAAATGTAGAGGAAAAAGAACAGAGAATTCAATCAATACATTCTATAACTGAAGAAATGTTTGTTAAACTTGCACTTTTACAAAGAGAGAAGGAGAAAACAAATCCTGTGACAACCACTGACCAAATGATTGAAACATATTCTATATTTCCACAAATTATTATATTAAGATAAATAGTCAAATGGATGAAACAATTCTATGATATTATAAAATTAGCATATTAGAACAAGATATTAAGAGAATAAAAGAAAATACTCTAGGATAATATGATTGTTCTCTACCATTTGTATAAACAATCCTTTCTTGTAGAGCCCCCTCCAATTTTTATGCTTGATTCTGAAGGAACAATTTTTCAAATGGTAATTATCTAGAATCTTCTCCACTAAATCCCTAGAATTTGAAAATGAAAAATAATTCATGGGAGCATATGCAACATCTGATATAGTTGGGAAAAATTTATTATGTGAATTTTATGTTCACAAATTTCTGCTCCCTGAATAGGTAGAAATACCAATTAACTTGTATGTAGGGGAGGTGTAGTTAAGATATTTTATTTCCACATTGAGGCATCAATCCATATGGTAGGATCAAAGGGGGATTACACCAAAGAAGAAACTAATGCATGCCTCCTAATGAGACATGATCTTCCAACACCAGAAAGGTTCTTAAGGAAATTATATACTACTAAGATTTATTTCATCCAACTAGTGGACAGATATAAAGAAAGCATATCCAGTTGTGTGTCTGATTTCATGGGGTATGTACTTCCAAATTTTAACATATACTTCTTTTTTGCTAACAACAATATGGATTGATTAAAGAAGTCTAGAAAAATAAAGAGGTTATATCTCCAATTAACCTCTGATGGTCGATAAAAGAGAGAAAAGAAATATGTAAAATCATGTTTGAAATGTAAGACATCTAGGTAGGTATGATATTTCAACCACCACTAATATTAGCACTAGTGCCCAGATGGAATAACACACATGACCAACCAACTTGAGAGCTACAAAATATGGAAAGAAACAATAGTCAATTTTTTTGGGTTCAACAATTCAGAAGAGGAATCATGGCTTACTTTTACTAATGAGTGCAATTGCACAAGAATAGTTGAAACCTTGAACATAAACCTTGTAGCAAGAGGACATGTTAATCCCTAAGTGTGGAGGAGTGACGAGCCTTGTTAATTCCTATGTAAACCCCATTTTTATTTCATCATTTTTTACTCAGACTTATATTAGCATTTTTTAATTAATACATTAATATATTTAAAAGGAAGTTTTCTACATAAACCTTGTTATGCTTCTTTGAATGAGTTGAAATAAATATGTATATGTGCTAACAAATTTGAAAGAAGGTCCTATCTTAAGCCTATTACATGACTCATACATAACTCAACATAGGTCTCGTCTAAGTATTGGTGTAGGACTCTCTTCAAGCCCAACGTAGGACTCACACCTTTGTAAAGCGTAGGAGTCACTTTGGAGCACAAGACTCATGTTAACATGATGCATGACTCAATTTGGAGTGCAAGAATTGTATGAAGGAAGAAAAGGACTCATACAAAAAGGAGATGAACTGATGTAGTTAACACACGAGTTGTATGATGATAGGAGCATTGAATCCATATTACTATCTAGTCATCATGCAACTTGCACATATTATGAAAATTCCAACTTAACATCAAGTTTAGTTGGAAATGTAGAACAAATGGACAACACAAACTAGAAGTTACCATTATTCAAGTGATTTATGTCTTGTATTCTCGAATGTTTTGACATGTTAGTGTGTAAGGATAAACAAGCTAAACAATGGACCTCGAAAGTGTTAAGCAATAATGGAGATGTTGTATTTTTATAACAAGATTGCATAGTCAAACTAAGGGTTTCCAAAGTGTAAATTACCAAATTTGAGTTTCTACATTTCCCCATTTAAGTATGAATTACAAATTTCATGCTTAAAGGAAATTATTCTTGAGTGTGTGAACACACTTTTCCTTTTCTTGAATGTTTATTTTGCAATTGCGTTGTTTACTTGGTGTTGGCATGCTCTACAATGAAACGTACAACATAGAGAGTAGTCAATGTACATGATAGAGAATTGACCTTAACTCACATATAACATGTAACAAAAATATTTGCATTTACATATATGTAAAGTGAAAAGATGTAAACAAGGAAACAATACACCTATTTTCTCATTCTTTGTTTTTTCTTGGAGACTTGTATTTATTCAACTTCACTAAAGGGTTGGGGGTAATCTTTTCTTAATTTGTGTTAAGGAGAAACAAGAGTATTAGGTGCAGGTAACCCAGCACAAATATGTATAAGAGAGAAGAAGAAAGAGGTACAAATGCACCCTTCAAAAGGAATAAGATTGTGTACCAAATTTATTCAACAACTTTGATATATTCCCCTTTGAATGTAATAGGAAAGGATATCCTACACATGAATCCCTTAGTTTCTTCACTATCTTCCATGGCCCCACGGATCACACTATTACAAACGGATCTAGACCTGATTTTACAAACAAATATATATAGTAAAACGGAGAACATGTTCCCTCAAACTTCCTAATATGCCACACAACTAAGTATGAGCTGAATAAGTGTTGAAATACGTTAAAAATAATCTAACAACGCTAAACTAGGAAGGATTTTTGTGCCCTCAATATTCCTGAAATTGAACCCGGTGTTGTGTTGATGTGAAGAAGGAATGAAAAATTTCATTCCCCTTGTAATGATCTGAACTAAGCATTTTGAATGTGATTTTTTTTTTTGAAAATTTGTATACATATGTGGAAATTTTGAAAATGTTGAAAAACCTATTGAAATTTCTCCTTGTTAAAAATGTGTCGGGGGTTGGGACTATAAATATGGTTCTAACCAAAGTGTACAGTTTTGACCCTATGCTAATTTTGTGAAATGTTTGTTTATGACTATATTTATAGGTACACTGTACCCTATTTGTTCCCACATTTTAACCCAAAACCCTATATATATATATATATTATATAACCCATAATATATATATATATATATATATATATATATATATATATATATATATATATTAAAAATATAGAATAAACCTGGACAGATGCCCCTCTTTTGAGGTATGTTTGAAAACCATGTTATGTAGCTCAAAATAAATGGATTTGTATTGCGGAAGGAGATGTTGAAGAAGTTATGTAGAATGTTGAAGAAGTGGCCACCTTAGAGAACGTGTGCCTAAAAAATAAAATGTGTTCACACATGGTAGAAACCATGGCACACAACAAAAATAATACTAGTAATAAATAGTAATAGTAGAAGCTAGAGAAACCATTTGTAACAATGTATGTAGAAGCATACACAAATAAAAACAATGCATCCAATTACAAAAATGGCATACAAAAGTATACGAAGGCTTGGAGCCTGCAAACATGGGACACACATGACATCACAAGAAAATCAAGGCCCACAGGTCGGTAAAAATTATCAACAAAGGAGGCATAGAGCCATAAACATGGGACACCCATAGTGTCAAAAGATAATCACAACACTTAGGCCCAATCAATGAAGTAAACAATTAGTGTTAACACACACAACTAGCAAGTATTATAAAAACCAAGAGGATAAAAATGTGATAAAGAAAAATGAAAATAGTAAACAAGAGATATCAATGTTGCACAAAACATGTGTGTTAGTCTAGTTAGTCGAAAAATAATAAGTACATAATGTATATGATTGAGCATAGATGAGGAAGAAAAAAGGAACTATATTAGAAAAATAGCACTTAGAGAGTGTGGATGGGTTGCCCCCAAATGATGAGAATGCAAGGAAGTAAGAGTGCTCCTATGAGTTTTTATTGATCTATGTGTCCCGCATCAAACTCAATATACCTAGTGAATACATGTGTGTAAAGAAACAAGGCATGTTATATATCAAACCAAAGTGACAAACAACACGTATAATATTAAGTGTTTACAAGTCAAGTAATATGCACAAGTCCTAAATTTGTATTTTTCCAATATTTGAATGATTTTGTGCATAGTTATGTATAAAAGGGTGGGTAGCAAAAAAATTATCCAATGAGAACCTCATGAGGAAGTGAGGGTGGATCATTATCTAAAAGAGATTGAGAAGTGATTTCATCATATGTAAAAGTAATATGCTCTATAATGTTGTAGTGAACCAATGATACACATAGTCGGGAGAAGTATGAGGATGAAGAGAAGTAGTAGATAAAAAATATTGAATTTGATTGGCACACTCGGTATTGGGTGTAAGAAGGCATTGAGGAGATACTCATGGTGGAAAGATCCAAAAAATAAGAGTGTTCAAATTCGGGTTCACCAAAATGATTAAGCAAATATAGAAGTTATGGATGCCTAATTCGATTACAATGTAGCAGCAAATAAATAGAAAATTAAGTACAAAATAGACCCAAGTAAATAAAGCTAGTCAAAATGAAAACCTAGTTGCAAATAAGGGATAAGAAGAATTAGTTGATTCGTAATTAAATCTAGATCTGTGTTGTAGTGATGACTTGATGAAAAGAGAGGGAGAAGTGTCGCACAAAACATCGAAAAAATGTGTGATTGGGGGATATGCCTAGATTGGGGCACCCATGATGGGTCAGGGGCACATGCGGGCAACACAAACCGATTCTCAGTTGATTGTGACTACCAAAACCTCGAAAAACTCCTTTGCAGGGTTGTAAGATGTTCATTGTCCTTCGATTCTTATCACTAGTATTTTTCACCAATTTCACCGATGTTGTTGATAACCTATAATAAATATTTCATTTACAAAATCCTCAAAAGTGCATCAAATATGAAAAATAAAAGAATGTAAATGAGGGGTCGATTGTCTGAGCTTTCAAATGAGTGATCTCATGACTAAGCATTGCACTACATTTTAGACCCAATATAGTTCTATATGTGTGTATTGAATCGTTCCCAGGTGGCTCTTGTGCATATCACACTTGATAGCAAGCAATAGTTAGACTTAGAAGATGTAGAAGATATAAGTAGATGTGTACATGGAATGGAATGAACTTCCCCTCCTATGAAGTCTACGCAAAAGAATACAGTCCCTTACCCTTGAATGGATGCTTGAATGCTCTTAAATAGATTTTGGATGCAACCTTAGGTGGTGATAATTAATACTTAGTGTTTGGTGCTTTATTATGACGTCATGATAATCCTCCATTATATTTCTCTCTCATCAAATTCTCCTACTACATTGACCCTATAGTAATCCACAACTAGTTTCATTTAAACAATAACCCATCCTTCATAAAATAATTCAACCATGGTGTCTTTTTAAAACTCATAGGTTTTCTCGCATGTTCTTCATGATTCATAGAAATATTCATCTTATGAATACATATCCTTTATGTATTTAAAACTAATAACCTCCAATCTCATATCACTAATAAAATATTATGCCTACTCGGTGCATCAAATTACCTTATTATAATTTCCCCTCTTATGCTTCAACATAAAAGTGTATCCATGTAGGTGTTCTAAACACTTCATATTCCTACAATTCAAATTCTGTGAGTGTTAGTCAATAAATTACAATTCTTGATGATCACTAAATAATATAAAATATTTTGGTATAAAGTAGTGCCTCCACTTCTTGATCACTTACATAATTTCATATAATGCCTGATCATATACATTATACATATTTTTCATGTCATTTAAATTCTCACTAAAGTAAGCTATTGGTATCCTTTCTTGACTCATAATTGTGCCAATGGTTATACTAATTATTTCACAATTCAACTAGAATATCTTTTCAAAATTAGGGAATGCCAACAATCATTGTTTAATCACCTTATACTTCATTTTTGAAATTTATTCTCTACACATTGACCCCCAAACAAAATTCTTCCTATATCCTCACATGACCTTTTTAATATGTGCACACACTCTATTAAAATCCATAATTAGCTTGTCATTAAATATTTCCAACCCATGAAAATTGTGTTCCTTAAAAATCCTATGCGATGATAGTCAATACACTATCTTCCTAACCTTCTCTAGATAGATTTTCAAACCTTCACTAGAAATTAAAAATCCTAGATATACTATCTATCTCTTCTTGCATAAAAATGCACTATTTTCAAATTAATTGTGAAAATTTCTGAAGAAACTGCTACAACACTTGCCTTATATTCAATAATTTGTTTTATCGCATCCTACTAAATATCATAATATTATCAAGGTACACGGTCACAAATTTTCCAAAACTAGATTTATGACTCCATTCATCAACCTCATGAACTTACTCGGTGTATTACTTGATCAAAATGAAATGACTATCCACTCACACAATTCTTCTTGCATCTTGAACATTTTTTTCCCATTCATCACCCTCTCTAATGAAAATATAATTATATTCTCTCTTTAAATCAATCTTATTAAAATTCCTTATGCCACTTAGATAATGCATGATGTCATCCATGCATGGAAATGGAAACCTATGATTTATGGTGGTCTTGTTTACGGATATAGAATATATACACATTTTACATTCGCCACCCTGATTTGTTTATAGAAATATTAGTAGTGCGCATAGGATTAGACTCTTTATAATCAATCATCTATCCAAAAGATCATAAACATTCATCTATATCTCTTCATTCTCTTGAAGTTTCATCCTATATGCCACCTTACTTGACAAACTCGACCCCAATTAAAACCATTCGGTGAATTAAGTTCCCATAGGCATTAACCATTCAGAAATTCTCTCAAAACAACTTAATTTTTTTATCCAACTATATATTTTACTTCTAAAATCAATGATTCATCCTTATTGGTCACTATCCATGTACTCTGTCTTTATTTGGGCTTCACTATCAACATAAAACATGCATTATTATTCTTTACCTCATTCAATAATTTCTTCCTTGATAAGAATATTACCTTAGGTGCCTATTTTTCTCCCTCTCCCTTATCATTCATTGGATTCGAGTTACTCTTTTTCATCATTAACCATATTATAGGTGTTTCCATGGCTATCATGTTGTTCCTTTGTATCAAACTTCCACTGCCTTCCATGTAGCACATGATATACACCCATAAACATGAATTTGTACAAGACTTCATCTTCATATCTCCCTATCTATAACTCAACTAGACACTACTTATTCACCAATAGTTGGTTTCCCTTCTATAGCCACAAAACTTTGTAAAGATAAGGATGTTTTATTTTATTTAACCCTAACTTATCTATCTTGTCTTATGCGAACCAAATTATCATTGATTCCATTGTCCGCTATTAATTTACAAACTTTACCTCCTGACTTATATGTTATTCTAAACAAGCTCTTCCTCTATTAAAGACCAAATATATATATATATATATATATATATATATATATATATATATATATAATAATAATAATACATACTTGAACATTAATGCTTCTCCCATACGTGTTTCTTCTCCATAACCTATTACATCATATTCATAATATTTTGTAATTTGTGCACTTATATCGATCCTCTTCCCATCACTTTAGGCATGCGAGAACTCAAAATATGTATACCTTGTCTCTCCACACATATAAAACGTGTTGCCAAATCTATGACATCATGTGCATCCAAAGGGTCCTCTTTAACTAGATGCATTACCTCATCCTCTAGGTGTTCCTTATTTGTGCATTTCAAAATCATTTCTCCTTCATGATGCAAATATTTTCCCTATCACCACCTTCTCTATATCTTTTCATGTCTTTACCATTTCCACAAGAAATAATCTAACTTCTTGTCTACTAGATTCTTCTTTTCCTTTAGCACATACTAATAGGATTCTTTAACTAAATTAACTTGGATCATACCACATTCATATTTAATTACAATATATAATCCACTCATGTACCTGGATATATTATCCATATCATCCTCTACATGTCCTACTTGAATGGCAAGTTGGTAAAAATATTCAGCGTATTCGTTCATGTTGAGCTCTCTTTGTCATAGGTTTTACATCTTCTTCAAAAATTATTTGGTATCTAGAGGAAATAATTTCATCTTCAACTTCACAACCAACATATCCCATTTCTTATTCTATTTACCCCTTTTCACTTTTTACATGTAGATATGTTCCCACCATAGAGAGATCATACCCTTCAACTTCATACAAGAAATTTTTATTTTCTTGGGATCTTCCATATCTTCATACTCAACATGCTTCTTAAGCTCCATTTTCCAATTGACGAGCTTCTTTGGTTCCAAACTACTAGGATAACTTGATGTATGTAATCTAGGCTTATCCCTTATCCTACCAATTATTTATAAAATTGTGTCCTCTAGTTCTTTGGCTTGTGTATCCTCTTATTCCTCATTTTTTTCTTGCACTCCATATTGCATGGTCTCTATTTCATTATCATTATAACCTTTGACAATAACAACTTTACAATGTATGTCTTTCATGTCCTCCAAATGGTCTTGCATAGTCCACATCAATTCATCCAAATCCTCAACTCTCACACCTTGGTTTTGGTGACCTCTCATTTACATTCCTTTTGTGTTCCAATTAGTTTCCTCAAATTAATTTCACCTCTACATTCATTCACACCTTATACCCAATAATTAATCTTGCTAGAATATTCCTGTAAAAATTTCTTCCCGCAATGACAAATGTATACAAATTTCAATGATTTTTGTGTAATCCTCTCACCTTCTACCCAATTGATACCCACTAGAAGATATTTGCAATGACATTCTACCCACACTCTTATATGTGGAAAACCACTAATAACCTATTGTTTCATCACTTAAAAGGAAAGAAAACATTTCTCTAATACCAAATGACACATATGTGATAAGGGTTCCCAATGAAGAGATACCTTAGAACATGTAACCCTCAAAATCTTATGAAAAGACCATATGAAGATACATGAAATAAAATATATTTGAGTTTAACAAGAGAAACATAGTAAATATTTATTTATATACTTAGATGAATAGTACACATAGACTAACTTTTGATGATATAATCATCCAATCAATCTTTTATTTGATCTTTAAGCTTGCATCTACACTCATCTTTTCTAAGATCTAAACCAAGCTATCGATAATCCCGAGTTATAAAACTTAGTTCTCCTCCCTTGACTCCCTAAAGAAATTGGTATATATTTATATATTTATATGTGTATAAAAACCACCCTTTACAACATTGAACTTAAACAAAACTCCTAAAATTAAGGAACAATTTAAAAATAAGTCCTGAAGGACCTTTCATAATCCTTGGTCAATCTTTCTAAAACTTTTATATATTTTTAAAAAATTATTCTATATTTGATGGCTTCAAAATAAGATTGTAGTTATTTTTGGCTTCAATTAGTAATTCCTAGCTTTAAAACAAAATCATAGTGTTCTATATCTTTATATAGTACTTCACAACTTCAAACATAACCATAGTGTTTTACAAATTCATATAGTAATTTGTGAATTCCAAAACATGTTCCTAGTATTTTGTAGTTTCCCTTAGGATTTAGTGGCATCCACCATTAAGGTTAATGAAAAGAAATACAGTAAAATTGTGTGACATCCACCTTGATACATAAATGAACAAACATCAACAATAACGGCTCTATCTGTTCAAATTATTTTTTATTGATATGAGATTTCCTATGAATCCAAAAACTACTACTTCACCTTCTTCTCATGGAAAATTTCTTAGCTCCATAATTCTTCTTGGAATTTTTCCATAAAAAATCTAGAAATGTGATTTCCTAGCACTCCTATTGACAATTTTTTTATGTGCAAACTCTGTCTACGCAAGAATTTAACCTCATGTTCTAGACTTCTCTCTTATCAAACATCACAACAAAGTTTTAAGGATCCAATTGAATTTTTTTATTTATCCATCCAAATATGAGTGATAAGAAAAATAAATTATAACCTAATGTTGATTTTCTTCCATAATGTGTAGCCAAACGTTTCCCACAAACTTGGTATCTCTCAGATATAATGGTGCATGAAAAATCCATGTAGTCTCATAACTTCCCTAAAAAATAAGCTCCATGCATGAAACCCATCTTTAAGAATCCATGCATGGAAATCAATCTTTAAGAATATATTTTCCACAAAAAGATATAATCTTGACCCCTCTACATTATGAGAAATATCAAAACAAATTTCATATTCAAATATTCCCAAAGTTTCTCATGTACTAGTAGTGGTTATTATAACATTGTGTTCGAATATTCCCATTTACCAACTTTTGTAGTATGCATATTTTTATATACTTTTGCATAGTTATATCCATGTATGGAAAATAACATCTATCTATTAATTTCCTAAGGTCATATATATCCTTAAGTTCTTTTACATCCCTTTACAATGCTTCTTCCAGATTGATTTTTCCATCATTGACCCTTGTAGTACACAATTATTTTCCTTTAAAAACAATCCTTCATATATGAATTACTCTAACCATTGTCGTGTTCAATGTTCACTAGTTCTACATCTTTTTCCATGATTTTGTAAAAATCTATGTCCTCTATGTAGATACCCTTCATTACTTTGAACTCTTTTACCTCCACTTGCATCTCGATCTATAAGACACATCTCCTATTCAATGCATCTACAACTTTTTTATCTCCCACTCATGTGATTCAATATACATGAGTAACTCTACAATAATTCAACCCATTTAAAGTGTTTTTTATTTAGTTTCCATTGGTTATTAATGAATTGTAGTGTTTGGTGGTATGTATACAACATAAACACTTTGGGAAACAAATAATGCTTCCACTTCCTTAGAGATTGCATAATGGCATAAAAATTCCACCCATAAATTGAATATATCCTCCTTGCATCATTCAATTTCCCACTAAATTAACTTATGGGTTTCCTTATATGAATCATCACACCTCCAATTTTGACTCCAATAGGATCAAAATGAACCTAAAATATATTTTTGAAACTAGGACATGTCAATAATTGCTACTATGTGACCTTCTCCTTAAAATATAAGAACCGATACTTGCATCTCGTTATCCATAAAAATCATTCTTGTCTTCTTGCCTCACCTTAGGGATTAGTCTACAAATCTCACATAATCCTCTAATGAACTTCACGTATAAGTCATGCGAGTCCATGAAATCTTCAAGCCTATATGACACTTATAGTGATGGCCTATTGGTGAAGTATTTTGCACTTAGAAAAATGGAATTTACACAACAAATTAGGGGGAGTTCCTTGTCTATCATGTCAATACGTTTCCTTAATTAAAATAAAAAATGAAAGTGAAAGGAATATTCACATTATCTATTTGGAGGTTGGGTTTTATATCCCATTGGGTGGAATTTTCATAATGGAATTATTGATCTTCATGAGTTTCACACCTATATTCCTTTCCATAATGCCAAAGATGTTGATGCATGGAAGGTAGTCATGGGTGTGCATAAGCACGATAAACCTAGATAGAGTCTCGCATAAATTGGTGAGGATTTACCTCTCTTGAAAAGGAATGTATGGAAATGGGAAGGAAAATGGGAATTTAAATGTAAGCATGGCAATCCCTTCTCTAAGGTTCTATTCTCACCAAGTATTGGTAGCCAAAATATGTGTGAGGAATATCTCAAGACAAGGGAGACTATCTATTTATGATTTTGAGGGTATTTTTTAGTTTGTTGCTGGTTTTAACAAGGAGGGAAACTATTGGCTCGGGGAATACATCATAGGGGATTTGGTTATAGGATTATGTAATCGAAACAATTGATTTAGTATTCATTCATAACTTATTTTGATGTGCCCTAGCCAATACAACCAACTATGTGTATCAATTGTAAGAAGTATACATTCATGTTGAATTCACTTACAAAATTTGGTCCTAATACTAACAAAGTTATATATTGAAATTACAAAAGAGTGTAGGATATGGTAGAAAAGATAATAAGTAGCCAATATTTTTGGATCACTCCAGATCCTTTGAATACCAAGAATCATGAAGACCATGCCCAAAATTAGACCAGTATGCACTCTATCAATATATGAATATGTGCAAGAGTTTGAGGAGAATGACTTAGAACATGTAGAGGGATGTTTAATGTCATTGAACACATAAGATGTGATCTCTAATCTCTTAGTAACCAAGGGAAGATATTACAATCAATCAATAAAGGCATCCTTAAAACTCAATCAAAATATTAAAAAATAAACATAAAAGCTTATTTAGGCCAAGAACGTGGAAAGACAAGTGAGAAAAAAGAATTAGAAGTTTTTCTATTCTAGATTCAAGGAACTTTACAATGTGTTCTGTCTAGATATTTATAGGAAACCTAGGTGAGCGGTGCCTTTTAAGCATTAATGGTGGTAGACTCTTCATATCCTAAATTTACAATAAAATATTACATGATAGATATATAATTATATTACATTCAATACCAAGTTGTCCATGTGGAATGCCCGTCATGTCAAAAGACATCCTCTGGGAGATCTTCACTAAATGACACAAATCCCAGGTCAAGTATGTGCATGGTATGCCTAGATTTTGTAGGTCCCAAGGTAGCATGAGGTGCCAAATTATAAGATTTAAATTTTCCATTAAGGTAACCAATTACTCGATGACATGGTGTACTTAGGATAGAATAATTGCATATCTGAACTTTATTTAGCATGCTTAAATTTTCACCTCCAATACTTTTTATTTTTGTTTTCATTAAGCATGAAGGAAACTAACTCATTGTTTTGAGTAAATGTGGAGGTAGAATATGGAGAAACCATTCAGTTGAGAAGCAACAGTATGAGAAACTAGTTATAAGTTGTATCATTTTATTCTCATATGCATGTTAACATCAAGATTAGCATGATTGCTTACCATTTCTTGCAACAATTGACAAGATAGGTAAAGAGGTTCTCCAAATCAATGTTTGAGGTATAATGAGAACTATTATTTTCTAAATGTACGTTGACATTCTTTTCCTTCCATTTGAAAAATGTACTTTTAATACATGTGCAATTTCTTGTATGCACTTTTGTAAGACCCAATTTTGGAAATGTTTGTAAATGGAAGAGTATCCAAAATCCATGTATATATTTTAATTAATCATAAGACCCAACATAAGGTAAAGTTGTACAAGTGGATTTCAATGAAAGAGAGAGGATGTTAACATATGTTTATAAAGAAACTACTTTTTTAACAAAGTATTGTTTCGACTTTATTGATAACATTGTACAACAAGGAGATTATAAACATTCATCACGAAAGAGATTTATTCTAGCCTACAAGTAGTGTTAGAGGCTAAGAGAAACCACAAAAAATAGCAAGACACCGTGAGTCTAGAAAGGTTAGTTAGAAGAGATAGGAGGGAGTTGTGAAACTTCTTCATCACTTAGTTTGTAGGACAGATAGGTCTCCAAGAATTGAGAAAAAACATATTTCAATACATATCAAGATAATACTAGATACAACCATGTGTTAGGAGAGATAACCACCTAAGATCATGAATCAAGGTGAGAAGTAAAAGTTACTTTTGTTCATGTTATGATCTGAGCTACCGAAAGATTTGTAGGAAGAGATTATGTTTGGCATATGATAATAGAAATCTAGAAATGAGGAATGAACATTCAGATTATTTTTGCATGCCAAATACAATGTTATGAGGAATTTTTACTTGTAAAACTAAATTTTCATCATAATAGGAAATTGCGGTGCCATTTTGGACCTATAGAAGTATCCCAAATTGGGTGAACTCTATTAACAAGTGGTTTACATCATTATTTTGCATCTCCTCATTTTTACATTGTTTATCAGTTTAATATTGATTTTTGAAGTTTACAAAAGCCAATTCTATGTTACGGAAAAATGAAAACATGTTATTAAGTATCCAAAAATGGGAATATAAAAGTGGATGTTTCTTGGATCAAATTGGGCTGCATAATTCAGATTTAATATTAATTTGACAAATTTAACCATTTTTACGTTTACTGAGAAATAATAGGAAATTGAGAAATAATGGATATGTATGTGAAATTGATGGATAGAGTTGTAATGCATTTAAAATCAATTTTAGATAAGATTTTATACCAAATCATAACCTAGTATGTGGATTTGAGATCAATTATTTAGTATCCATAAAGACGGAGGAAACTAAGTCGGTTTATGTTTTACACATTTTTAGATCAATTTTGGTATCACAACCGGTTGTTAACACCTTTTGCTTTAAATCACCTATTTTGAATTGGTTCAATTTATAGTTTGGAAGTGCAGGTTGCAACTATATAACCATGGGGAAATCTACAAAGAAGTAAAGGCTTGAGGAACTTAAAGCCATAAACACCAATTTTAGGTGGAAAACTATGAGCTAAGAAGAATATGATAGTCCTTAAAGGATGAGAATTAGGAGTTCTAAGAGAGATTTAAAAGCCATGGATAATTTATCCTGGGTATCATAGAATCATTGTAACTTGATTTGTAAGCCAAGGATGATATCTCGATAAAATACCACATTGGTGAAGAAATGGAGGAGAAAACAAAACCGCCAGAAATGAGACCTCTACCATAAATGTATAGACCACTAAGGTATGCACTGTAAAGCGATTCATCGTGTATTATTTCCTCCCATCTAGAATTACATTTTGATTTTTGTACATTTGAGAAACATACTAAGGGTATTTGGTGATGGGTCACTTTGATGTCCAATCACTTAATCAACTAGTCTGAAATTAATGCCATTTTAACCAAGTATATGTCTAAGGCAATATGTAATGAAGACAATAAATGTATAACTAGTGGTAGTGGTTCTATTTTTGGGGGATTTTTCTGTTTGTTTGAGTCTTTTCTATTCACTAAACTAACTACTGAAAATCAATCAACTTCTAAAACTACTTGAAAGCAATAACTCTAAACTACTGAAAGAAATAACTTTAAACTTCTCAAAATTAAACAACAACAAAAAAACTATTTAATCTAATAAAACCAATGTAAAGAAAAGAAATGTTTTGTAGAATGAAGCTACTCTAAGATGAAAATTGTTGGAATTAAAAATACTATGAAATAAAACTAAGTGCTAGAATTGAAAATACTCGAATCGAAACTTGCTTGAATTAAAAACAAGATACAATGAGGTGATTTATAAATTTTAATGCAAGAAATGATTATTTTTAAGGATACTTCAGAATTCAAGACTATGAGAAAAATAATAATATAAGTACCAAAATAGTAAATTCCTCAGTTAAGTGGGCCCTTTCTCTCCCTCGATTGGATTGATGACACAATTTTCCTCGAATACCATGATTTTATTTATTAGAAAGGAGTTTCTTATAACACAAACTAGAAATAAATGTAATTTTTATATTACTTGTGCTCCTCTATCCTATTACATTATATACCTCTTTTTAAATCATTCAATATATGTATTTTATATCTAATTTACCCCAACACATGCTTAGGAATCTAGACGGCTAGATATGACAATAGTTCGGCGGTTGGTTACAAATCATACGGGAACTAGGAACCGGGTTCCTTATTTTAGTCTTCATTAAATTCCCTCTAAATTATCCTCATGATGGAGTATACATCATCCAATATTGATTGTGATACCTTGCATTGGCGGTTATCATGAATTTTTGAATTGCACACATCACCGTGCATATTTTCAAAGCAGTTAGTTAAAAAACCTAAATCATTAGTCCACATAATTCAACAAGGATAAGATGCATTATTTCCCTACTTTAGACTTGATCAATCGAACCATCCAATGCATTGATTAATGTTTTCAAGAGAAAAATTATTATTATTTGATGATTTAATGGGTCAATTTATGGACTCATCATCTCCCTTGCACTTTACCATTTATAAGTCTTGCAAACTCTTTGCTGGATTAACCTTTACTCAAGCCTCAATGCTATATTAAATTCTTAATATTGATATGCATACATTTTTGAAGTTATAATCTTAAATCCCTTGTGTTCAAAGACCGAATATGCCCATCATTTAAAATCTTCTTCCTATTTTTGGTTTATTATTATGCCATGATGCCATATAAATGAGAATGAGAGGTGTTGTGGTCCTCATTCCCATCCATTCATCATTTTCTTCATGTGCTAGATGCTGAAATATTTTCACAATGGTCTATTCTCTCCTCATGCTCCAAGAAATATTTTAAGAAGGTATTGTTTTATTTATTTTTAATGGAATATTTAAATTTTACCATCTTACATTGCATGTAGCAAGAGCTTCCTTATAATGTTCTTGGCCATAAGAGTTGAATTTTTAATGCATTCATTCATAATTTGTGGCTAGATAGAAACTCATGTTGGTAATAATAAGCTCTATTGCACTTGCAAGTTGAGGCCTTATGTAGAATCCAATAGTCTTGTCCTTATTCATAAAATCATTAGTCTTTTTATTCCATAAAATTTGGTTATGCAACAGAGATTGAAAATATTTTAACTAAAACTCTCCCACATACAAATTGAGTAGAAAATCTGGTACATTAGGAACAACCATATTACACAAAAAGAATTCACAGAGCATATTTTGTTGTTCCTTGGCATAAGTCTTGTAAATATCCATAAAAAAATTTCATCACCTATTTCATGAGGTAGACCATAGAAAACTCTGGTGAGCTACCAAAAACAATTTTTTTCTTGAAGAAATAAAATACACACTAAAGTTGGCCTCCTGCAATCTAGAATTTTATGAGCTATTTCATAAATGGTGCCAAGCTTGGATTCTAATTTTATTTTTAATCTTTTGTTGGATTCAAATTATTCTCTTAACTTTTTATTTTCATCTAGGAGCCTTTTTTCTTGACAATTTTTTTCACATTTTTTAGTTAGATCATCCCAAGCTTGGAGCCCAATATCTCTTTATTTTCTTAAACTAGAAACTTTAGTTTCAATTCAAAAATACTCTTATCTTTTCTATACTTTGGATATTTTCTTGTTGAAGCTCATTTTTCAAAGAAGAGTTATCTTCTTCCATACCTTTTAATTTCATCTTCATTAGCTCTATCTCCTGCTTGTTATTCTTGGATGGTGGCTTAAGCTCTTGATAACTTGATTTCTTAGTGAAGTTCTCTTTGTTGTTATTATTATACTTCAAGTAAGGAGGGGCTAGTATATTCTTTAGAAAAAACTAGTTTTTTCCCTTTTGAGATAACACATCCATGTGTAAAAGAATAAATGACTACTTCATGTTCCTCTTGTTGTCCTTTCCTAATTTTTGGAGTTGTTCCTTCCATTTCGAAGCTTTTTCCTCTATTTCAAGAGCATGTTCCTACATTTATCAATCATATTCCTACATTTTCGGATCTTTTTCTCCCATTTCTGGAGCTGTATACCTAGACTTCTTAACTTTAGTATAAGTTTTTGTAGTTGCAAGTATTTCAATTTGAGCCAAATCTTCCAAAAATTGTGCAACACCTTCACCAGTTAGTAAAGGTTTTATATTTTTCCTTTTTGGGGTCCTAAAATATCTTTTTGCCTTGTTCCTTTTCCTTGAAGTGTTTGGAATAGGGTCCCCTTGTACCTCTCATTCTAAATTTCTGATCAAAATTGATTCATGATGAGGTGTACGTTGCGAAAGAACTTTGATTTGATTCATCAATTGTAGGTCTCAAAAGCATAAGACTGCCTCAATGATGGGTAATAACTTCTAAAGTATACATAGTGATGGAAGAAGTGTGAAATAAGGTCCTTACATTTTATTTATATTTCTTTTTTTTCCAAAGAATGTTTCCCATACATTCTCCCTCTTATTTTCTTCAAGAAATGATACTTGCATATTAACTGTATTAGTCCATGGTGCTTCAACGAGGTCTTTCCCTTAGTGTATTTTACTACCATGGTATTGATGGCGTCAAATAATAAACATGGGAGGTTAACTCTAAGTTCATGGTTTCTCCTCCCCTGCTTCAAGTGGATTAAAAGCGTAATAACATCCCCACCCAACATATATTATTTCCTTCACATGTAAAATATTTCATAATGTGTGAAGCTACATTTTTCCAAGGCTCGGTAAATATTTCCCTTTTTATCCCTTTTTGAATCCCTTGGGGGTTGAGTATGATATAAGGAAGGGGTTCACCTTCTTCAAGGAAAATTTGAATGAGGTATTTTATTGAAGATTTATCTATGAATTTGATGCCAAAGTCAAGGAGGCCACTTATGAAACTTATGATAGTTCTACCGATCTCAATTCTTATCCCTCGACATTTATGTGAGTTTTGTAAAATTTTAAAATAAACTCTTCTACTAAATGAGCATAAAACAAATCCACCAACCCGCGTCATGGAAGATTTGGGCAATCAGTATCATTATGTAGGAGCAATATTGCCAACTTAAGTATGAATTTATTCTTCTAACCCATTTTTTAGATATATGTAGAGTGAGATCTTTATAACAATAATAAAAACTTATTTTTAGAGAACTAATTTCTATAAATAGCACTTCCTTCATTTAGGTAGGCACCCAATAATCTCATATATACAAATGATGATATACCATCGATATTAGTCCCTATAGTTGTGTGACATGTTTCTAAGGAACCGAATTAATGGATGTAACTTCACATTACTTTGACATGCACTAAAATGATGTCATTTAATTTTTCACTAGTGGTGAACGCATTAACATGATTTTGTGATCGTATTGCCCATGTATTTTCTTCCTTTTACTTTTTAATTAATTCAATATTATAAATTAGAATGTTTAGAAAGAAAACTCTTAAGCAAAGTAAGAATAAACACAACTTACCTAATTGATACATGTATCCTTCGATTTTTAGTCTTCCATCCCTACATGTGAAAAAGACTTATAGTTAGTGTGCATGTTAGGAAATTCATTTCTCCATGCCTTTTATTATCTATAGGCTATTAATTTTTTTATTTTAGGATACTCGGATCTCACCCAAGAGACCCAGGTTCAAGTCCTTGACAATGGCACCAAAAATGATGGATCGCTGTGATGTTTAATCATTTGATCAACCAGTTTGAACTTGATGTAAGTTTAACCAAATATGTGTCCCATACAGGTTGAGGAAATACCTCATTATGAAAGATTTATATTTGGAAGAGGTAAAGGAGATTTTGGAAAATGCTCCAAAACAATCCGAATCTGAATAAACAATAATTTCAATAAATTTGGACTTATTCCAGTCCAAATTAAAAACTGAAATTGTCTATATTGGTTTTATTTGTCTCAAATACTGGAATTCAAATATACTATTCGTGGATTCCAAATTATATATTTTTGGAATTATATATCATCTTTCTTGGAATTCAATTTTAGATTTTACAATTTTTAGCTTGAATAAAAATAATAAATACTATAGGTTATATTAGTATGATCATTTATTAAATGTTATTTATTTACAGGTTATCCTACATCTATGAATTTTTATGCATAACAAAAAAGTTAATATAGTAAAGAAAAAATAGAGGTTACATTAATACTTTACATATATTATTCGATCATATTAACATTCGAAATATTCTTAAAATGGAAGATTTCCATTCGTATAGCCAATACTTTTAGAGTTGACATATGCTTATACTCTTATTAAAAATGTATAATATTTACAATTAGTTGATCAACATGGTCGAGCTAATGGAAAAAAATTGTGTGGATTTGGAAGTATGAATGGATTAGAGATGGAAGTATATTAAGTTTCCGGGAGATAAAAGTGCTAATGGTTTGAAGCTTGAAGTATGGATGGTCCATATTTGGAAGCATGGATGGTCTAGAGTTGCCTTTAAGGAAGAATATACATATCTTGGAGCTCAGTTAGGAGCCCTAGAATATACATTATTACTGATTGTATAGAGTAAAATCAATCAATCTTACTAATAGTTTTTGGTATGTTTCCAAAGAGTGACACATATTTTGGTGTGGACCCACATGATTTAACCACATTGTGCATAAGTTTGTAAATATTTTCTATCATAATGCATTGTGTTAGATTTAGCATGGGAAATATAATCAATAGATTACAGACCCACCATTAAAACACCGAAGATTATAGATTATGATATGCAATCGATTAGACACATAAATAACATAAAATAGATAGCGAATAATAGATCTTAATGAGAAAGAGATAAAAGAAAATAAAAACAAGAACAAGAGAAAAATAACACCATACTTAAGTGGAGAAACTGGAAGGAAAAAACTCCACTGGTAAATCACTTTTTGTATTAATAATTCACATGAGTTTAACACAACACTTCCACTTCCATGTTGGTCTTTTCGGTTCTACTGAGCTATATCTCTTAATCAGCTAATACAATGATCATCGAATGTATCTTATGATAAGATCTCAGTCTTTGTGTTAGTTTGTATAAATGTATATGTTGTAGAAAACTAATCTCAAGAGGGATCACCCACATCAATGTGGGTGGGTGAATTGGTCGAGCTACTTCACTCTTAAATGTGAAAGACCTTCAAAATAAAGTTTGATGAACAAAATTTAATACAATATTAGGGCATGCTTGAGTGGTAGATTGCACTTGACATTATCACCCCAACACTCCCCCTTATGTTAAGTGGGAAGAGAAATTAGACATTCCAATTTTACTTTTTTATGCAAAAGGATTTTAAAACCTTGAATCAACAACAATGATTCAGGCTAGCATGCAAACAAGGGAAATCCGTAGATCTTCCCATACATAAATTATTAAGACTAGTGCTTTACATATGAAGACTTACATCAGACTATGGATCCTTTTATAAACTAAGGCATACCCATAACTAAAGCTTTGCTGGGATTTACAAGTAACTTCACAAAATGTGACACATTTACTTATTACAAATTGGAGGAAGTATTGGAAGTTTTCAACAGGCCATTAAGAGGTGGCATTGTCATGCATACTCTACGATAGGACGAATCGGGAACAAATTTTTAGAAATTTACAGAACACAATGGTGTTGTGAAGATATATGTAACTTTATCTTCAGTTGAACAAAACTTGAGATCAATATCACCATTCAGGACTTTCTCTCTAATGAAGTGCATATGAACTTCAATATGCTTGGTCCTTTGATGCTGAACTGAATTCTTTGCAAGAGAAATACAACTCTGGCTATCACATAGAAGAGTAGTACTCCCTTTGACACCCATGTGTAACTCATCCAACAATATTTTCACCAACATAACTTTTTTTGCAACTTCCATAACACTTTTATACTCTGCCTCAGTAGAATAAATAGACAATGTTAGTTTCTTCTTGCTACTCTAGGTGACGAAATTTGCACCTAACTTGAAAATACATCCGTAGATTTCCTATCTCGCAACATCACCAACATGATCAAAATCACAATATCAAATAATTATGCATCATTATAAGAAGAATAAAAAAACCACAATTAATCATTCCTTTAATATATTTCAAAATCCTTGTTGCCATTTCCTAATGATCCTCATAAGGTTATTGCATAAATCTTGAAACTAATCCCACTACATAAGAAATATTAAGTCTAGTAATAGTTAAATAAATCATACTACTAATCGGCTACCTATACGAGTAGGATCAAATTTATCACAAGCTAGTTTAGGGTCTTACTTAACACCAACTTCATAGGAATGTCGACACATGCTTACGATCCAATCATGTTAAATCTTCTAAGAAAATTCATATCATACTAATATTGAGATGCAACAATATAATTATGATCTTGAAATATAATCATTCCAAGAAAATGATTTAATAAACCTAAATAAGTCATTTCAAAATGTTGTTTTAACCTTTCTTTGATTATAACAATTAAAGTTCTATCACCGATAACAATCACAAGATAATCAACATATAAGACAATAATGATAATATGATTGTTTTCAACTTTAACAAATAAATCATTATCAAAACAACAGTCAGAAAAATCAATATCCTAAAAGAAATAGTTAATTTTAGCATACCAAGCTCTAGGAGCTTGCTTAAGACCATACAAAGAATTTTTAATCTTACATACATAAAGTTCCTTGCCAGGTACTTCAAAGCCTTTAGGATGACTCATATAGATTTCTTATTTTAAGTCACCATTTAAAAATAATTTTTAACATCCATTTGGTGAATCTCCCAACCATATTGGGCAGCCAATGCAAGAAGAATTCTAACAGTGCTCATCTTAACAACATGAGAAAAGTCTCAACATAGTCAATTCCTAGTTTCTGAGTGAAACCACGAGCTACCAACCTTGCCTTGAACTTGTCAATCTCTCCTAGAGAGTTATATTTGATTTTGAACAACCACCTAGATCCTACAATGCTTCTCTTAGAAGGAGGAGGGACTAGTTCCCAAGTGTCATTTTTATTAAGGAATTATATTAATCCTTCATATCCTGAATCCATCTATCATCTTGAGATGCTTCTTCAAATTATTGTGGTTCTACCTCATAGAGGGTCATCAAGGCATGATAAGTATGTTGACTTCTAGTTAGTTTTCTAAGACTATCAGGCTGAGAGTTTTGAACAAGATTTTTAGCCCATTTAGGAATCTTAGGTTGTAAGACATTTTGGGATGACCCCCTTAATCTCCATCATATCTAGATTAGGATAATCAATCTCTTGAAATTTTGTTTCCATAATTTCAGTAGGAGGATTATCAAGATCTATTTCCAGAGTAGTAGAGGAGGGTTCATGAGAAACATCAGAGAAGGTTTTCTCTAAGACTTGAAAATTTCTATTTTCAACAATTTCATGCTTGAATGGATCATAAAATCTCAATCCTTTAGTTCTACAACCATATCCAACAAAAATACAAGAGAAAGAGGTTGGATCAAGCTTCTTCCTTTTTTCTTTTGGAATGAAGATAGAAGCAAGACTACCAAATATTCTTAAGTTCAAAATGTTTGGTTTTTGCTTTGTCCATACCTCATGAGGAGTAGTTTAGCGAATAGCTTTAGTATGTACTCTATTAAGAATATAGACAACGTTGTGTTTTTAGCTTAGGCACATTAGATGCATGAATCATAGTCCTAGCCATTTCTAAGACAATCCTATTCTTTCTTTCTACAATTTCATTTTGTTGAGGGGAATAGCGAGTGGTAAATTCTCTTTGAATACCACATGGCACATCAAACTCATCAAAATTTTTGCTGACATATTCACCTCAATTATTAATCTTGATTCTCTTAATTTCAGATTAGAAGCATTTTCAGCTAGAGCTTTAAGTTCCTGAAATTTAGATAAGACATCAAAATTCTTCTTAATGAAATAAGACCAAGTCATTCTAGAGTAATCATCAATAAAACAAACATAATATAAAGAACCAATGAGAGAAGGAACCTCAAGTGGACCTCTCACATCACTATGAATTAGTTCTAATAACTGAGAAGAATTTGGATCATGATGTTTGTGAAATGGTTGAGCATGTTGCTTACCACGTAGGCAACTTTCACAAGTTTCATGACCTGTCTTTATCTTAGGAAGACCAACAACAAGATTCAGTATAGACATATCATACAATCTTTTGAAATTTACATTACCAAGTATTTCATGCCAAATATTACTATCATTCCTAGAAGAGGAAGAAAAACAATACTCAAACACAAAACCATCAAAGATATACAAGCCATTTTTTTGAATGCCAGAAGCAATAACATTTTTAAACTTATATTTTACATACCACTTATCTTGCAGAAAAATAACTTTATAGTTTTCTTTAGTTAGCTAAGAGCAAGAAAAAATATTATTTTTCAATTGAGGAACATACAAGACATTCCTAATTACACCATTTGATAGCTTAACATTGCCACAACCTTTAGATCTAATGATAGAGTTATCTCCTAGATAGATATTCTCTTCACATTTAACTACATCTGAGAGGATACCAAGAGTAAAAGTCATGTTCTTGGAGGCACCACTATCAAGAATCCATTCATTTTCATTTGAAGCTAAAAGGGTAGTATACAAGGCAATAGACTTCTCAACCACATTTGCTTGATTTTGCTTCTGATTTTTCTTATGATTATTAGGCTTGTTGTTTTTAGCATTCTTAGCTAATTTGTTAATTTTTACTCTAAAATTAGACTCTTTATGCCCAAAATTTCCACACTTATTACAAGTTTCATTGAATTTCTAATTGTTCTTAATAGAATTAGTAATGGAATTAAGATGGGTGCACACGAGCAATCCTGCAGAGTAGATCCAAGAAACCTACGATGCACGAATACTTGACAGAAAAAGATGATGTTAGAAGATATAAGGTGAACTACTTGGAAAGCGGGTCAGGAAGTGATTAGCTTCCTCGGTGGATGTCAATTCACATTTTCAATTAAGAATAAAGGTACATGATAAAAGATGTAAGCAAATGTTTAGATTTTCTGATTTTAAGTTGCAGACAGAATGTAAAAACAACGCATGAAACTAAAAGAAAGTAGGAAACTATAAAAACAAAGATGAAATTATGTCACCTAGATTTTGTACCTTTCTGCGACTAGTCGGTCCGATCGATCGATGATCGGCGTCGATGGTTTGGAATGGTGCTGATTTGGACAAATCGGCATCGATTGATGCTTAATCGGTGTCGGTCATCAGGTCATCGAGAAGAAATCATAGAAATTGATTGGTGATTGATGATGATCGATTGTGGAGACCCACAGGAGCTGCAGAGATGTGGACAGAGTTCCACCTTGGTTGGATGGAGAAATGGAGTCACCCAGAGGTTGAAGAACCTAAGCGATATCGATATTATGCGGGTAGAATAACGGTGCACCTCTCAGGGATTGATCTGGATAGAATTCTCTCTCTCTCTCTCTCATTGATAATTTTAAGGCTCGCTCAAGTTTTTCACTATTTCTCAAGTCTCTACCATCTAACCAGAACTGAGTTCAGGTCATGTATTTATAGTCGGTGCCGACCGAGGTAAAATCGGTGCCGTTCTAAAAAATCGGCGTCGATCGAGGACCGGTCGGCGCCGATAAGGGAAACAGACTCCCAAAGTGGCGAAAAGGGATGAGTTGTGAGGATAAGAATATTATCCTTCTCACTCAAATATGGGAAAAATCCCACTGCACATGGTTCTAGGAGGAGAAATAGGTGGGATGGATGGATAATAATGGCATGGGAGGTTGGGAAGTGATATGGGGTGAATAAGTAGTTGGAATAAATGTAAAAGATAGAATTACATGGTTAATGTTTAATTATCCATGGGTGAAATATAATGGGGTGGAACAAACTTAGGATAGGCATTTTAATTAGATATTTAATTAATACCTAAGAGAAGTAGTGATACAAAAGTGCACTGGGTTATCCGAGAATAGAACAGGTAAGTGAACACGGGGGACATTAAATTGAGTAACCAATTTTAGGTGTCTACATTTGCCCCTTTTTGTCGAGTAACTTGTGATAAGCAATGCTACGAGACAAAAACAAGGAGTTGGAAGAAAAGGAAGAATATTGATGATGTGCTCCCCCTCAAACTAGGGATGGGGTGGCCCAAAAAAGCCAACCAATCTCGAGTTTGAAAAAGGTAGATGAAAAAGAATAGAAGAGAGGATGCCCCAGCTAGATGTCTGGAGTAGATTTGATCATTGATGACACACGTAAAAAAAAAAAAAAAGCGTGACCTAAGGAACTCACATTGGTAGGGTAAGACTAGATGGTCTTCATATGAGATGACGTTAGTGGCTACAGACTTGTGAGTTAAAGGTGACTACAAAATAGTAACAACCAAAGAGTGACACATTGGTAGGGACAACTAGATGGCCTTCAAATGAGATGACGTTAGTGCCTATAGACCTGCTATCTTTAGGTTGCAAAAAAATGTGAGTTACCCATGTATAGGAAAAAACTTGGAATGGGTGATAACACCAAATATATGTGCCAAAAGGTGAAAATAAGGTCATAACAATGATCAAATAAACAAGCCAAGCATCAACACTTAGACAAGAAGGATGAAGTGATGGCCTCGAGAGGAGAGCCACCATGGAAAATCAAAATATGGCCACTATAGTGGACTTTGTAATAAAAATGCTGCCAGACTAGGTAGAACAAGTGTGTTATGGGTGGCACATGCAAAAGATATAATGATGAGATGCCCCAAGTGGGAATGACAAGCAAAGCCATGCTACGAGTGACACACATGTGGGGCTATGTAAGGTGACAAGGTACAAGTACCCAAAATAAAGACCCAATGATGGTGACAATGTGTTATGGGTGACACATGCGCAAGATAGGATAATCAGATGAGAATGAAGCGTGTCTAGTGTGATGAGATGAGAAAATATATCAAAATCTACTCGATCAGCCCCGATGGGAGCCAATCGGCGTCGACTCATACCTAATCGACGACCGACCCAAGAATCGACGCCGACCCAAATAATCGGCACCGACTGCTCCAAAAAAACCTATAAATATAGAAAAGGTGAATGGTAATGATTCATTTGCATTGTGACGATTGATTTAGAAAAAGTCAAAAATTGAATTTGAGTGAAATGGAAGCTTAGGAGGGTCAGAAGAGGAAGAGGACGACGGCCAGGGGTAAGTGGTCCTTCCTTAGCTTTGTATGTTTGTGTTGTTTTGTAGTAGGAGGCAAGAGAGTGTTTTTAGCACTCTGCCTCCCAGTCGGCGTCGATTGAAAAAATCGGCGCCGACTAGTATGCGATCGGCGTCGATTGGAATACAATCGGCATCGACTGTAAAGTAAATGGTGCCGATGGAAATGAGTCGGCGCTGATTGGAAAGATGAAACATTTGGAAGCTTTGAGAAAAATTTTGATGAAATTTTAATGATGTTGATTTTGATAAATATGAACCTAATGACGATGTTTGATGTGATGCAGGCACGAGAGGTCCTACACATGCGGGATGTTATTCCCGAGCTACTAGAGACTATACTAGCCGATGTGATAGATGTGAGTGGCGCCATCTAGAGTTAGCTGGACTAGGGGGTTTCCATTATTATCGATGGTACCCCGAGATGTGGAGCTTATGTGAGCATTGATGCAGCGGTGGGATAGCCAGACATGCACTTTTTGGTTTTGATGGGTGAGATGACTATCACCCATGAGGACATCTATAGGATCCTCAGGTTGCTGATCACAGGGGACCTGATAGAGATTACTCCACAGGAGCAGCAGAGAGGGCCTTGGTACGTTATATGGGGACAGGGTAGATGATTCAGAGATAGTGTCCGGGGCTGTGAGGATAGCCTCACAGTACTGGAAGGATGACCCCAGGAGCAGACTGATAGCATTGATCTAGATGGCTATCTCATATTATGCACTACCAGATTTTGGAGGTGGATGGTTCCCACTGCTCCTGCTTGACTGCATCTATGATATCTTAGAGTTCATGTAGGTATTCACATTCACTGATGCACTTTTAGCACAGATATATCATGAGTGTGGATGTATTCCATAGGTAGAGCACCAGGATAGATGTCAATTTTGTGCTCCATTATTGGGCTTATGAGCACATATCAGTGATTAGACCATCCGACTTCCATGGATGCCAGGAGCAGAGGGAGCCCTTGATTATGGGTTTTGATGATGGTGGGTAGACATGGCCCCTAGAGATACAGGGAGATCATCAGTGGTATTCCCAGAGATTCAGGACTCTGACACCATCACAGGTTATATGGAGGCCATACAGGGTCTATCCTACATGGGCCGGATAGGACACCCACTTAGTGGAGCTGAGACGCAATAGAGTGGTCAGGGGCCATAGGCTAGAGATTTTAGAGTGGGTCCCATTTTTACGGGTGATGAGATAGTTTGGATTGATCTGATTTATTACGACTGTATATATGTGCCATACAGAGGGATAGCGAGGAGATAGATCTCACGATCTTGGTCCCAGTAGATCCACTCAGGGAGGCCCTACCTCCCACAGATGATGATGATGATGCATGAGTGGATGAGGGTTATGAGGTGTGGTATCACGAGGAGCTACCATGGCATCTCACAACATCTGCGGAGTCAGATGAGGAGGATATAGTGGCGGAGCTAGAGAGACTGCAGGGAGAGCATGCTGCCTTGGTACAGACACACCCAACTACTCTCTGAGGAGATTAGGACTCTGAGGGAGGAGAGGGACACAACGATATATGAGAGAGAGACACCACTCACTCAGGAGTGGGATACAACTATCCAGCAGAGGGATAGATATCACAGACACAGAGAGGCCCTCAGGGCCAAATATGGTGATACAGGCACCACATCAGAGTCAGGGGCACAGGGTGCCATAGCAGGAGGACCACCAGTAGCAGCACCGATGAGAGCACCCGCATGGTGAGTCTGAGTACCTATCAGGCTCTCCTTGCCGAGGTGAGATACTATGAGGATGCCTTGACACAACATGCCCCAGATGTGCCTCGTTATGGAGAGTGAGGAGGAGACAATGACAACCACCACTTGGCGGTGCATCGGAGAGTGTGCGAGCACTGGGGGAGACCGAGGAGGTCATAGGGTCATGACTGGGCACCTCCAGTTCTATAGGTGATGGTCAGGAGAGAGAGCCCATGCCTGAGGAGGGAGGAGGAGACATCATTTTCCATTTATCTGATTTTACTATATAGAGATGATATTTGTAGAGATATACTTGATGTAGCCTCGATTTGAAGGCATTTTTGATACGATGTATATGGCTCGATTTGAAGCCATTCATATATATATATATATATATATATATATATATATATATATGCATCTTTGTGTTATGTGATTGGACTCATGCTTTTAATTTTGATAGATACATAGATAGATAGATGTGATTTAATTTTGATTTGTCATGGATGAATAATTGACTAAATTAACATGTTAAGATGTTAATTCAATTAAATGATATGGATAGATGGATCCACATAATATATGCTGCTTTGATGTTTTTAGATGAAGTAGATAAGATGAGCATAGATAGATGATAGATTTGATTGATTAAATTAACATGTTAAATGTCAATTTAACTGGATAAATAACAAATGAACATGGGTAATGTCCATTTGATTTGATGAAAAGAAAGTGATGTAATGATCTTATCCCTTAGAAATAAAAATCACTACACCTAGATAGGAAAAATAATGATAAGTTAGTCCCCTAACCGACCATAAATAGAGACCTTGATGGTAAATCGAAAGATGATGCACATAAGGCCATAGACATGGATAAAATAAACCTGACACTAGTTAGTCATGCAAACCAGATCTAGGAGGTAGATAAGGATGAGAGATAAGTATGCATCTCATCAGAACACATGAAGGATTAAATACGTGCTCATATGGGGAAAACAGGGTCTCCATATGATCGAAAAGGTCTCATATCACAGCTTCATGATTTTTTCTTTTGATAGAAAAGAAAAACTGATCAATGCGGGTAGTTTGCTAGATATGGAAAGACTGATCGATACGGGAAGTCTTTCAGAGATGCTAACAAGTGAACAAACTAGCCGAGAGAGGAAGTTTGTTACTGCAAAGGCTCAAAATGCCATAAAACAAACAGCCATCCTTCAAGGGAGAGTGGTTGTATTTTGAATTTGATGGTAGCCATCCTTCGAGGAATGGTCTACATTTTTATTTATTTGATAAGGCATGGATAGCTGTCCTTCGAGGGATCAATCTATCTTTTGGGACTAGGATAACATCTTTTTTTTTTTTTTTTTTTTTGAGCTTTGGAAGAAGCTGAGTTTAGACCAGATAGATCAGATAGAGGGAAAGAAAATGTATATAAGCACGTACTCATGCCCCAAGTGGATTTGATCAAGATGAACACCTAGGGTAGATGAAGTAGTGATTAAGGTATTCCTACCATGAGAAGGAACAAATCCATAAGGAAAATGCCATGAGTAGAGCCATGGTACTCATATTTAAGGTATAAAAAGAAATAACATGGAGAACCACATAGTTCCAAATCACTACGAAATGCATGACTGGTTGTAGATGGATGAAAGACTGTTTTGTGACTAAGATCATGTAAGATAGATTTTAACAATAGAAGGGCCTTAGATGCAAAGCATTAAGAGGTTCCATTTTAGGTATACCATCCATGGAAGATAGGTGATAAGCCCCGGACCCATACTTATGAGTGACAACGTACGGTCCCATCCAGTTAGGAGCAAACTTACCACGTTGACTCCATTCCAGAGTAGTGACATTTTGGTTTTCTTTAAGAACAAGATCACCAACTTGGAAGTCACGCTACTATAAATGCTTGTTATAAGCACGCTTGACATGCTCAAGATAGACTTGATGATGTTCAAGAGCATTGAGATGATGTTCATCTAACAACTCAAGTTGTGCTAGATGGTTTTGATGATAGTCTTCATCAGAGACAAACTCTCTGAGAGAGACGCGAAGAGAGGGAATCTGGACTTCCAAAGGAAGGACAACCTCAAACCCATAGATGAGAGAGAAGGGAGTAGCACCGGTAGGGGTACAAATGCTAGTCCGATAAGCCCAGAGAGAAAAAGGGATGTGTAAATGCCAATCCCTACCAGCTCGACTAGTTACCTTTGTGAGGATATTACGCAAAGTTTTATTAGAAGCCTCAACTTGGCCATTAGCTTGTGGATAGTATGGAGAAGAAAAGTTGAGTTTAATATTGAAGGTGTCACAAAGTTTCTACAAATATTTGTTTTTGAAAGACTTTCCATTATCATAATGAGTTTGTGAGGAACACCAAAGCGACAAATGATGTGTTGATAGAAAAAATCAACAATAGGTTTAGCTTTGGTCGATGAAAGAGGAATAGCCTCCACCCATTTAGTGAAGTATTCTATGGTAGTAATGATAGAGTGATGTCACTGCGAAGAGCGCGGATTGATGAGACCAATGAGATCAAGACCCCATTGTGAAAAAGGCCACAAATCCACTTGCAGTTGCAAATCTGACTAGGGATATGTGTAAGATTAGCGTGTTGTTGACACTTGACACATTTCTTGACATATTCGCAGTAGTCTTGATTAAGAGAAGGCCAATAATAACCTAAATGTAGGATGCGCTTAGCCATGGCCAAACCACCAAAGTGTCCACCATAGATACCATCGTGGACCTCCTGAATGGCCTTAGATGATTCAGGGGTTTTGAGGCACCAAAGCAAAATACCCTCAAAACCACATTTGTAAAGGATTCCACCCAGAATAGTATAGCGGTTTGCGCGTTGGATAAAATATCTTCTACCATTGGAAGTCAAATCTGGAGGAAGCACTGAGTAGGATAGATAATCGAAAATGTGTTGATACCACTCATCTTGAGTGTCGGTCGTGATGGCGTTGATTGAAGTCAACTTCTTGAGATGAGATGGTTGGTCTAGAATTGAACAACCACATAAAGTCATGAGTCTTCAATGAATGGAGGAATAAGTGAGGCTAAAGAAGCCATCATATCTACAAATCGGTTTGTAGTGTGAGGAATAGCTTGGATAGTAAATTTATCGAAAGATTGAAGTTGAAAGAGAATGATATCATGATATTTTTGAAGGATATCATTTTTGCACTGATAGACACCAGTGACTTGATTAACGATGAGCTCAGAGTCACCAAAGATGTCGATATGGTGAGCACCAGATTAATGGCATTTTGAAGACCTAAAATGAGGGCTTCATATTCAGCCATATTATTGGTACATTCAAAGTTAAGCTTGTGTGTGACAGGGATAGGTGCACCCCAAGGAGGAATCATGATGAAAAACTGCCCTCCCCTTGCTGACACTTGGACCCATCAAAGAAGAGTTTTACTTTAAATGGAGATAGACCAAAATCATTTGTTGGATGTACTCATCTAGGAATTGAGTGAGGGGGACTTGAGTGTCGGAAGAGGGCATCAGCTAATTGATCAATGATAACCTGACCCTTGATAGATTTCTGTGAGATGAACTCGAGGTCAAACTCTATCATGAGCATGAGCCAACGAGTGATACGATCATTGTGATAAGGTTTTGCATGCATTGTCTTGAGTGGATTGACACTCATAACAATGTAAGTTTTATGATTAAGGAGGTAATGATGAAGTTTAGAAGTCATGAAGAAGAGAGCACAACACAACTTTTCAGCTTTGGAATAGCGAGTTTCATACTCATGAAGAGTGTGACTGATATAATAGACAACTTGTTCCTTACCATTAGCATCTCGATGTGAGATCATGGCTCCCAGAGCATGGTCAATCACAAAAATATAAAGATAGAATGGCTCCCCCTCGCGTGGAGGTGTGAGCACAGGTGGAGAAAGAAGATAAGCTTTGAGATCATCAAAGGCTTTTTGGCAATGCTCATCCCATTCAAAATGAACATTTTTATGGAGGAGATGATGAAAAGGTTGACAATGGTCTGAAAGCTACGAGATAAAATGACACACTGATTGAAGGCATCCTTGAAGACCACGGAGCTGCTTTAAGTTGGAAGGAGGAGGCATCTCGATGATAGCCTTTATTTTTGTGGGATCGACCTCAATACCCTTGATAGAAATGATAAAGCCTAAGAGTTTACCAGTGAGAATGCCAAACACACATTTAGATGGATTTAGGCGAAGACAAAAATGAATGAGTCTCTCAAAGAGAGGCGCAAGGATGAGAAGATGATCCTGATGGTGTTTGGATTTACCAAGGATGTCATCGACGTAATCTTCTATAGTTTTTGTAAGAGGTCATGGAAGATGTAGGTCATTGCGTTGATAAGTCACCCCTGCATTCTTAAGACCGAAGGGCATGACGTGATAACAAAAAAATTCCCCAAGGAGTTATGAAGGAAGTCTTGTGCTGATCCTCTGGTGTGATGAGAATTTGATTATACCCAGAGAAACCATCCATAAGAGAAAGCATCTCGTGACCTGCAGTTAAGTCCACGAGTTGGTCGATATTAGGTAGAGGAAATCATCTTTCGGGCAAGCGAGATTAAGATCCCGAAAGTCGGTGCAAATTCAAATTTTCCCAGTAGCTTTGGTTACTGGTACTACATTTGAAACCCATTGTGGATAGTCAATGGGTTGGATGAAGTTGGCGGAAAGCAAGCACTGCAACTCTTCTTTAACGAGGAGAGCTACACGAGGATGCATCTTACGTAGTTTTTGTTTAACTGGTTTGATGTCTGGAAGAGTAATGATATTGTGGACCATGATGTTAGGATCGAGGCCCAGACATATCTTCATATGACCAAGCAAACTTGGTGATGGTTGGAAAGAAAGGCGGTGAAAGTCTCCTAACTCCTGTGGGTTAAGAGATTGGCCGACCTTAATGATGCGAGGGTCTTCAGAAGTCCCTATATTAAGGTCGATAATGGCTTCGTTAAGAAGCGTAGATGTGTCAGAAGGAATGGTTTTAGGAAGATAAGAATCCTCTTGCCCCTAGATAAGTAAGGACAGAATCATCATCCGAACAGTGGATAGTATTGATAGTAGGAGAGTCATCTCTCGACTATTTCGGGAAGACTAATGGTATGGAAGTGGATTTTCCATTAGTCTTATAGGTCAGTGGACCTAAGGAAATGGTATTGACTAAAAAAAAGTTAGGCGGGATGGAAATGGTGTCATCCACATCAAGCGATGCTTCAGACCTGATGGGAGAAGATGGTTCCTCAATGGAAAGAGGCTCAGTGAGAATGGTGATGGTGGCTTTCGAGAGGTTTGAACCCTAAACCAAATTTTTGATGTGGTTTAAGAGTTGGAATGGACACGAGGTCATGCACACCCTATTCATACTTTCCCAGGCCAAAGCCCTTCCACATGCATCGATATAGATAAGTTTTTGTGAACGTGCGGGATTCTATAGATAATCAAACCCTGCTGAATAGGGTTTGGCCCTAGGAGGAGAATCTAGGATGATAGTGAGGTGTATCAAGACCACCGTAGATGAAGTCAGTTTGTTGATTGGGTAGACCAATGGTGATGATGATGGCCAAGACCTAGTTGATATTCAGGTTGTTTTCGGCCTACCATACTCATTAGGTTTGAGATGGGCGTCAAAAGAGAGAAGGGGAAGCTCTCCTAGCGAAAAATGCTGCAACGTATCTTCCAGATTTTGTAGATCTGGTAGTTTTGTTGTAGGTATGGAAGAGGATGAAGCCTCATCAGGAGAATCAGCATTCTCCTTTGGAGGGATAGACCCTATGGTCATGTCACATTGTGTGGATGGAAAAGGGTCTCCTGGATGAGTATAGATTTTTCCCTCATATTGATATTTTATGCATCGATGGAGGGTTGATGGGATGCGTAGTGCATTGTATGGATCCAGGAGCATCTGAGGATCATATTGTAGTGGAATTTTCCTTCGACAATGTAAAAAATCTCGTGAAGAAGTTTCTTGCCTACCCGAATGGGTAGGACCACAGTTCCTAAAGTAACCACCAGCTGATCGTTAAATGATCGAAGGGTGAAAGGTGGTGGTGACACTACGTTCTTTGGTAACTTAAGTTGCTCAAATGTGTGGGAGGAAATGACATTGAGTGCAGCACCACTTTGTCGATCATAGTGCATTTTAACGTAGTGTTATTGATTTGAACTATGATAAAGAGAGGAGCCTCTAAATCCTCAAAAGAAAGGGGAGGAATTTCAGAATCCTCAAAGGAGATGGTGGTTGATGATCTATTCAACCCAAAAACCATCTCGAAAGGTTGGGGCTCATCTAAATTCACCACGATGTGGTGTAGATTATCAATCAGAGCTTGGCGATGCTTGGGGAGATGACTGAATGAGGTCAAAAAGAGACATTTTGACCGGAGCATGGGTGAGTTGTTTCATAACACTCTCCTCAACTGACATGGGAATCTGAGCCCGAGGTGAAGCACGAATAGAGACCCGAGGTCTCGGGGCCGATGAGGAAGGAGGAACTCCTTCGGGGGTAGCAAAAATAATGACTCATGGTCGAGAGGCTGTAGAAGATGATGGATTATCGTACCATTGTGTTCTAGTGGCGATACAAATTGCATCGATTTGAGAGGTGGAAGATCATCTAGAGTGATATCAATAGAATTGGGGGCTGAATAGACCATTTAGGCTCAAACGTAGTTGGGATGATAGGAGACACTTGTTCCTCTTCCTCCTCCAACAGAGAGATCATTTTCTTCCAAGAGGTTGTTAACGATAGATTGAAGGGCTTTACATCCCTCGGTGTCATGACCTGGAGTGCGATGGTAAGCACAAATCAAATCAGAGTTGAACCATGAAGGTTTTACTCCTTTGGGATTATAGGGTTTGATTGGAGGAAGTGATATAGATGAAGATTGGATAAGTTGGCAAAGGATTTCAGTATAAAATCCGGTAGAAGATGAAGATGTGGACAGAGGTGAAGGAGGCACCTCTTTAATCTTAGCAGACTGCTGAGGTAAAAGAGCCTGCATATATGGTTTGACAGTCTTTTTAGGGACTATTTTTCTCTTTTGAACATTGGGAGAAGTAGCCTTAGGTGCTTGAGATGGAAGCAAGTGAGGCAAGATTGATTTTAGTGGAGGAGGAGCTCCTAAGATAGATTTTGAAGATGACGAAGACATGACAAGTGTTTTAGTCTTCGGAGATGAAGAAGGTTGCTTGACCAAAATAGATGATGATTTAGATAAGACTGATTTAGATGGGGAGGAGCTCCCAAAATAGATTTGATAGGAGGCACAAAGGGTGCCTTGGTTTTTGGTGATGAAGATGATGGTTTTGATAAAAGAGGTGACACCTTTCCAGTAGGTAAATCCACTTTACGAGGCACCGGTGAAGAAGATGGTGTTATAGAAGAAGACACCTTTTCAGTGGATAAATCCACTCTTTTATGAGGCGTAGAGAGGGATTTTTGAGGAGGGCACCAAGAGTTTTGATGGTCCAAATATTGGTTTTCCCTTTTCAGGGATGGTGACAACTTTGACCGCATAAGGTGATTGTAACCATTTCGGAGGAAGTAAAGGAGATGATACCGATGATGTGACCTTAGACTTAAACTCCAATTGTTTATGTCTGAGTCCAGGAGTCGAAGTATGGGTGTCGATGCTATCTCTTTAGATGTTTCCTTAATAGGCAAAGGAAGCACTGATGGTGGAAGAGGTAGGTAATGAAGAAGCAACCTCTTGTGAGGAGGGTACTTCAGATGCAGTAATTGTGGGTGTAATTACTTGTAGGAAAAGAGACAGGAAGAGTCAAGATCGAAGATGCTTCCAAAGGCATAGAAGTTGGTACAACTATGGGTACGTTAACCAAAGGCATGGTCATGGAAAAAATGGGAGTGATAGAAGTAGAAGTATCTGTAGTGGAAATTTGAAGGGATGTAAATGACTCAAGCACCGAAAGAATATCTGATGATGAGACAGATGAAGATGACACTGTCTCAGGTATAGGTGGAAGATCAGATAGAGAGGTAGAGGGAGATGACTCTGTTTCTAACAACAAAGGAAGACTCGAAGATGGACCATCCGAGGATGGTGGAATCTCAGAATTTGAAGGAGCGGAAGGAAGTTCGATTCGGTCGACACATTTGTGGATGGCTCAAAATTAGAAGAAGAACTATCAGTAGAAATGGAGCTGATAGTATGCGTGTTTGGTTTTTGAGACCCCGAAGCGTCATTGTTTGGGGAATGATTTGGAAAAGGTTGTTTAAAACATCAAGCACTTGATTTGGGGGCATTTGGGTTATCTAGAATGAGCTCGCCTTTATCAATGAATTTTTGGATGAGATTTTTGAAGGTCTGACATCATTCAATGTCATGGCCTTTGCTTCTATGATAATGATAGAAGTCATTTTCACGATACCAGAATGGTCATTCTTGGTTCTCATCAAAATTTCTAATAGGAGGAAGTTCGATCATGTGAACTTCCAACATTTTTTCTAAGATAGAAGCATATGATTCCCCCAAGGAAGTAAAAGACCGAGATGATGGAGGTCCTTTTCGAGAAGATGAAGAGTCTCTCTGAGGTGTTTGATTAGAAGTGTTATCAGATCATGATGTTTTTAATATGATAGCATTTGTGGACCCCTGATTCTTGTCTTTGTTAGAAGAAAGGGTTTGATTTTGTAAACCGAGAAAAATCTGGTTTAGACTTAGAGCAAGTTTTAACTTTCCTTGTTCGATGGCGTGAGACTCAAGTTTGCATGCCATCGTAAAGGCTTCTTCAAATGTATGAAAGGTTTGAATCCTTAAAGTGGAAGAAATATGATTGGCGCAAGATCGAGTAAACAACTCGATTTGTTGAGATTGAGGGAGGGAGAAGGACAATTGATTTATTATTCCTCTCCAATGAGTGACAAAGTCTGCAATAGACTCATCATCAAATTGATGAATGTTATAAAGATCTATGATCGAGATCTTATGTGTGATGTTTATTGAGAAGTTTTCAACAAACATCTGGGCTAATTGAGAGAAAGAAAATAGAGAATGTTGGGGTATGTTATTGTACCAGTCTAAAGCGGGCCTGCTAAAGACATAGGAAAGGTATGGAGCATAAGCTCTGGTCTGGACTATAAGGTAGCAAGCATGTTTAAATGCTCACGTAGGTGTTGTTGAGGATCCTCCCACTATGAAATTTTGAGAACTTAGGAAGTTCCCATTGGGGAGGATAAGGCTTAAAAGCCACTGATGGATGAATCGGTTCATTACATACTTCTTCAAAAGAGTATGAAGGGTGAGCCCCTTTGGTGGAGGCTTCTAGGTCTATGATTTTCTTGAAAAGAAGTTGGACGACATCAGATTGAGGAGGGGGCATGTTGATATGTCCCGTATGAGAAGTGAATGGTATGTTTTGTTGAGGCATTAATGGGGGATTCATCTGTTGATTAATAGGATGATAAGAGGAATAACCAGGCATTACGGGTGATGCTGGCGGTATTTGGTGTGAAGGAGCACAGTATAAATAGGTTTGTGAGATGACAAGTGGTTGAGAGAAAGGTTGTTGAATGAAAGATGGAGCTTGTGATTGGTGGGTTCCTACACTTGCCGACTGAATCGAATGGATTGAGGAATGTGGGTGTTGATTTGATTTGATATGGTGGGAAACAAACTCTGAATGAGGATTTTGACTACCGGATTAGTTATTAAGGGTGCCGATGCCAAGGATGGGTAAAATCCACTGTCATTGGAGCATTGGAAGAAAGATCAGTTGGAAGATGAGAAGAGGAACTAACTGACTCGTAGGAGGGGGTTGGCTCAAAGAGAGATACTGACCCTGAGATGCAATAGATGACATAGAAGAATTAACAACAATTTGTGGGAGTGTGGACACACTCATCATAGCTTGAAGAAGAGGGCCTCTCAAAAGTAGGTTGTGGGGTAGCCGAGGTAGCTGCTACACTAGGGATAGGTAGGGTCATTTGAGAACCAGTCGACATGGTTGGTGGAAGAGAAAAAGGAGGCATAGATGTGCCACCTTCTTTCATGGTTCGAGGTGAGAAGAAGCATGCTAACTATTCTATGAAAGCCTGGGATGGCTCATGAGGATAATCATAAACTTGTTGGATCGGTGGTCCATGATCAGATATTCGAGTAGACTTATGCACTAAGTAGTCCATAAGGGCTACCGGGTTGTGGTCAAGGAGTGCCTGAAATTCAGGATCTCCATGAGGAACATACTCTATATCAAAAGTAGATGACACCTCTGAAGGATTGGGGAAGCGGTCATGATGGGATCACTTTAGGATGATAGAAAGGATTATATGACCAAGATGGGGAACCAACTAATATTGGTCCCGAAGAAGACCCAAGGGGTGCCGAAACATCCAAATTAGTGGGGGTCTCAGATGAGGAAGAGGCCAGTTGAGCCATTTTTCTAGATTGTGACCGGGTGATGACCATCATAAACAAGCACAAACACAAAAAGAGATTAACCTAATTAATGCACAGACAATTCAAGCAGCGTAGGTGATTATCTCTTTTAAATTTTCATGCTTTTTAAGAAAGAAAATGTTAGGGAAGGCTTTTTAGAATGGGGACTACTCAATTGGCCAAACTAAGGATGGTTTGGGGAATGTTTTGGTGAGGAGTCCCGAAGGCACTTCAGTAAAAGACTAGTACGTGGCTTGATATAGGGGCCTACCCCCACACTTCACACACCGCTGCGATAAGGGAGTCGGGTGCTTTGCCAATATATACCAGAACTTCATGAATTTATAGCGCGGCCTGAGTACCACGTAGGCTCTTCCTCTTGGATGTCACTTCCAAGTAGGCGAGGCCAGGGAAGGAGTTTTTGTTTAAATGCTTTATACCTAGTGATTTTGGCTTTGTGTGCAAGGGTGAAAAATAAAAAATCAAATAGTGTCACTACCGATTTTGATTAATTTTCCAACCTATTTAGAGAACTAGGTGAAGAACATACAACAAAAATGAAAAGAAAATGTTCTTTTTAAGCACTAAAACCAAAGTGTTTGATTTCAATGAAGACAAGTCAAACAAGTTCTTTCCCAATGTGATTAATTCATTTTAAGTACCAAAACCGAAGTGTTTGAGTGTGATAAAAACAAACAAACAAGTTCTTTTTAAGTTCTTAAAAAGGAGAAAACACCACAAAAGAGAAATACCTGTAGATTTAGCTCTCCAAGGTGTGTGGACTTCAAAAAGCACATTGTTGAGCTCTTCCCCTCGAACAATCCCATGAACAAGCAAACCACTCCACAAAATAGGGTTAAGCAAAACACGCAAACAAATCCAACAAGATACTAGTGGAAAGGAAATTTCTATTTTAAGAAACTAGAAAACTTTCAAGGAAATGACAATTTTGCACAAAGAGATGAATCAAAAATGCAACTTTGAAATCAAATGAAGGATTTACTAATTTTAGAAATAGAAATTGGAATTGAGATTTGCAAAAAAGAAGGACCTAACTTTGCAAATTTAGAAATGAAAGAAGCAAGACCAAAATGATGAAAGGAAATGCTTAAGAACAACTAATGAAAATCAGTGAAGAAAAAGAACAAAGCTCAAAACTAGAAAAGAGATGAACTTACCAATAAGGGACTTTGGTAGGGTCCCACCGGCGTGCTAAAATGTAGATCAAGAATTTCCACGCTTGTTACCTGTCCAAGTTAATGCACCAAACTAAACACAAAAACCTTGAAAAACTCAAATAAAGTCGATACCTGATTAATTGGACAAGATTCAAGACGTAGATGGAGAGAAAGCCTAATGGAATTAAGATGGGTGCACACGAGCAATCCTGTGGAGTAGATCCAAGAAACCTGTGATGCACAAATACTTGATAGAAAAAGATGACGTTAGAAGATATAAGGGTGAACTACCCGAAAGTGGGTCAGGAAGCGATTAGCTTCCTCGGTGGATGTCAATTCACATTTTCAATTAAGAATAAAGGCATACATGATAAAAGATGTAAGCAAATGTTTAGATTTTCTGATTTTAAGTTGCAGACAAAATGTAAAAATAGCAAGTGAAAACTGAAAGAAAGCAGGAAACTATAAAAACAAAGATGAAATTGTGTCACCTGGATTCTGTACCTTTCTACAGATTGGTCGGTGTCGATCAGATAGTGATCGCGTCGATGGTGGTTTGGAATGGCACCAATTTGGACAAATCGGCATCGATTGATGTTGGGTCGTCGATCATCGACCGAGAAGAAATCACGAAAGCTTGATTGATGATTGATGATGATGATCGGATTGTGGAGACCTGCAGGAGCTGCAGAGATGTGGACAGAGTTCCACCTTGGCTGGATGGAGAAATGGAGTCACCCAGAGGTTGAAGAACCTAAGCGATATCGATATTATGTGGGTAGAATAATGGTGCACCTCTCTGGGATTGATCTGGATAGAATTCTCTCTCTCTCTCATTGATAATTTCAAGATTCACTCAAGTTTTTCACTATTTCTCAAGTCTCTACCATCTAACCAGAACTAAGTTCAGGTCGTGTATTTATAGTCGGCGCCGACCAAGGTAAAATCGGTGTTGTTCAAAAAATCGGTGTCGATCGAGGACCGGTCGGTGCTGATCGAGAAAAGAACTCCCAAAGTGGTGAAAAGGGATGAGTTGTGAGGATAAGAATATTATCCTTCCCACTCAAATATGGGAAAAATCCCACATGCGTTCCAGGAGAGGAGAAATAGGTGGGATGGATGGATAATAATAGCACGGGAGGTTGGGAAGTGATATGGGGTGAATAAGTAGTTGGAATAAATGTAAAGATAGAATTACATGGTTAATGTTTAATTATCCATGGGTGAAATATAATGGGGTGGAAAAACTTAGGATAGGCATTTTAATTAGATATTTAATTAATATAATTTTCTATGCAATCAAAAGCTTTAAATGCACTTTCATACAAGATTATCAAAGCCAAAGAAATCAATGAAGATATAAATGAGAAAGAAATCAAAAACAACCTACATATATTTTTAATAGCTACATGTGCAAACAACTTGAATTTAGTAAAAAAATAGCTTGATTTGATCGAATTTAAGATCAATTTTACCTTAGTCGAGTTTATAAGTGAGCTAACCAAGCTCGAATGAGTCAGGTTGGAGTAGCTCGATGAGTTATTTAGTAACTCGAAGGGACAAGCTCAAAAATGAGCTACATGAGCTCAAAATGAGCTACTTTAACAAAAAAGTTAAAAAACAACCAAGGTGGGGGGCGACACATGACACAGATCAACAATACCAAGAGAGGCATGTGTCAGCTTTAAAATAGATCTTTGGGTGGATGTGAAATCTTTAAAAATTAAAGTCAAATCCTTTTCAGGTCTGTGACATAAAAAAATAAACACACATCAAAAACTATGACAACAACGAAAAAAATATACGTGTCACTTTTTAATTAGCTCACATTTTACAAAGAAGCTAATAAGACAAGATAATTAATTAAAAGAATCGTATATGCATGTCTTAAATTAATTAGATCACTTTTTGCACTCTGACACAATGCAAAATCAAATTCTTAGTCAAACAAAGCCACTTATCGAAAATTTAATGACTAAAGGCTTGACACTTGGTGGTTGTCCGTAATTTTTTAAAAAAATTGTTCAAGGCGAGACTTAAGGTCCCCGAAATAAACCAAACTTAAAATAAATTTTGGGTCCAAAAAGAGGTACAAGACATGTGTCATAATTTAAGTGGCTAAGCCAAAGCAAAGAATGACACCTTGACACTTGCGAAGGTTGACACAATTAAAAGATTAATATATGTGTCAAAAACAATTGGTTCATGCTTCACAAATATGACAAAGAATAAGCCAAAAATAATATATGTGAACCCTTTTAAATGGCTCACACTTCACAAATGACAAAGGCTGAAAAATATAAGAAGACAAATGTATGTGTCTAAATGTCATTGGTTCACACTTCGCAGTGTAACCAAAATGACTAAAGAAAACTGAGGACACGTGGAGCCTTTTAAATGGATCACTTTTTGCAAGACTGACACACACTGACAAATGTAAAAAGGTGGAAAATTCTAATTGGATAACCACTGCCACAAATGAAAATATTGACAAATGTAAAATATGGAGCAATTCTATTGGTTTGGATTTCACAAATCGACAAATGCGAAATAAAAGATACTTGGAGCAATTTTATTGGCTCACATTTTGCAAATGTTAGAAATAGATAACAAGGGACAAATAATGCGAAATATGGAATAATTCTATTGGTTTGTATTTTGCAAAGACAAAATATTGACAAAGAAATATTAAGTGACTTGGAGCTTTCCTATTGGATCGTATTTCACAAATAACAGAGGACAACTAATCCAAGTCTGATAATGTGGAGACACGTGTAAAGCCCTTATTGGCTCATGTTTCACAACTGAAAATCAAATAAACAATAAAACTGACACCACAAAGTAAGATGGAGCCTTTTGATTGGTTCGGGCTTCGTAAAAATTGACGATGCAAAGCTAGCTAGAGAAAAAATGATTAGCTCAAGCTTCGTAGTCAAAAGAACAAAGTCAAAAAATACTAACATAGTGAAGTTAGATGGCACTAAAATATTAGATCGTGCTTTAAAAAGGTATAAAGGTGTCAGATTGAAGCCACTTGGCACTCTAAGAGTGGATATGGCTTCGCAAATGTGAAAAAGGACAACAAAGCTATTTGGAGAAATTCTATTGGTCCAAGCTTTGCAAAACCGATAGGATCTAAAGAAAGACTGAAAATACGAAGCCAAATGGCACAAAATGATTGGCCCAAGCTTCAGAAAAGACAAAACTAGTGAAAAATAAAGATTTTTACTACTAGAATGGACTTAGAAGCCCTAAACAAACTAGATCTAAATAAATCTTTTGGATCCAAAGTCAAAAAATGACCCAAACAGCTATAAATGATGCGAAAAATTAAAATAATATTACAGATTTATAGATTTAAACGTAAACAATCAAACAGATGTAGAAGCAAAGATCTAAGAATACACAAGCTCAAACATGATCTAAACAACCATTTAGCCAATATTTCACCTATATTTCAAAAACTATTTGGGTGGGAATTGGAAATTTAAACCTAGTTATCTTGAAGATGACTACGGAACTTTTAAGATTTCATAGATCTACAAATAAACTTAAAGCTTCTTCACCTCTTCAAGTTAAAAAATTCTAAATCGATCATACACATGCAAAATCACCAGCTCTGATACCATGTTAGATTTAGCAGGGAAATATAATCAACAGATTACATATCCACCATTAAAATGCCGAAGATTATAGATTATGATATGCAGTTGATTAGACACAAAAATATCTTAAAATAGATAACGAATAAAATAGCTTAATGAACAAGAGATGAAAGAAAATAAAAAAGAACAAGAGACAGATAACACCATATTTAAGTGGAGAAACCTAAAGGAAAAAACTCCACCGGTATATTACTATCTCGTATAAGAATTCACACGAGTTTAACCCAACACTTCCACTTCCACGTTGGTCTTTTTCAGTGTCTATAGAGCTATATCTCTTGATCAGTTAATACAATGATCATCGACTATATCTTATAATAAGATCTCGTCTTTATGTTAGTCTGTATACAAATGTATACATTGTAGATAACCAATCCCGAGAGGGATCACCCAAATCAATGTGGGTGGGTGAATTGGTCGAGCCACTTCACTCTTAAATGTGAAATACCTTCACAATAAAGTTTGATGAACAAAATTTAATACAATATTGGGGCATACTACAGTGGTAGATCCCACTTGACATTATCACCCCAACACATTGTTTCATCAAATGTCTAGTTGAGAGGCAATTTGAAGAAAAAGGATTTGTGTCTCTGTCATGAACAAAGAATGTTCTTTTACCTATGAATAATATGTTATCTAATCCATACGTCTGAATGTACTTGTCTAAATCCTTTTACATATTTTTTATGTAAACTAGAACAATGTTACCCTTCTTTGATCTAATAACATTAATATTGCTAATTTCACATTGCATTATACCCCAACAAAAAACAAATCATATAATTTGTAGCTTGTTAAATATTAAAATGAATATGCATTGTTCTCTTGACTACAATTATATAAACCACAATCCAATATCAAAATATTGTTGTGTTATCCTTTACAATGTAGGGATAAATGTTTGAAAAAATTATCGGTAGCGTGAATATGTAAAATCTAGTTGGATGTTTGGTAATTTAAATTCAGGAATCATAGGAACTTCAAATAAGCAGCCCTTCTTCTACCCTAAAACCAATAACTTCCATGTGGAATGAGATCTGAAAAATCAACCAATACACAACAATTCTTTTTCAAATTCAAATAATAGTTTATAGTATACATTTATTTTCCATAGTTGTGATATTTTTTTACTATACTCTAACAATAAAATTTAATAAGAAAATCTCATTGTTGAGAAATTTTCACTCCAATATAAATGATGACATCTAACTATCAATAACATTGTAAGCATTAGACAATAATCAAATCATATAGAAAATGGTCAAGGAACATTACAATTATTACAAACATAATTTTATATATTGATTTGTTCAACTGTTGTTTGAGACAAACTACATTGCTTTAAGGATTCTCTTACATCATGTGTATCACCTATTAAGGCTAGTTGTGTAAACAACATTACCATAATCCATTTACCACTTTTAAATTCTCTATCCAAGTCACTTTTAGAGTCACCAAAAATTATCCTCAGGACCTCCTTTATTGCTTATATTGATTACGACTATTGTTTTACAATTGTAATGAATATATGGATCTCTCCAAATTGTATCCAAAATTTTAATAAGTATTTCGTATTTTTCACAATGCTCAAAACCCCCAAAAATAATGGATTCACCTCCAATTTACATATATGTAGTAGTTCCATTGTAATTTTTCTACATTGACATCTGTGTCAATTGCTGACCAAAATTCTATTTAAAACTATGCAAACGTAGCTAATATAAATTGACCGATGAGAGCTCTCTAGTTAAATGTGTTCATTGTTCAATTGGAAAATATTTTTCCTTTTAGAAAATTTCTTTTGAACTAACAATCCATCTAATTCAAGAACAAAAAAATGTTTCTTTTGAGGGACTACAAAAATAATATTGAGATACATTATTACATTATATTTATTTAGAATACAATAAGAGTATTTCACTAAGAATATATATTTACTGCACTTTACATATTTCCATTGTTTGAATATTGTCTCGAGTTGTAGATTCTGCACAATGTAAGAATTATAATTAATAAAATTTTAACGAATTGATTCCAACCAATGTTGAAAAGTATTGAATTTAATAAAAAATAAAAAGAGTATTTGATACAAGTTTGTGAATAAGTTGTCATAATTGGCAGTGTAGGGTTTGACGTAACTTTTTTATTCACCACCGTTAGTTCCAAGTCTTGTTGTGGAATGTCTTGTTTATTAAAATTGTGAATTTTACCCTCAAGAATAAAAATTGCCTATGTGAGATTGTTTTGCAAGGATAAATATGAAACCCCACGCACATCGAAGAGGTTGCACTCCAACGGTGACATGAATGCTCCAAGTAATCAACAAGATTAATCGAACAAAAAAGTAAAATCATGCTTATAATAAATAGGTCTACTAATTCTCATAGATCGAAATAAGAGGGTACATATGGGAGTTTTATGTAACTCCCATTCCTAGAAATCATTCCCTCCATGAGGTAAAGAGGAGTTACGTAACTTTTTATTCACCACCGTTAGTCAGTAAGTCTTGTTGTGGAACGTCTTGCTGATTGGAATTGTGAATATCACCCTCAAGAATAAAAATTTCCTCAATGAGATTGTTTTGCATGGGTAAAAATGAAACCCCATGCACATCGAAGAGGTTTTACTCAACAAAGTGATGTGAATGCTCCAAGTAATCAACAAGAAATTGAACAAGCAAGGAAAATCATGCATATAATAAACAAGTCTATTCATTCTCATAAATCGAAATAAGAGGGTACATATGGGAGCATGCATGGACAATCATTCCCTCCATGAGGGAAAGAGGAGTTACGATTCCAAAATGGAATGTAACTCCTATGACATCACTAACACATATGAAAATGACAAATTCTATGACAGAATCTTCCATGTGTCATATAACTCCTAAGACCTATGATATTACCTAAGTGAGATGAATCACCATGTGATGTGGACAAGACGCTAAGTGATGAGAAGACAAGTCACACATGATAACATCCCCTTCATCAAAGTTGATCTAGAGGTCATGACAAGTTAGAAATAAAAAGAGAACTCCCTAGACAACTAAGAAATATGTGTCAATGGGGCTTGACAACTAAAGGCCTGATAAGGTACCCATGTACAAACAACATCTTTCTAGAAAATAAGAAGAGGAGAAGAGAAATAGAAATCACTAAGAAGATGCGTAGTTCTGAAGACCTCACCCCAAGAAGATACCGTAAGTGAAGATGGACAAAGTTGTAATCTTATCGACATTTGAAAATAATACAAGTTGATGATGTCTTCATGTATCATCTCTCGAATGAAATGCATGTGGATATTGATGTACTTCATATGCGGATGTTGAACTAGATTTTGGTAAATCAATATGGTGCTCATTTTGTTACAAAGATATGATGGTAGGCCGCCAAAAATTAATACCAAAATTATTCAAGATACCTTTCGCAACCAAACAACTTTCATGGCGGTGGTAACTCCTCCGTACTTTACCTCTGTGGATGATATGACAATTGCATTCTTCTTCTTTCTAGACCAATTGATAGGACCCTAACTAAGAGATAAAATTAGAATGAGGTATATTTCTGATGATTTAGATCACCGACCCAATCAGAGTCTGTATATCCAACCAAGTCAATCTCTATCCCTCCTAAATAGTGAATTTCATCAATATGAGTGCCAAAAACATAGTAAAGGATACACTTCATTACTTTTTAATGCAACTCATGAGGCTCTTTCATAAATATGGACATGATCCCAAAAACATATGAAATGTATGAATAAGTTTGAGTCACATAAATCATTCTCCCCGCCAACTATCGATAAAGGGTACCATCAACCATAGGAGTAGAGCAATCATAAATTAACTTAACCCCGAAAAGGAAAGGAGTAGGAGAAGGCTTACAATCAGACATGTGAAACCAAGCTAACAAATCAATGGAGGAGTACCTAGGTTACATAATTATAATTCCCAAGTTAGATTGGGAAATCTGATCCCAAGAAAGTAAGTAAGCAAGCCCAAGTCGGACATAAAGAACTTGTTAGCCAAGACAATCTTCAAAAAATTGATGATAGAGTAAGAGTTGCATGTGATCAACAAGTCATCAAAATACAAAATGAGGATGAGCATGGAGTCATCCTACTTGCATAATGTAAACATTTGGGTCGAGTGACATCAAATGAATACGATCTGCAAGTAGAAAGGAGTCCATCTTGGCATACCAAGCCCGAGGGAATTTTTAAGGTTGTAGAGATCTTGGACATAACCAGGAGGTAGTTCCATATAGATATCTTACTCTAGGTATGTATGAAGGAAGGCACTCATAACATCCATCTGGTGGATGTCCCATCTCGTTTATGATAACGATGGTGAGGGTCAATCAAACAAGTCATCTTCACAATCAGAGAAAATATTTCTAAATAATCAATCCTAGCTACCTTGGAGAAACCCTTAGCTACAAGTCACGCTTTATACTTTTCGAATTGTCCATCGGCCCCATATTTTTTTTGGTACACCAACTTACACCAAAAAAATTTCTTCCTTTCATAAGAAGGGTAAGATCCCAAGTATTGTTCTTCATGAGTGAGGAATACTCCTCATCTATGGCAAAATCCCACTTAGGAATCCTAGAAGCCTCTCGAAAGACTGAGGATAAGAAGTGGAGGTGAAGAAGGATTGGTTTCCAATGAAATTTGAATGAGTCCATTTCTCATCCGAGGATCCTCTATCCACTCTCCAACACTTTGTAAAGTCTTCCTAGCCTAACGAGGACTAGGAGGTGAGTCAAGCTTAGAATATGTAGATTCTTCACTCGAGTGAGATGGGACAAAGTACACATCATTGATATTGTCAAAATAAGAAGGATTTAAATCATGAGAAAAGGGAGGAGTAGAAGGAATGAGAGGATCGGGTAGAGGAGGAGGACACTCTGCAACATGACCATCATCCGAAGAGTCAAAATTAGTTTCAAAGAGAAAAGCACTCCAGAAGGTGAAGTAAAAGTTAGAGATAACTCGTCAAACATCACACTTATCTCAATATAAAGAGTATGAGTAGCAGAATTCAACAATATATACCCATTGACACCATCATGATACCTACAAAAATACAAGGTCTGGATTGTGGTTCCAAGGCCTTGCATTTCTTTTTGGGAATCTGGGCCATAACATTTGATTTGAAGATGTGAAAGTGGTTGACATTAGGTTTACCTCCAAACCAGACTTCAAAAGGTGTCATCCCTTTTACGACCTTATGTTAAACATGGTTATGAATGTAGCAAGCACAATTCATTGCTTCGCCCAATACTAGATACGAGAAAGGGATTTCGAGTGAACCATACAAGTGCTCATCTCCTTAAGCATTCAGTTCTTTTTTTCCACAACTCCATTTTGCAAAGGGTTACAATCAATCAGTATGGTGCAAAGTAATCCCTTCAAAGGTATATAAATATTTAAACCTATTGCTCACATACTCACCTCTATTACTAGAAGAACCTTGATAGGCCTTTCATCTTGTTTCGCAACAAGAGCCTTAAAGTCTCAAAAGTGATCGAAAACTTTAGACTTTTTCTTAAGAAAATACACCCAAGTGTAACGCGAAAAGTCATCAATGAAGGTAAGTATATAAAGATATCTAGTAAATGAAGGAGATGGGAAGGGGCCAGAAATATCACTATGAATAATATCCCAAAGATGAGAATCTCTCCAGGATTTTCCTTTTCTGAAATTTTTTTCGAGTACTTCTCGAGGGCATAACCCTCAAAAATACCCTTATAAAATTTGATGTTGGGTAACCCATTGACCACTTCATTTTGGCTCAATCGTTCAAGGTAAAAATAAATTAATATGGCTGAAATGATCATACAATAGATTGATAACCTCATTTATATGAGTGAGCAAATCATTGGGTTTTGAATAAAAAGTAAAGTGGGAGAAGGTATACAACTATAAAAAGTGATTTTCCTTTCCCTCGGCCACTCAAGTCGATTGAATCTCATGAATAATCACCGAGTCGTGACCAAATTCCACTCGTATTCCTTCAAAAAGGTGAGTGATTTGGTAAAATTATAGGAGATCGGTAGAAATATCTAGAACACTTAATACTTATTTAAATGATCCACCATCCATCTCTATTGATCCACTTATAAAAACTAACACCATCACCCAACATGATTTGGGACATGCCACATGGTTCAATGTTGGAAAACTTAACATGTAAAGAGGCCATGTGGTGTGAGGCATCAAAATCAATAATCCATGTTGATAAAGGATTTACTCTATCTACAAGGTCATTTCCTTTCTTCTTCTCAGATTTAGACTCCTTTTCTTTGGAAGACTTGGCCTTTAGAGCATTTTGTTTGATAGACTCAGGAACAATTATTTTATTTTTCTTAAGTAAATGAGTTAAGTGATCTATTTTTTCTCATACATTGATGCTCTTCATGGCCAATCTTATTGCAATAGGAACACTTACACTTTTCCTTCTTCACTTTAGGCTCAGAAGTATAATCGTTTGTGTTAGGTTTGGTTTGGGCTTAGTTGGTTTTGGTTTCCTTCTTTGGTTGGTCATTTTTCTCTTTCTTCTTTTCATTTTCTTCCCTTACCATTAATTACTAGAAGGGCACATGACTTGGATTTTAGAGTCCCCATTTGAATGAGTTTTTCATGTTATCTAATGAGTTAGAATGAAAAAATGTCAAATGAGGAAATTTTCCAAGTACTTCCCAAAGAATATTTCATGGTATGGAAAGTAAAAATGAAGACAGAGTATTCAGGACCTAACTTAGAAAGAATTAATAAGATCAACTGGGAATATTTATTCTCCACTTTAAATTCCTTTAAAATAATTCTAATGCAAGCGAACTTTGAGAATAAGGCCTATAGTTTTTCAAAGTCACTAGGATTTAATCCTAGTAGTTTTTTTCCTAACTCCTGAACTCTTATGTCATTTTGTTGTTTGAACAAATTGTCTAAAGTTTTCCATGCTTCATCTGGTGTGTCAAAAGTATCGATGTGGAAGATAAAGTCAGGATGAATGATGATGTAGAGAATACCTAAGGCTTCTTCACATCGGTTCACTCAGTTAGATTTTTCAACCTCATCTTTAGGTGCATTTAATACTCCCATGGTGATGTGAAATAACCCTTTACCCCTTAGTTTTGTTACCATTTTGATCTCCATTTGAAAATTTTGAATGGTTTGAGCAAAGGTATTGAAAGAGCATCCATCATGAAGAGAGAGAGAAAGAATTCAGAAGGAAAGAAATATAAACACACCCGCACTAAAAAAATATTATCACCCCTTGATTTTGACACTTTATATTTTAATGTGTTGATTGCAATCAAGTGTGAATGTGTGTCGTGAAACAATCAAATCACTCACCTTGAAATTAACATAATAATGTGTAAGTGTGGAGACCACAATCAAGTTTTTACAATCATGACAATTTGACACTTTAAACAAGCATGAAACGAGCTAAAAACAAGAGAATAGAAGAGAAAATAAGTCATGTGTGATAAATAACATCCTCGTCCGCAGTAAAAAAACCTTTCGCCGCAAGACCGTGGTAGACGCACTCACTAGTTTGAAACTAATAAAAAGGGTGATTCAATGTAATAGGTGGCTCAAAGTGAGTCAAAATGACCTCTAGGATTTAGGAAAATCTCCCAAAAGGCGTGAAAGGGATCTAGAAAGTGTTACACACTCCACAAACAATTAATAACAAAAAAACAACTAATAATGCTAGTTTTCACACTTTTTAATTTTCCCCAATTAATTTAATTTTTAAAGGGGTTAAAAATATAAAAATTCTAATTAACCACTAATTATTTAATTAAATCCTCTTAAATTAATTAACTCCTTCTAATTAAATTGACCACATTTTAAATTAAATTAAAATTAGATCCTAATTATAAAACTTAAGACCTAACTTACTTAACCTTCCCTTTAAAATCAATACCTTAACGTTTAAAAAATTCCACCACTTATATTAAAACAAGATTAACCTATTTTTTAGAATGTTATATTAATAATAAAAAAGGCATGGGATGGATTGGGTCAACATGGAGGAGCTCGAACCTAGCACATGGATAATGGAGTGACTCGGATGGTGAGCCAGATAGGGACAGGGATGCTAGGCTTGAGGTCACGATAACGCACGAGGCAACATATAACCCAAAGATTGGGGCGGAGAAACACATGCAATATAGAGGGGATGCAGAGAAGGTTTTAATGGCTGAATGTGAGGGTGAGTAGGGTTGGAGTTCCAAAGTGACCAATGATGTATGCGGAATGACAAAAAGGTTTGGGAGATGTGATCTCGAGTGTTAGAAGCATAACAAAATGAGATGGGGTGAATCAAGCCTTACTAACTTAAATCAATTTCATATTTTCTTACTTAATTCAAAACCAATTAGCCATTCATTTATGTGTGCAAAACATTAGATACCATACACTCACATAACCATAAAGAAGAGAAAGAACACCATAATATAATATATAAGTTAGAAACCCTCAAGGGGAAGAAAACCCATTGAAAATTTGTGCCAATATTACACACAACAAAGACTTAAGTGAATATTACACATAACAAGATATTACTTTAGTGAGGCACCAACCACACAAGGAGCATGAACCCTAAACCATTATTGATATTACTCACAATAAGATATTTGTATTAATATTACTCATCACACAATATTTTGATAATAAGATCAATGAATATATGATGCAACAACTCAGGTGATGGTGATCACAAGATTCAGCTCCAAACTCCTTCAAACCCTCATTCACCTAGCTTGCCTTTTCTTTTTCCTTATTCACTTTTATTGGCTTCAAACACATGCACAAAAACTTAAAAAAAATCTTAAACTTTTCATACACTCTCTCATCTCTCAAAAAATTCATTCACACCTATCACATGACTCACATAGGTAAAACTTTTTCCATCTTCCTCAACTAGTTCAAATTTGAACTACATCTTCACTTTTATATGAATTTCATTTCACCAACACAAAGGAGGTCCATCCTATATCTTTTTTTCGACCAATAAATAATAAAAAAATCCCAAAAAATTCCTTACAATGTTCACAAATTACCCATATAGGTCGTCCATGCCAAGATCATCAAACTTGTACCAAACAAGCTCTAAACCCCATTACTAGGATGAGTAAAATCCCTTAACACAAAAACCATGATTATTCAAGATTCAAAATTAATTAGAAATGTGTAATATAGCATCAAAAACATCATCCATGGTCGTTTATCATCTTGTACCAATCAAATAAATCATTACACAAGCCAAAAGGCTCATATCCTTCACCAAACAACTACTTCCAACACCTTGTCTTCACCTTTGGGCCTCAAGACAACCCAAGATAAACAAAAATATGACATGTAACTACTAAATGGAATCGTCAAGATATTTAAAATAAATACATGCATGTTATACCTCATGAAACATCGATATGTTTAAACCACAACTACTTTCCTCTTCTCCAAATCATGCTACCAAGAAACTGTTTTGCAAACTCAACTAGTTTTTACCCTTGCTGCCACTTCCAAGACCTCTAAATTCCTTCATTAGAAACATTTTTCATCCTTATTCACTTTCCAAGTAATATAAATCATCAGCTAATACATCTCATGCCTCACCCAACTCAATCCTTCGCAAAAGTAATTTAGTCCTCGAAAACATAAAAGATTCTTCTCTACAAACTAACCCGAATGACACATAAAATAAACTCACAAGGATAGAATCCTTATGTCACTAGAAAATTAATCCTATTTCTAGAACATAAACTCCAAGTGGAAGGCCTTCAACCAAGCCCATCTCTCGCAAACTATCTAATTTGCTCCAAAACTACCCTTTAACCATTCTTCACAAATAGGGCACACTTTTCCATTTAGAAGCCTCGGCATGACTTGAAACTATCATTAACATGTATAAAAACTCCAAGGATAAAAATAATGTCAATTTATTCTTCAACTTCTTTGGAGAATATTTCCTTAAACTAAACTTCTTCATAAATAAGAATTTTCAGTGGGGCCCACATCTTGTCACATTCACTTACTTTTATATAAAGATGGAATATCCTCTACAAAATCCAATCATCACTTTTAAAAATACAATAAATACAAACTCAATATACCTCTTCTTCTCCAAGTCACTCTTAGCTAGGGTTTAGTAGGGTTTCAAACCACTTTACCTTGTTAACATTCGTTCATTAAAAGGTGATGATCAAACCACCTCATTATTATTTTTTTAATCCTTCATAATTTACCTAAGAATATATTCCAAAGATATCAAGTCCCCATTCAAAGCATAACTCACAACGATCATCAAAAGGTCAACATTTTCCTCAAAAACACCATGTGGCTTACCCGGTTTTTCCAAAACTGATGTATCTTACAAATCCTTCTCTAGAATGACCTAAAACTTGTCATGAAACATAATGAAAACATCCTCTAACTTTACATAGTCGTTATCTATCCCAAATAGCTATGTAACTCTCCATCCAATCTCATTTACCCCCATGATAACCTAAATTTTCTCACCTACTTGCTTCCCAAGAACCTTGAAACTCTTTCAAACCAATGAGTATTGACTTGAAACTCACCATAAACCTCAAATACAATGTCACCATGTTACTACCATGCTTTGACGAGACTTATTAGCTCCAAATATCATACCTCCAACTCATTCTCGCATGCTCTAGGGATAACAATAGGCTTGGAATGGCTTGGCTCAACCATCTAACCTCATGACTGACTATGCTGACATCTTATTGACTCATTAACACCTATAACATACCTCATGTACCGTTAATGACCTCATGATAAGCTTACTCATCTTGGTAGGACTCATAGTGTGATTATGCAAGCTCAACCATGCACCAAGACCTCATAGAACATCACCAAACTCATTCACTTCCAATTAACATTCATGTTTGACACCACATAAAGATTCATAAAACCTCATGACACCCTTTTGTTATCAATGGAACTGACATCAATAACAACAAAAACACACAATGGCCAACAATATCTCCCTTTTTCATTGATGACAACCACCTTCAGAAACATTGATGGAAACCTCAATACAAACACAAACTACATGACCTTATTTCCTTGTTTATGATTCCTCTCTCACCCTTTGACATATATGACAAAGGTTATACTGATAACAAGACATGAAAAATTACAACACACAATGACAACAATGAAAACAATGCACAAAATTGACTTACTTTCTCAAAATTGACTTACTTACGTCTCTTACTAGGTCTTGTTTCATGCTCAAATCACCATTTTCCCTCTAAAATCAACATGACAAGCTTTAGGACCACTTGTCCCTAAACGACATTCTCAATTCTTTTTGGAAAAATTATGCCAACCATAGAATCACATCAAGTATATAAACCAACATCCAAATGTTCCCTTGGTTTTATACCATCATGTTATAGTAGAAAACACAAAAATTGAGGTTCTTACCTTTCTATCAAGCCATGAAATATATTCAACCACCTTGCCTCATCCTTGAAGAAATTTTTCAGTGTATTCATTCTCTTTTCATCATAAAATCTCTTACTTGATCAAAGGAACTTTCTCCTCTTATTGACATACCTATAAAACATGACTCATTTTTCTATACTGAGACCTAATTAGCATCATGTTTTCATGAATCAAAGCTCGTAATAGACTTCCTTTCCCTCAAAAGACTTTGTTAAGATATAGGATCCTCTTTCATCAGTTCATAGTCATAATAGTCTTCAAACATGCTTTCACACCATTCAACATGATCATATTGCATCAAAATTCTTCTCAAACCTACATCCGACCTTTAGCCTTCAATGACCTTTCTTCATGAACATCTAAAATCTTGATACATTAATTTGAAATACACTATGATACATTGGTTAATCTTTCATGATCATGTATCCCATGTAAACTCATCTCCTATGGTTGATGATCATTTAAACTTCTTCACCGACTTGACAAGCCATACCGTATGATTTCAATTGATCTCATATTTTAGATACTCTCGCCTCCTTCGTGCCCTCTAAAATTTTCTTTTTCATTCTCCACTATCTTAAGAGACATTATTACAACTCTTCTTCATGATTTTTTGATTGGATTTAGATTTTACTGCTCATGATGAAGGCTCCTCTTGAACAACTTATATATGGAAGTATCAATACCACTAAGAACTCTTTGTCAAGAAACATCTTCATGGTATTATCCATCTAACTATGCATAGATAATTTACTTAATCTTTTCATAGTTCATTCTTAACTCTAAAAACTCTATATCACCCTAGGGATTTGGTTATAGCTTGATATCATTAGGTAATATTCAATCTAACCTTAGGGTTTCTAGGTTTAAATCCTTGATATGATGAACACAACCTTCTAGACATTGTACACATGATACACATAATCCATGTTTATAACAGGGAAATAAGCACTCCTATAGGTCTTTCCATTGACTCTAACAACAAAATTTGGTCTTCAATAAACATCTTCACACTTTACTCACATTGTACATGATTCAACTTTGAAAATTTTATACATTCATCGAGGCTTTAAGAATCACCTCTTTTGGATGATAACACACCAAAAAAATGTCTTATACATAATATACATACCTCCTCATGACCATAAACTACATTGATACTTCACATACTTTACACCTTAAATAAGATCATAAATTTTGACTAGATCTACAAGAGACATTCCAATCTCACAAGCTCGTATATCTTATGTCAAGAGTAATAGGCTCATAAACATAGACCAAGTGGAATTTTGACTCATCATAAGACATGACATAGATCAAAGTCAACAACTTATACCTTTGACTAAGACAACACCATTTCAACAAATAGATATTACTCAAGACAAGATTCTTTACATTGAATAAGCTTCACAGACACTGGAAAAATCTTGGATATTTCTCAATAACTATCTTACTAGCCTTGAGGACCTTACTAAGCATGCTTGATGAATGACCACAAAATCTTAACTGAACTCAACACAATGACCACCTTGGAAGTAGAGACATTTGCACCTTTGGATAACTTAATCACACCTACACATCATTGACAAGAACTTATCCAAGTTTGAGTCTTCAACTTTCTTCAAAAACACTTACTTCCCCAGGAGTGAGCATAAAACATTCTCTTACTTAAAACCATAATTTTCTAACTGTGATATCACCGTAGCACTATATTCAATCTTTCACCTTACAATGTTTAAAATGTACCTTGGCAACCTTTTTGAACTAGCTTAAGAACTTTCAAAACCCTTCTTCTAACTTGTAGCAGCTCCTGTTGAAGAAAATACATGAATTTAATTTCATGACTTTGGAAACTTTGAGGTCTTCACACATTAGAATGAGATACACTCATCTTCCATGAGATTTCATGATAAGAACACACAATCTACCTAGATAATATTGTCTATTATAAACTTGAAGCAATCTCAGACCACTATAAAGCAATTTCTCAACATGTAAGACTATATCACATACCTTTTCTCCTATTTATCATTATGAAGCCTACAATATTCTATAGGATTTTCACTCTTACTACAGGACCTAATGTACCCGATTTGATGCAAAATACAACAAAATTGCACAATGACACCTCTTAGATTCATATCAATTGCTATGGAACAAAGATTCTTAATCAAATTTTATCAACCCAAATAAGAATCACTTCTTACTTCTTTCCTCCGATGACCATCTTGAAGAAAAATTAGACTCACCAACCTTTAGTATACCTTGAAAAACCTTGAGGACATCTTAAACTTGTTAAGAACACCATAGATTCCATAAAATCCATAAACATTTGTAGTATATCATTTGGTCAAGGACATCCTATAAAGACCATTCTCATAGTGACACCAAAATCTAATCATCCTTTCATCCATACTTCAAACCAACTTCATGAAGTAGACAAAAAATTTGAACATCTTGAATGAGACACACTACCTTGTAGATTCTGAGTATGGATCAAATTTGAGGAAAATTAGATCATCATGCCATACCTACCAATAAAACTATACCCTAGACTCAACTATCAAGACTTGATATGAAAGGCTTCACTCAAAACCATATCTCTTAATTCAACACGTACCAAAGGAAGGGCTTTTAGAAACATCACTAGTGAGATACTCACGGCAAGATTCCAACCTTTCTTTGAACCATACTTCACGTGCCATTTATGAGATGAAAGATATCAACCTAGGACAACATTATTACATGAACACTCATGATAGACTTAGAAACATCATACAATGTGACTCATACCTACTCAAAAGATCTGCATCTTACTTTAACTATATCATAGATCTCCTCAACATGAGACAATTAATACTTCAAACTCAACCAAGATACATTACTTACATGAAAAACACAAATGTGAACCTTAACTAAGCCTAGGAGGATAAAAGTAAGACTAAGTACACTTGAATTCACTTTTAGATGACTACATGAAAAATCCAGACACCTACAAGACACAAGGACTCAAAAATAATGGGTAGATCACTTAACATACCTGATCATTCTTGAAGTATCTCACACTCCTAATATTATAAACTTCTCAAGCACATGAGGCTACTTCACTTCAAACATTGACTCAAGCTTCTTGTCTTCATTTGCATGATTAACCCTCTTGTAATCCTTGAAAACCTTTTTCTTATTTTCCTTAACTGGATTAGATTCAACCTTGAATGATTTAGGAAACCAAACTTCCTTCATTTTGTGAGCTTTAACCTTCTTCACTTTCTTAGATGATTCATGAGAGAAAAAACTTACAATATGACCCTTGTGATGACACTTATGACAAAAACCTCTTGTCTTTCCCTTGACTGATCAATCTTGTGGTCTTTTCCATTGCTCCAAGGGTACACACATTTTTAAAATTCCTACAATCCCTTGCTCTATAACCAACACCATTGTAAGCATAACAATAACCATGAAATTTTGCATACCTCATTGCATTTGGTTGTCTAATGATATTAGGCCTTGAACATACCATCTTGCTATGAACATCATCGTCTTCACTTCCTTTGGAACTAGGATCAACTACTTGATCTAAAGATTAGGATTCTCATCTTCCTTGATCTTTAGGGTTTGAATCTCTTCTTTAAGCTTGAAAAACTCTTCTTCTTTGGCCTTGAGTACTGCTGACATATATTTGATTTCAGACTTCAAAAAATGTTCTCCTTCCTATGGAATGCTAAATCTACTTATAGATCCATCACCATATCCTTGAGATCACTTTGAATATGAAAAAATCATCACATGACTTGTTTTTCAAACTTTCACATTCCTCTTCCTTTGAACTAAAATTTGAAATAGTCTTCTCTAATTGACTCTTGAGACTTTTGATGGTTTCTTCATTTTTTGGCCATAGCTCTCAACTCCTGATTCTCTTTCCTAATTTTCTTAGCCATCTTATGCTTCTAGGATCTCCTCCAGATATTAGACTTGCTTTATAGGGACCTAATCTAATACCAATTGTTGGAATCACAATGGACTGGGGTGAATTAGTCCTTACAAACTTAAATTAATTTCAAATTTTCTTACTTAATTCAAAAACCAATTAACCATTCATTTATGTGTGCACAACATCAAATACCATACATTCACATAACCATGAAGAAGAGAGAGAACACCATAACACAAGATATAAGTGAGAAACCCTCAAGGTGAAGAAAACCCACTGAAATTTTTCTTGATATTACACACAACTAATACTCAAGTGAATATTATACATCACAAGATATTTCTTTAGTGAATATAAACCCTTGTTGATATTACTCGAAACAAGAGACTTACATGAATATTAATCATCACATAAGATTTTGATAAAAATATCACTAAAGATATGCTAACAACTCAGGTGATGGTGATCACAAGATTCAACTCCAAACTCCTTCAAATCCTTGCTCAAACCCTCATTCATCTAGCTCACTTTTTCTCTTTCATTATTCACTTGTATTGAATCAAACACATGCACACATAGAATGATTCAATAAAAATAAAATCATGCACATGTGATCTAAAAATTCCTCAAAATCTATAGCAGTGGAAGTATAAATTAGAACAATCCAATCAAAATAAAGTACACACACATAATACAACATGTACCATGGTTCACCCAATGTGGGCTACACCCACCAAAGATAGAGATCTCAATATATAATAAACAAGAGTACAAACTGACTCTTCCATAAAAACATTACAATTCATCTCTCCAAGAGTATCTTCTCCTCTCCTCCAGATCTCTAAACGGATCTCCATGAGTGCACTATAACCATGCCTCCAAACCACCAACATATCTCACACAACCAGAACTACTATTTTCTGATATTACACACAACAAATATCTTGTGATGGTGATATAATATTTTGATGAATATATCATTGAAGATATGCTACAACAACTCAGGTGATGGTGATCACAATATTCAACTCAAAACTCCTTCAAACCCTTGCTCAAACCCTCATTCACCTAGCTCACTTTTTCTCTTTCCTTATTCACTTGTCTTGGAATCAAACACATGCACACACACTTACAAAAATTATTCAACCTATCATACATAATATAATATCTAAAACATTCCTTCATACCTGTAACACACACTCACATAGGTCACACTTTTTCCTCTTGCTCAACTAGTTCAAATTTGAACTACAACTTCACTTTTATATGCATTTCATTTCACCAACACAAAGGAGGTCATTATTATACCTTTGATTTGACCAATGCATCATAAAAACATCCCAAAAATTCATTACAACATTCATATATGACCCATATAGTTCGGTCATGCCCAAAACCATCCAACTTACACCAAACAAGCTCAAAACCCCATCACTAGGATGAGTAAAATCCATTAACAACAAAACCATGATTAGTAAAGCTCTAAAATTCATAAAACATGTGTAATATATCATAAAAACATCATCCATAGTTGTTAATTATCTTTTACCAATCAAATAAATCATAACACAATCCAAAAGGCTCATATCCTTCACCAAACAATTACTTCCAAAGACTGCTGTCTTCACCTTTGGGCCTCAAGACCACCCAATATCAACTCAAATATAGCATGTAAAAACTAATTAGAATCATCAAGAAATTTATAACACATACTTACATGTTAGACCTCATGAAACATCCTTAGGTTAAAACCATAGCGACATTCCTCTTCTCTAAATCATGTTTCCCGAAACCTATTTTTTAAACTCAACTAGTTTGCACCCTTTCTGCCACTTCCAATACCTAAAAATTCCTTCAATAGGAATAATTTTCATCCCTCTTCACTTTAAAACTAATAGAAAGCATCATATAATCCATCTCAAGCCTTAACCAACTCAATCTTTCGGAAAAATCAATTCAGTTGTGGAAAACACAAAAGCTTCTTCTCTGTAAACTGGCCTAAATGACACATCAAATAAACTCATAAAGAAAAAAATTATTATATCACTAGAAATATATATGAATCATATTTCCATAACATATTATAACTCCTTCCAACTCTAATTTAAAGACCTTCAACCAAGCCCATCTCTGCAAACTCCTTGAAACTACTCCAAAACTGCCCTTCGACCAATCTTCACAATTAGGACACACTTTTCCATTTAGAAGCCTTGCCATTACTTGAAACTATCATGAACATATTAAAAACTTTAGGGATAAAAATAATGTCAATTTATTTTTCATTTCCTTTGTAAAATCTTTCCTTAAACTGAACTTCTTCATAAACAATTATTTTCAAGTGGGGCCCACATACTATCACATGCACTATATTACCTTTCTAGAAATATGTAAGATTCCTATACAACATAAAATTGTCAATTTTTAAAATACAATCAAGATAGACTCAGTATACCTCTTCTTCTCCAAGTCACTCTTAGTTGAGGTTTCAAATCGCTTTACATTGTTAATGATCATTCATAAAAATGTGACAATCAAACCACCTCATTATTTTTATGAATCCTTTATAATCAACCTAAGAAGTTATGCCAAAGATCTCAGGTACCCATTAAAATCATACAGCTCACAATGAGCATCAAAAGGTCCACATTTGCCTCAAAAACACACTGTGACTTACTTGGTTTTGCCAAAACTAATGTATCTTGAAAATACTTCTTCATAATGCATTGAAACTTGTCATGAAGCATCATGAAAAAATCCTCTAACTTTACATACTCAACATCTTTCCCAAATAGCTTTTAAACTCTCTAGCCAATCTCTTTTACCCATGCTTACCTATTTTTTCTCACTTGATTATTTCCCAAGGACCTCAAACTCCTCCAAACCATTGAGTACTAACTCGAAACTCATCATAAACCTTAGGTACACTTCACCATACTACTATCATGCTTGGAAAAGACTTATAAGCTCCAAATCTCATACCTCCAACTCATTCTGCATGCTCCATGGCTAGGAATAGGCCTAGAATGACCTGACTCAACCATGTAACCTTATGACCTGACCATGTTAACATCTTAAATACTCATTAACACTTATAACACACCTCATGGACCATGAATGACCTCATAAAAACCTTTAATCAACTTGGGAGGATTCATATTGTGACTATGCAAGCTTAACCATGCACTAGGACCTCATAGATCATCACCAAACTAAGTCACTACCAATCAACCTTCGTGTTTGACATCTGATTGACACCACATGGATAATCATACAAACTCATGACACCATTTTCCATCAATGTACTTGACATCAATGAAAACAAAAACACATAATGACCAACACCAAGTGCGGTCGACGCCAAGGAAGGACACAACCGCATAGACCAGTAAAACAGAGCGGGTGAGCTCAAGAAACATGAGATCACAAGAAGTAAGGGATCATTGAGCCAAGTCCAAATGAACACCAAGCCATAATCAACTAGTGTAAAAAAACATGCTTAGAATGACGACACACCGGATCCATGAGTACCGAGACGAGTAGGGTTTAGATAAAACATGAGGGAATGCAAGGAAAAACAACCCAACACACGGGAAGAGGAATATGGCCTAAATATCTTACTAAGTGCTCAAATAGAGCTCGATGAAACATGATACCGACTCACACACATGTAAATTGACAACACAAATAACCCAACTTGCATGTCAAAGACAACTTGCCGAGATAGCGGAAACAAAGGCCAAGTAGGAAAATGAGCTCGCTTAGCCAGCAGGGAGATCAAACCAGATGGGTGGAGAGAGGAGAGGGCAAAAAGGGAAGAAAGAGGAAAGACGTAAGCTAGAATCCAGGAGCCAAAACTTTCCAAAAACTTTAGTTTTTAATGAAATATTCTAATAAACTAAAGAACAAGGAAAATACCTCTAGAATGTTTTTCCACCAAATGTAGTTATAAATGGATAAATCTAGTGAAGAAATGCCTCGAATAATGCACATGCACGAAACCCAAAACAATACAAACTCTAAAAATAATACTATTAAAACTAGTTAGCAAGATTCTAGAAATGATTGAAAAACTTGCAAATGAATTACGAATAACAAAACTAGAAGTAATTACCAACCAGATATAAACAAGTGCAAGTTTACTGAATAACCACTATGATACCATGTGAGATTGTTTTTTAAGGATCAATATAGAACCATGTGCACATAAAATAGGTTACACTCTAATGGTGACATGAATGCTCCAAGTAATCAGCAAGAGTAATCGAACAAGCAAGGAAAATCATGCATATAATAAATAGGTCTACTCATTCTTGTATATCAAAATAAGAGAGTACATATGTGAGTGTTTTGTAACTCCAGTTCCTGGACAATCATTCCCTCCATTAGGGAAAGAGGTGTTATGATTCTAAAATGGAATGTAACTCAGATGACATCATTGACACATATGAAAATGATAGATTCTATAATAGAATATGCCATGCGTCATATAACTCCTAGGACCTATGATCTCACCTAAGAGAGATGAATCACCATGTGAGGTGGAAAAAGATGAGTGACGACGAGGTAAGTCACACACACCAACAACCTCATATTGATTTACTTCATTGTTTACACTTATATTATAACCATTCATACATGTTTATAGTGGTTTAATAATGTTTGTCATGAAATATGTAAGCTTAGATTGGAAATTTAAAACATGGTTAATAATGGACAGGTGTATATTTTCATATACATATTAAAGGAATCTTCAAAATTATGTATAACTAGTATCTATCCTTTCGAGAAATTTTAGAATGGGCAATTGCCTAGTCTGGTATAGAAAATATTCTTAGAATGGATATATGTTCATTCTCTTATTATAAAATGTACAATACTTACGATTAGGTGTTTGAAAATTTTGGAGGTAATAGAAGAAAATCATCTAGAGATGAAAGTTTTAATGGTCCTGGAGATGGAAGCATAAGTTTACTTGAGCTAAATGTGTTAACGTTCTAGAGCTAGAATTATGGATGGTTCAAAGTTGGGAGTATGGATGGTACATAGCTGGAAATATGGATTGTCTGGAGCTAGAATGATGGGTGGTTCGAGTTAGTAGTATTAATGGTCTGGAGATAGAAGTATTAATGGCCTGGAGCTAGAAGTATGTATGGTCTAGAACTGAAATTATGGATTATTTGGAACTAGAAGTACGAATGGGCCAAAGGTAGAAATATAAATGGTCCAAATCTCAAAAGGTTAATGGCAAGGAGTTGGAAATGTATATGGTACGGAAATCAAAAGGTGAATTCTTGGGAGCTGGAATTATAAATGATAGTATAAGAATGGGCACCTACCCATTTATATCATTCTAAATTTTTTTATACATGAACATACTATATCAAGGAAATGATTCTAAAAATTAAAATTATATATAAAGTAAACATCACTAATAATATATAATAGTTCATTTTAAATTACATAAAAGAGTGTAATATGAAAATTAGAATAACAAATGCTTAATAAAGGCTAATCACCTAGAGGCATAGTTAGAAATTTATAATATTGTTTCAAAGATGAGGTCTTGCTTCGGATTTTCCACTATAAATATACCAAAAGTCATATGAACATTTTGTGATGCCTTTATTACATTTGTACCACCATATAATATAAAAATGGGGGATAAAATCAAGTGTTGCAGCTATTAATCATGTGCTCCCAAAAACACACAGATCTCTCATGTTTGAATGGATGTTCTGCAATGACAACCCCAATATCATTGGGTCTGACAATATCCAAGGGCTCATCATGTGACCAATCAAGATCTACTGCCATATCTTCATCAAGATTTTCATTTGAACTATGTACACCATATATGCTAAAAATTATTAACCCTCTTAGCCTAAGATATTCATTCAAAACCCTGTAGCACCCTTCTGAAATGGTTACATTTATTTTTAGTTTTTTTCATGTAAATGCCTATAGAATTCTAAAACAAATATGCTTGTACTATAGGTAAAAGAAATATGCATACACAATTTATGGTACTTGAACCGATGCATGTGAGAAGTTCTATTATATCCTTTTGTGAGATATTACTCACAAGATTACAAAAATCAACAATAACCACTTCTACACTGAGTGGGACATATGATTTTCTAAACCTCCCAATGTTTTTCTTAGCAAAAAGGATAATAACATTGACAAGTAAACTCATATGTATCTAGTTCTCTTGGTTGTGAATTTTTGTTAACAAAAGATACATATAATTCAAGGAGATCAATCACATTCTTTGAATATTTTGTCACATCTCCTTGACTCCCTTCATCTAATTGAGTATATTTTATTTTTTTATTTTCAACTCCAAACACTTGACAAAATTTATAAATACAAGTCTCATGCATTTCAAATTTCTCAATCAATTTTTACACTACATCCCATAATAACAATTTATTATGGAACTCTAGTTTTCATATAAGATATAACCTTGATTCTTGTGGATCTATTTCCTTTACCATCTTACAATAGTCCTCCAAAGCTATTGCATTCACACCAGCTTCTATTTTAAACCAAACTTCACCATTGATACATTTATCTGCAAGCATATCTAATTCTTCATTTTTCATACCTTTTGTGCCCCTAAAAGGTCTGTTGTAATTTTGTATAATGAATTTATCTTGAATTCGAGGTCATTAGCTTTCTTTGGATAACATGGAAATCCACCACTATCATAAAAATAAAAATTAACACCCATTTGTCCCAAATATCATTTGGAAGAACAAGTAATGGAAGCTTATTGCTCAAACTTTTTGTTTTTTTCATCTCAAAAATAAGTAGACAAACAAAAATTATTTTTATTACTCACATATTATAATACAAGAAGATCTAAGCTTATATTTAGTTCATTTTTATGTGCAATAAAATGAAGTCCAAAATGTAAATACCTTCCAATTTTCTGACTTTTTATAGCTAGAACCAGGGCGTTGTGGTCTCTTTTATAGGATTCACCTTAATTTATCTTTTTACAAACCGACAATAGTGTGAACCCATGTTTTATTGGCCATATTATGTTGTTTGTAAATACCGATTATTTTATCTATTGTTTCTTTTGAAGATACATATGAGTCGAACTTTGCTTTATTCTAACGAATGTATTCAAAAACATGATTTCCAAAGATAATTTTTTGGGCTTGAATAGTGTGTTGGCCATCTATAATGTAAAATTAAATTTCATTATCTTGCATTTCATGTTCAAACTCAATCCCAGAATATCTCCAGTTGATTTTTTAAGGGAAACAATATTACATCCCGCTAAAGAGGCACATGGTTACATAAAATGGAGTTTACACGCCGACTAACACTTTTTGAGTCAATTTTCTGGTATTGCACAGGTGGAGGGGCTTCATGGAATCACCCAACATCAATCTTCAATGATTTTTCATTGAATGTAAGTTTATTTACCCAATTCTTTGTCCATATTCAAGCAATGAACAACTGATGAATTAAATGCATATTGATAAAGTTTTTAAAATACACTCATGATTCTTGCACAAATATTCGGATATCTTCTACACCGCTTAAAACCCCCTCAATGCATGGCTCCATTTTCCAACCATAACTATAACAAGAATCTTTTAAATGTTTTGCATATCGTTTCATGCCACTTATTTTCATATAAATCAACATGTAACTTCATCTCTAATGTTGAGAATATTCTTTCTTTGTTGTTTATATTTCCAACTTGAACCAGGGTTCATTTTAAGACACCTCTATAAAATTGTAGGTGGAAAATACCTGACGAATATCCCCGGAACCAGTTTCAGCAAAAGGTGAATTTGACAATATTTCAAAACTGAATTTTCACCTTTTTTTAGCCGAAAAATCGAGTTACTGATATGGTGGTTACACCATTGACGCGTGACAATACGATGTCAATAACTATCCTTGACGCACGTCAAAACAACGTCAACAGAGGCTATTGACGTGCGTCAACAAAATCCATTGACGCACGTCAATGGCCAACATTGACGCAGCGTCAATGGCCTCTATCGACACATGTCAAGAGAGGCCATTGAAGTGCATCAATGTTGGCCATCGACATTACACGCCAATGGATTCTATTGAGGCACGTCAATAGCCTCTGTTGACGCACGTCAATGGCCTTTGTTGATGCACGTCAATGGCCTCTGTTGACACATGTCAATGGCCTCTCTTGATGCGCGTCAACAGAGGCCATTGACGCGCGTCAACATTGGCCATTGACACATGATTTAGCCTATAAATATCCTCCCACCAGTCATTTTCTCATTTACACTTTTCAGCTCTCGATTTTTGCAGTGTCTCTCATTGTCAAAGACGCAAGCACAACTATAATGTCGACTTCACATGCTTCCCAACCGCAAGCTCAGGAAAAAAATCAAGAAGAGAATCCAATCCAATCCATGGCCAAGATCATCTATAGGAATCCCTTGTGCCCTCACATCCATATTGTTTTAAAGATGTCTTCTGAATATAAAGATATGATGGATGCATGTGAGTTTATAGGGCTCGTTGATATGCCCCATTTCGAAACAGATCCGGATATTTTGAATTACCTTCTCTCGTCCTACAATTCAGAGGATGGCCTTTTTTATGTGACTTTGAATGACGGACGAATGTTCCAATTCAGTATCAAAGCAAATGACATCCATCGGTTTACGGGCCTTCCATTCAGAAATTTACCAATTGTTACAACGAAGGCAACACTCCTAGAAGAAGACAAGAAATTTCTCAAATCAATGTTTGGTTTCCATGTTGATTGTAAGTATAATTCATTTTAATTCATCATTTTAATTTTGTTTTTATTTTGATACAATTTGGTGTTATAAATTTATATTAATTCTCACTATTTGGCATTTGCAGCCCATGTCAATAAATCCAGGCGTGGTGTGGATACGCAATCAATTGCGCACCACTTTCTTGCTGCAGTTATTTCATTTTTTCAATCCAGAATAGTTTTGCAGGGTCGCCAAATAGATATACCAAATTGGGCCATTGCATACATAGTTTCCACTATCTCAAAACAAAAATTTGATTGGTGCACCTATCTATAAAAAAAAAAAAGAACTGACATAACAAATTCAAAACTTTCAGAAAAACCTGTCATTTATTCCACAAACTATCTCCTCGGCCTTTATTACGAGGCACTTTTAAATTTAAAAGATAAAAAAATTCCTACTTGCACTGACGAGGAGTTGATGAAGTTGTCAATTCCATTTGAAGAACAACATGTATAAACTATTTAGTTTGTATTTCAATTTTCGACATTGCACTGCATAGTTATTAACACTTTATGTTTTGCAGAGAAGATTTATTGAAGCCCTTCCCTAAAAAAAAGTGTTATCAAGAGGAAGAGGCTAACAACACGCTGAGGCTTCTGGAGACTCCAAATCTGAAATGGAAGCTCACTCCTCTCCGAACCCTCAATAGATTTAACTCGTTAAATGCCAGAGAAGTAATACCTTCTCATATATTATTTACAAATTCCAAATTTGTATATTTATTTTTCAATTTAAATTTTAACTAAATGAATTGACATAACATTTAATGTTGATGACATTGCAGGGACTTTGGACCATACACGTGTTTCAGAAACTCAACCTTCTTCCCCAACTCACTCCATACAGTCGCATGCATTTGTATCTTCTGAACAACCAGTACCACCGAATACAACTCCTACACGGCCACCCTTAGCACCGTGAAAAACTACCCCTGGACAACAAGGTACAACTTTTTTATAGTATGTTTAATTTCGTAGTTTTCACCTTTTTGGATTGTTTTCCTATTTTTCATGTTTTTTCTTGAACTTTTCAGCACATTGCAGTCCTGATCAAATAGCAGCACCGACACCCACTCGACCAATCATTTTTAAAATGCCAACCAGAGGAACAGTGAAAAAGAACATTGGTAAACGCATGCCAATTACTTCGGCCCCTAACGGGACACTAAACATTTCCTCCTCCTTTCGAATTCCAATGCTCTCACTTGGTGGCTTGCCCAGTGCAACGAGCATATCGGTTTTGAACAATATAAATTTAGATGAAGATTATTTGGGCATTGATAGCAATGACCCAACTGGTTTTTTCAATACTTGTGAAATGATTCAAGGCTAGTAGGTATACTTCAATTTAAATATGCTTTACAATATTGAATTACATTTCAATTTAAATTTATTTATCTGAATCTTGATTAATTTTATCACAAATAGGATCAGGCCACCCAAAGGTAGAAACAAGTAGTAGTTGATCTTGCCAAAAGCCCCCATACTTCTCCAGCAAGATCATCTTCATCGATTCGATAGTGAACAAAGTTCTTTACCTTTTCCTTTGGAGAACTTAATTGGCTATGATTGTCAATACCATGTCAGTGAGTTTATTCTACCTCATATCAATCAGCTTATAGAATGGGAGAGAGGGGCTAAAGTTATTATCAATGAGATTATTATTCGTTATGAAAATTATTGGAAAAGGGATAGTTTATACGTTGCAGTCCAGAATCAACCTGCGAAGATGGATTCCTTACTTACCCAAGTAAGAAGTGGGACTATCACGTATAACAACAACTATAAAGACGAAATTTTGGATAAGTCATTAAACAAATTGGAAAATATTAGTGTCGAGGCCCAGGCATATTTTAACAAATGGTCTAAGGACAAGGATTTGGTAGCAATTGCAAATGCCGAGAGAGATAGAGTGGTTGTAAGTACTATCACTTTCAAACAATCATTCTTGTTAATTTGAAATTTTCATTTTTTAGTAATATTTTGAATTGACATTACTCTTTTTGTGCAGTTGAAATATGAAAATTTGAAGAGTCAAGCAAAGGTATTCCAAGTTCACTTGGAAACAACGAAGAACAATTTATCCGTAGAAAGAATTTGAAGGAAAATATTGTTTTGGTTAACAAACAAAACAATACACTAAAGTGGATAATTAAAGAGCACAACTTCGACCCTAAAATATTATGCAAAGCTAAGGCAGCAGCTGATCCAAATTTGTTGTAGCATGGAGATGCGACAAATCAAGAAGAAAGAATTTTTAAAAATCTGGATAGTGCTGTGGAAGATCTTATAAGTTCTGGGGTTATTTACTTGGTTGGGGTAAGGAACATAGGAGTAGAAATGGATAAATAAAAAGAGAGTTGAAAACTTGAAACATTTATTATTGTGGAAACTTTAAATATTTAGTGTGGAAACTTTTAATATTGAGTATAGTATTTGAATTTAATTATATGGATTTGATAGCCTTTTAAAATTTGAAATACTATATAATCTTTAATTTTGATTGCATATGGATTTGATATGGAGTTTATGCTTTTGGTTTACTCTTAATGGTGATTGCATTAGATGGGGATGAAGCATGATGATGTATGTTTCTTGTTTACTTGGATTATCATGAATTGTATGTGGACGTAGATGTTGAATGATGATAATGGATAATTGTTTTACAAACATGGAATGATGATAGATGATGATGAAAGATGATGAATGACGATAATGATATGATATATATGGACGATGATCAATTTAATGTGGACGTAGATTTAGCTTCAAGCACGATAATTCTTCTTCTCTATACTTGTAATGATATGATCATAATGTCATTAGAATGGATATAGATGATAAATAAATGGAATGTGTTATAATGGATATAGATGACATTAATTATTAAAATGGATATAGATGAAATTAGAACGGATATACTTGTAATGATATGATCATATGATTATGAATTGTTTTAAAAACATGGAATTATTTTAATAAATTTAAATTAGATAAATAATTGTTTTAATAATAATTGTAGTGTCGTGACTCGTGATTATGATAATGATGTGGTGATGATATGATATATATGGATGATGATGAATTTTATGTGGATGTATATTATAAATTATATAATGTATCGTGGATTATGAATTGTATAGTATAGAAATATCTTCCTTTGTAAAATTCAATTGTCACTTTATCCCACAGTTAAAAAAATATATCAAAGCATTTTGCAAATATAAAAAATAAATTAAACATAATTGTAAGAAATCAAGAAAGAATCATCACTGGTAAGAAATTAAACATAATTACAAATATGATAGGGTTTAACTTACCTCTTGTGTATTAGATTGTTGTGAAATCATCAATGGTAATGTGCTAGATCTTTGTTTTAAAAAAACTCAACACGAGAAATGGATTAGTAGATAGAGGGGTGAGTTGCCTGACATTGTCAGTCCCGAGAAGTACCAGCTTCCTCGGATGGATGTCAACCCACATTTTCCAAAAAAATTAAAGATTGTATTTGAATAAATGTAAATATATAGACCTCTAACATCTTTAATGATAACAAGAGCTGAAAAAATGTAAAGTAACAAACAATAAGATTAAGGTGAAGAAGATACCTATTTAAAATTGAAATTATCACTGGTAATGTGTTAGATCTTTGTTTTAAAAAAACTCAACACAAGAAATGGATTAGTAGATAGATGGGTGAGTTTCCTGACATTGTCAGTCCCGAGAAGTAACAGCTTCCTCGGATGGATGTCAACCCATGTTTTCAAAAAAATAAAAAGATTGTATTTAAATAAATGTAAATATATAGACCTGTAACATCTTTAATGATAACAAGAGTTGAAAAAAATGAAAAGTGACAAACATAAAGATTAAGGTGAAGAAGATACCTCTTTAAAGTTGAAATCATCACTACCACTTTGGTAATGTGCTAGATCTATGTTTAAAAAAACTCAACATAAGAAATGGATTAGTAGATAGATGGGTGAGTTGTCTCGACATTGTCATCGATCCAGAAGTAACAACTTCGGATGTATGTCAACCCACATTTTCAAAAAATAAAAAGATTGTAGTTAAATAAATCTATATATATAGACCTGTAACATCTTTCATGATAACAAGAGCTGAAAAAATGTAAAGTGACAAACAATAAGATTAAGATAAAGAAGATACCTATTTAAAGTTGAAACAATCCATTATCAATAGCTTCATCAAACTTGATGTTGCCTTCTGTAGAATGTGACGATGAGCCAATTACACTTTCAATGTTGGGAATATTTGTACTTGTAGTTGTATTATTCACACCTCTTATTTTATAAAGGGAATTCCAATGAGCAATTGCTCATGTGAAAGGAAAGGTTTCATGGAGTATCGAGAAACATAACACCTCATGCAACTTTCCAGATTTTTATTCAACCTATTTCTCATTTTTTATTTTATAAATGATAATGCACCGAAAACCCTTTCATCCTCCATAGACCCCAAAATCATTGTTTGGCATGACTCATATAATTTGAAATATTCACTGATATCTTCTTGTAAGATAGAACTTTGATAGATACCTTGCCACAGCCTTGTAATAGCACCACTTTGAGAAGGTTCATTTAAAATTTTATATTGTTTCCTCATTGTTGTTAAAAAATTTGTTGATTGAAACTTTAATAAATCAACATTCAATATACCTTTGATTTCCATACCCTTGAGCTCTGAAGTCTTTGTAAATTGTTCCATTATTGTACCCATGGATTTATGGAAATGCTTTCTGACAAAGTCTACACGACCACCTTTAGTATTCCAAAAATTAGGATTCATCACACCCATGGCTTCCAAAATTTTATCTTTACAAAAACGTTCCCTAATTTCTGATGACAAGGTTTCTGAAATTTTTTTAAGCTTTATTCTTATTTCAACTATAACAGACTCAAAGAGATTACGGGTCACAGGAACATCTTCTCGTTCCAATCTCGTAATATCTTGACGTTTTTACAAAATGTGTAGTGGTATTTCCCTCCCATTAACAGTGATGCAGAGGTGATTGTGGATATTAAATATCAAAAAGGTGCTAGGATTTTTAAGATCTAATAAAGTTTTCCAATTCTCAAAAATAGGTGCATCAAAACTATCTTGGGAACAGTACAATATATCAAGACTTTGACATACCATTTTTCTCATCCGTATAAAATCCACAATATAGATTAATTTATCCTGTGCATGCTTCATCAATGTATTGATCTCCTTTAACATTGGAAGAATACCAACCAAAGTAAGCAATGTCTCAAAATCAGTTAAATGGAACAACAAGTCCCTCACCCTATCAACTTCATGACGGTATTTTTGCATGAAACCAACCAATGAAGGATACTCCTCATGAATTCTCGCATGCGATTCATACAAAGAGATCCATCTAGTCTCCACATCCTTCGTAAATTTTTGCCATATGTAATTCCAATTGAAATTTTTTGGAACTTGAGAAATCGCTTTGGGCTACTTGACATATAGGCATGAAGTTCTCTTATAAGGTCTTCTAATTTAGCAACATTTTCATGGTTTCTTACCATTTTATACGCTAAATTCATTCTGAGCCATACAATGAATTGGTAGCATATATGGGGCCACTGTTGTTTGTAATCTAAAACACAGCCCTATTCAGTGACCTTGCATGATAGATGCACCATCTGCTCCAACGCATACCAACTTCGTAGCAATTTCATAATCAATCATTCCAGCAATATCTTTCAAATGAGAAACAACTATTTTATGTAGGTTTTCGGCATTGCAGTTTTCAACCATTTTCATAACACCCAACAGATGAGGTGTCCTTATATGATTTTCTAAAGTATAGATGTGGATACATACCCATGCAATGTTGTCGACTGCTTTGTCACTTCATCAATAGAAAGAGAGATAAACTTTTCTTTTTTACATTCTCTTTCAAATCTTCCTTCTCTATCATCAAAGGAATTTTTCCATTTCCCATCCACTACTTTCAGACCAATGAGATTGAGGTACATTCAACATTCCATTAAATTGATACAAAACTTTGAAATCAAGGAAATCTGAAATCGGTCTTCCTTTTTTTAGTATGTGAAATAGAGTAGAGAATTGTATGAATTTTGCATGTAGATTTGTTTCTTTCATCCTACCAATATGCGATGTGATCGTTCCTCCCTTTTCCAAGAGATTTCGTGTTTTTTCTCGCTCTTGCCTCATATTCCGCTGCGTATCTAACATGCATGCATTCTTTTTCAATTTTCCACCTGTGTGTTTTAATATTTTGGCCATCCACCCCCAAAGCATACTGATCAAATATTGTTTTCCACAATGTTTTTCTATCGTGTCCAGCTTCAGTTGCATTTTTTGTTGCTTTCCCAATTTCCATGTACATATTGTACATGTACATTCAGATGGGATCTCTTCATAATAAGATGATTGTACAGGCTCAATAAATGGAAATTTAGTTGCCCAATCAAACTTGTATGTCCTTCTAATGGTCCACATATTCTTGTTCGTTTTCAATGCTTTACTTTTTTTAGTAGAATTTTAAGCAATATCACAATCACCTAGTTTCCTCTTTCTTGGACTGGAGTTTGAATTTGATTTCTGTGTTCCATTTTGTTGAGTATTTGTATGTGTGATATCTTCATGCACTTCTGGTTGCACCCCAACAGGAACAATATCTTCAAGATCTGGCATATTATTGTAGGATTCATTTTTTTGACTTTGATATTATGTAGAATGCATGTCCACCTCAATAATACCTTCCACACAGTCAGTATTCTGATTCTTTGTGGCATCTATATGGTTGGTATTTTCAATATTTGTATCCACAGAGTTTCCAAAATACTTGAAGAGTGATTTCTAAGATTTCTTACTTACTTTCAGGTTCTTCACATTCTTTGAGTTAGCACCTTCCATTATTCTAAAGAGAGTCATGTGTCAGCAAAAGAACCAAGTAGCGAATTTGTCCACTATCTGAGGTATCTGTCACGCGTCCCCTGTCTGAGGTTTCTATCGCACGTTAACAACCTATTCCCTGTCACGCATCCACTATCTGAAGTTATTGTCGCACAACTCTTCCTCGCGCGTCAACTCTATTTGTCGTGCGTCAAACCTATTTCTTTTTCACGCGTCTGCAATATCTCATTGTCGCACGTCTGCAATAACTCTTTGTCGTGTGTCAACAATGTCCCTGTCGCACGTCAACAACTAACCCTCACAAAGCAATAATAATCTCTGGTGCTTAAGAGTATGCGAGTTCAAACTTCACAGTATTGGTAATTTGGTAAGCTACTTGAGGTATACTACCCGGTGAATCACCTAGGTTTTTATAGGAGATGTTTTCAAATGAAGGCGAAGCCGACCCCCCCAAAAAAATATACTATATATTTTAGGCGAACAGACACCGACCCACTCTGAAAAAAGCACCTTTTCAAATTTTCCTAAAATGAAATTTTTGCCATATTATGAATATCTACCACTAAAATTATCCCCGACTTGAACACATACAACATTATCTAATATACACTTTATGCTCAACGTAATGTCATTCTCTTAGTGTTTCTAGAAAAATATTCATGAAATAACCACAAATCATTGTGGTAATTTTATAGACTATGAAGTTCTACAAACCATTCATCTTCCCTCATTTTAAATCGGTGACACCATCTATAAATGCAATTTATTTATATGGGGTAGCAGTAACAAGAGCCATTTTACCTGTTATAAAATTTGTTAATAAAATCATGTGTTTAAAAAACAAAAAAATTCTACCATTCTTATAAAATAAAATGTATAGGAAAAATAAATATTTTCATTATTATATTTTAGTTTGGTATAGAATGGGAAAATGCCAAATCTAATACACACAATGAGAATCAACATATGCTCATTCTGAACATAATTTCTCATGAATACAACATATATTTTCTGAATGTTTGGAATGGAAATTTTCCCATTCTACTAATTTCCTATAATATGATAATGGACATTTGTCCATTTTTGAATATTTTAATATGATGCAAAACACAATTCATACTTCTAGCTATGGAAAATTCATACTCCAAATTTTAGAAAGTTCATATACATATTATAGGAAATGATTATAATGGACATATACCCATTATGAACATTTAGGAAATATAGAAAGATTGAGAAAGATCATTGTATGAGAATGAATAGAATAGGCAATTCTCCATTCTAAACATTTAGGAAATATAGAAGGAACAAGAAATACAGGCCAATCTGGTTAACGAAGTTGTTATTTATTCTTCAATTCCATCTCAAAGCGTAGCATTAGGTCAAGGCTCAAAGGTGTTGATCTCTATAGGTTAGTTGAAGGTTTATAATATATATATATAATTCTAAACTCTTTATGATTTATAATTTATTTTTAAATTTCTTCCGATGTCAATTGAAACCTAGATCAGTATCACAAACCCGAAGTAGTTCAATACTAAAAACGCTAGGAAACCCCTCATAAATCATTGTCATTATCCTTTTCCTACTCAAACTCAATAGAAAAATGATATGGGATCTCAGTAGTAGGAAGTATGAATGGTCCGAAGTTGGAAGTATAAATAAATCAGAGCTAGAAGTATGATTGGTCCAAAGTTGGAAGTATTTTTTTTATTGTGGGTGATATAATTTATAGGCATAGGACCAAGGATTTTGGTCATATTTTTTTATTGGCTAGCTTATTACCAATTTACTAGGATGTAAGCGATATAGGAACAAGTATAGGTGCAACCGTGGGGAATCCATTGATGATGATATCGATGTTTCTCTTGAGTTTGAAGAGAAGGAAGTGGATGATGATTTAGATCAAGTGTATAAAGATAGTTATACCAAGAATGATGATGATGGTAGGATGCCAACATGTTGGAAGCTATGCAAATGGGTAATATTGATGATGATGACATGGAAGAAAAAGGCGAGGATTGGATTTCCATGACATAGAGGCTTAATATTGGCGCCAACGCAAAATCTCGCAGATTTTGATGTGATGATATGAGAGTGAATAGAATGGGAAATTTTTCATTCTCATTCATCTCAAGGAATTAAAATGATGGTTGTATGAGAAAGAATAGAATGGGAATTTGTTCGCTTCACATTCGGGTTAAATATAGATTGAATGAGAATTCAAATACGATAGTATGAGATAGAATAAAATGGATAGATCTCTATTCTTGTATTATATAAAATGATTAAAATGGGAATTTCCATTTTGAACATTCAGAAATTATATAGAATGAATATGAAAGATTGTTGTATGAGAAAGAATAGAATGGATAGTTATCTATTCTCATTCAGGTTAAATATACAATGAATGAGAAATATGAGTGTATGAGAGTGAATAACATGGGAAGCTACACATTCTCATTTATCTTGAAGGAATGAGAAAGAATAGAATGGGTATTTTTCCATTCACATTCAAGTAAAACATACAATGAATGAGAATTCAAAGATGATTTTATGAGAAATAATATAATGGATAGATGTCTTTTCTCATATTATAGGAAATGATTAGAATGGGCATATGTCCATTCTCAACATTTAAATAATTATATAAGAGGGGTGATAAATATTGTTGTACGAGAAATAATAGAATGGGCGGTAGTCTATTCTCACTCAAAGTTAAATATACAATGAATGAGAAATATGATTGTATGAGACTAAATAGAATGGGCAGCTTCCCATTCTCATTCATCCCGAAGGAGTGAAAAAATGGTTGTAAGAGAAATAATAAAATGGGAAGTTGTCTATTCATATTCATGTTAAATATAGAATGAATGAGAATTTAAATATTGTTGTATGAGAAAACATAGAATGCGTAGATGTATATTCTCATATTATAGGAAATGATTAGAATGGGCATATGTCCATTCTCAACATTGCAATAATTATATGGAATGAATGAGAAAGAATAGAATGGGAAGTTATCCATTCAAATTAAGGTTAAAATAGAGTGAATGAGAATTCAAAGATGATTGTGTGAGAAATAATAGAATCATGGGTAGTTGTCTATTCTCATACTATATAAAATGATTAGAATGGGAATATGTCCATTATGAACATTAGACAATTACATAAGAGGAACAATAAAGATCATTGTATGAGAAAGAACAAAATGGGCATATGTTGATTCTCATATTATAGAAAATGTTTAGAATGGGCATATGTTCATTCTAAACATTTAGGAAATATAGACGAAATGAGAAATATGGTTGTATAAGATTGAAAAGAATTGACAACTACTCATTCTCATTTAGGTTAAATATAGAATGCATGAGAAAAATGATTATATGAGAGTGAATAGAATGGGAAGCTGCCCATTCTCATTCATCCTGAAGGAATGAGAATGATGGTTATATGAGAAAGAATAGAATGGGAAGTTATCCATTCACATTCATGTTAAATATAGAATGAATGAGAATTCAAAGATGATTATATGAGAAAGAATAGAATGGGAAAATGTTTATTCTCATATTATAGGCAATGATTAGAATGGGCATATGTCCATTATAAACATTTAGGAAATTATATAGAAGGAATGTGAAAGATTGTTGTATGAGAAAGTATAGAATGGGAAACTGTCATTTCTCATTTAGTTAAATATATAATGAATGTGAAAGAATATTGTATGAGAGTGAATAGAATGGGCATCTGCTCATTCTCATTCAACTTAGAGGAATGAAAAAGATGGTTGTAAGAGAATGAATAGAATGGGAATCTATCCATTCACATTCAGGTTAAATATATAATGAATGAGAATTCAAATATGATTATATGAGAAATAATATAATGGGAAAATGTCTATTCTCATATTATAGGCAATGATTAGAATGGGAATATGTCCATTCTAACATTTAGAAAATTATATAAGAGGGAAGATAAATATCATTATATAAGAAATAATAGAATGAACATTTGTTCATTCTCATTCAAAGTTAAATATATAATGAATGAGAAAGATGATTATATGAGAATGAATAGAATGGGTAGTTTCTCATTCTCATTTAGCCTAAAGGAATGAAAAATATGGTTGTATGAGAAAGAATAGAATGGGAAGTTTTCCATTCATATTCAAGTTAAATATATAATGAATGTGAATTCAAAAATTATTGTATGAGAAATAATAGAATGGGTATATGTCTATTCTCATATTAGAGGAAATGATTAGAATGGGCATATTTACATTCTCAACATTCCGATAGTTATATAGAATGAGCAAGAAAGTATAGAATGGGTAGTTATCCATTCACATTCAGTTAAATATAGAATGAATGAGAATTTAAAGATGGTTGTATGAGAAATAATAGAATGGGAAGTTGTGTATTCTCATATTATATGCAATTATTAGAATGAGAATATGTCCATTCTAAACATTTAGATAATTATATAAGAGGAATGATAAAGATTGTTGTATGAGAAATAATAGAATGGGTGACTGTCCATTCACATTTAAGTTAAATATTTAATGAAATCAAACATCGTTGTATGAGAAAGAATAGAATGGGAATATGTGGATTCTCATATTAAAGGAAATGTTTCAAATGGGCATATGTTAATTCTAAACATTCGGGTAAATATAGAAGGAATGAAAACTATGGTTTTATAAGATTGAAAATAATTGGAAAATGCTCATTCTCATTTAGGTTATGTATATAATGCATGTGAAAATTGATTATATGAGAGTGAATAGAATGGGCAACTGTCTATTCTCATTCAACCTGAAAAAATGAGAATGATGGTTGTATGAGAAAGAATAGAATGGTTAGATGTACATTCACATTTAGGTTAAATATATAATGAATAAGAATTCAAATATGACTATATGAGAAATAATAGAATGGACAAATGTCTATTCTCATATTTTAGACAATGATTAGAATGGGCATGTGTCCATTTTGAACATTCAAGAAATTATGTAGAAGGAATGTGAAAGATCATTGCATGAGAAATAATAAGATGGGAAGATATTCATTCTAATTTAGGTTAAATATACAATGAATGAGAAAGCTGGTTGTATGAGAGTTAAGAGAATGGGAAGCTACCCATTCTCATTTAGCCTAAAGGAATGAAAAATATGGTTATAAGAGAAATAATAGAATGGGAAGTTGTCCATTCAAATTCAGGCTAAATATAGAATGAATGAAATTCAAATATGATTGTATGAGAAATAATAGAATGGAAAGATATCTATTATCATATTATAGGCAATTATTAGAATAGTAATATGTCCATTCTAAAAATTATATAAAATGAATGAGAAAGATTTTTGTATGAGAAAGAATAGAATGGGAAGTTGTCCATTCACATTCGTGTTAAATATAGAATGAATTAGAATTCAAAGATGATTGTATGAGAGATAAAAGAATGGTTAGATGTATATTCTCATATTACAGGCAATAATTAAGATTGGCATATGTCCATCTCAACATTCCGACAATTATATAGAATGAATGAGAAAGAATATAATGGGTAGTTGTTCATTCACATTTAGGTTAACTATTGAATGAATCAAAATTCAAAGATGATCGTATGAGAAATAATAGAATGGATAGTTTTCTATTCTCATATTATAGGCAATGATTAGAATAGCCATATGTCTATTCTCAAAATTCAGACTATTATATAGAATGAATGAGAAAGAATAGAATGGGAAGTTATCCATTCACATTTAGGATTGATAATTCAAATATGATTGTACAAGAAACAATATAATGGGAAAATGTCTTATCTCATATTATTGGAATTTATTAGAATGGGTGTATGTCCATTCTTAACATTTGGATAATTATATGAGAGGAATGATAAAGATCATTGTATGAGAAATAATAGATTAGGAAGTTGTCCATTCACATTCAGGTTGAATATTTAATGCATTCAAATATTATTGTATGAGAAAGAATAAATATAGATGGAATGAAAAAGATGGATGTATAAGATTGAAAAGAATTGGAAGATTTTTATTCTCATTTAGGTAAAATATAGAATTGGTGAGAAAAATGATTATATGAGAGTGAATATAATGGAAAACTTCCCATTCTCATTCATCCTAAAAGATTGAGAATTATGGTTATATGAGAAAGAATAGTATGGGAAGTTGTTCATTTAAATTCAAGTTAAATATACAAAGAATTCTAATTGTATGAGAAATAATATAATGGAAATATGTTTATTCTAAAATTGTAGGAAATGATTAGAATGGGCATATGTCCATTCTGAACATCCAGAAATTATATAGAAGGAACGTGAAAGATTGTTGTATGAGAAAAATTCAATGGGTAGTTGTCCATTCTAATTCAGTTAAATATATAATGAATGAGAAAGATGATTTTATGAGAGTGGATAGAATGGGAAGTTTCACATTCTCATTCAACCTTAAGGAATGAGAAATATCATTGTATAAGATAGAATTGAATGGGAAGCTTTCCATTCACATCCAGGTTAAATATACAATTGATGAGAATTTAAAGATTATTGTATCAAAAATAATAGAATGGGCAAATGTATTTGCTCATATTGTAGGCAATGATTAGATTGGGCATATGTCCATTCTCAATATCAATAAAATTATATAGGAGGAAAAATAAATATAGTTTTATGAGAACGAATAGAATCCACAACGCTCTATTCTCATTAAGGTTAAATATACAATGAATGAGAAATATGATTGTATGAGATTGAATAGAATGGGAAGTTGCCCATTCTCATTCATCCTGAAGGAATGAAAAATATGGTTGTAAGAGAAAGAATAGAATGGGAAGTTTTCCATTCACAATCAGGAGTTAAATATAGAATGAATGAGAATTCAAATATGATTGTATGAGAAATAATAGAATGAGTAGATGTCTATTCTCATATTATAGGAAATGATTATAATGGGCATATGTCCATTCTCAACATTCTGACAATTATATAGAATGAATGAGAAAGAATATAATGGGAAGTTTTTCATTCACATTCAGGTTCAATATTGAATGAATGAGAATTCAAAGATGATAGTATGAGAAGCTATAGAATGGGCATCTATGTATTCTCATATTATAGGTAATGATTAGAATGGGAATATTTCCATTATAAACATTTAGAAAATTATATAAGAGGAATGATAAATATCATTGCATGAGAAAGAATAGAATCGGAAGTTGTGCATTGACATTTAGGTTAAATATTCAATATATTCAAAGATCATTATATGAAATAGAATAGAATGAGCATATTTTGATTCTCATATTATAGGAAATGTATATAATGGGCATATGTTCATTCTAAAATTCAAGAAATATAGATGGAATGAGAAATATGGTTGTATAATATTGAAAAAAAATCAACTATTGATTCTAATTTAGGTTAAATATAGAAAGAATGAGAAAATGAGTGTATGAGAGTGAAGAGAATGGGAAGATGCCCATTCTCATTAATCTTGAAAGAATGAGAATGATGCTTGTATGAGAAAGAATAGAATGGGAAGCTTTCCATTCACATTCTAGTTAAATATAGAATGAATGAGAGTTCAAATATGGTTGTATGAGAAAGAATACAATGTAAAAAAATTATTCTCATATTATAGAAAAATTATTAGAATGGGCATATGTCCATTATGAACATTAAAGAAATTATATAGAAGGAATGTGAAAGATCATTGTATGAGAAATAATAGAATGGTTATTTTTCCATTCTTATTCAAGTTAAATATATAATTAATGAGAAATATGTGTTAGGAAATAAGGGATAAATTATGCGGAATAATCCCTCACAGAATCACAACAATAGAAACTAATATGCATAAAATATTACAGATCTCAAATAAAATTGTAAAATAAAATAACACAACACAAAGAGAAATGATTTAACGTGGTTCACCCAATTTTGGCCACGTCTACTAAAAATCACTTTCTCGATTTTATTACAAGCCACCGCTCTCTTAATAGAATACCCAGATCTATTTGGAGCTATGCTCAACAAACTCTATAGAATTCACATCCGAATTCAAAACACATCTGCAATGTTACATAATCCCTACCATATGCATAAAACTGTATAAATAGAAAACTACTTAAGCATTTTTACAAAACCATGGGTATTAAAACCATGGGCCAAAACCGTCCCATAAACCTATGGGTCAAAAATCCTACTCATATGAGAAAAGCACGTTTCTTGATATATCGGGCACGTTTTAAGGCAAAAAAACCTGGCAAGACAACTGTGGAAAGTGTATAGTACTCTTAGTGTACAGTCTTCAACACTTTCTCACATGAAAACATGCTCCACAACCTAACAATCTCCCACTTGGAGATTAGTTTTCCTCTAAGCAAGATTCTCAACCCGTCACTAGTTTCCATGAATCTAAATTGATGTTTTAGGCATCCATGGTCCTCGTGATCGAAGGATCACAACATCAAACCTCTCTCAAGTGTGGGACTTGTAAAATGAGAGAGGAATCTCCAGATTAGAGGTTGGTTCCTCAAACTCCTCTCTCTTGATTAGATCTATTATTTACACAACCGCAGAGGTTCAGATCCTAATTTTATCCTAGATTGCAAGGAGACAGGGATAAGAGATGCAAAAATTGAAACTAAACTAATAAGGGTGATACACCAAAGGAGTGGTGAACATTTTTGCTCATGCAAATAGACACAAATCAGAAATTGCAACATAAAACATCATGCACAAAGTTGATAAGTCAGTAATCAAAGGTTTGAAATGAAACAAACAACACATACAAAGGACTGAAAGCATTCACAGAGCCTGTATTGTGATTTTCAACATCAAAATCCTTGCATTCCAACACCAAAGAGGCAGAAAACTATTACAATCCCTAAAAGGTCTGATCCTTGCAAAAATCACTTGTGAAGGTGAAAACAAAGCTTTTTGCAAAAAGTGTTCCACCTTTGAAAAATGAGCCAAATCTTGCTTTTACAAAGGTACATGGGTCGAGCCCAGAGAGAGAAAACATGAAAAATGTGGGAGCCATTACCCATTGACCAAAATGCATTAAAAATAGCATGGAGGTCCTTACAAACCCATGCCCTAACATTTTTGACCATGCTGGAGAAGAATGCGACCCATTTTGCATTAAAATTGGTTGTTGAAACGTCGCCTGGCCCATGGGCGCGCTACAGAGTTTTTTTGATTTTCTCCCTCCAAACTAAACCAAAATTCAAAATTGACCATGGAATCTTGTAGATAATTTCACCATCTTTCCATTGATATAAAGAACGTGAAAATCCAAGCTCTGGATCGAAAGTTATGGCGATTTGAAGTTTTAGGGCAAAAACAGGCCAAAATCGGATCGGCGTGGCAAAAAGTTTGAATTTTTACCCGCTTGGTCTTTGGAACATTTTTCAAATTTTCCCACGCTGCTCCACCACCCAGTGTGCCACATGGCACATTTTGATTGGGCACGGGCCCTTCCTGACCATTTTTTCCTTCGGGTCGCTTGGTGTTTTTTCGCCCTTGGACACGTGGCAGCTCCTGATTGGCTACGGGCCTTCTAGGGAAAAATTTCCCACCAAAACTCCACTGAGCCATAACTTGAAAAATACGTGGAGTTAGGAGGAAAAATTTACCTTTCTGGAAAGCTGAGAAAGAGCTCTATCCAATGGTGCCATTTCCAGAAGGTTTTGAGTGCCTAGAAAACAAAATATTCTGACTGAGGCACAAGAGAAGGAAAGATGTAAAGGAGTTAGCCACAAAATGAGCAGGGGGCACATTTGGGATAACAATTTTGGCGACTCAGAGGGGTCATCTACCTGCTGGATGAAGTTACCAGTTTCCTGAAGCAATCCATTGGGCATGGAGTCACTTGATTCTCTGTTTAATACCCCAACTGACTAGAACGTTGCAAAGAGGAACATGGAAAATCACCTGATGGAGCAAGGCCTGCAAACACATTCCCAGGAATAGCAAGTTGTGCCAAAGCACTTAGGGAAAGCAAAACAACCTACAACAAAACAATGTGCACAAGCACTTGGAGGAATGAAAACCTAAGCTAATATTTACAAGGTGGAGAATTTCCTTTAGTAGCAATGCTTTAGATAGATTCCATCGACTCGAATCAGCAGTTCTTCACCATCCAATGAAGACAATTGGAAGGCATTGATGTCCTTACACTTTGTGACCATGTATGGGCCACTCCAAATGGCATCAAATTTTGAATGCCTTCCTGGTTTTTCTCTATCTGCATCCCATTTTAACACTAGATCTCCAACTTGGAAAGATCTACTCTTGGCCTTCCTATCAAAGGTCTTCTTGATCAAAGCTTGATCCTTCTCCATTGCTTGGGATGCCTCGATCTCCGATCTCTCGAGCTCCATCAACTCGCATATCTCACCTCCATGGGCCCAAACTCTAAGAAACTCTAATCGCTTCATGAGTTCCAATGTTGGCAACTCAAGTGACATGGGCAAGATTGCTTCTCTTCCATAAACAAGCCCGAATGGAGAGTTACCCGTGGATCTCTTGGGAGTTATCCTATCAGCCCATAAGGCTGATTTCAGCTGGTATGCCAAGACCTCTCCGATTCTCATCAAGAGTTCTCCTAATGATCCTCAACAAGTTCTTGTTTGTAGATTCACCTCGCCATTACCTCGAGGGTAATAGTTTGATGAAGTACTTAGGTAGATCCCGCTTGACAGCCCACTCACCACCTTGATCCAATGAATGCCAATGCATTATCTCGAGATTATTGTAGCAGGTATGCCAAATCTGGTTACTATCCCCTCATAGAAGTCTAAGATGCTAGACTCATTTGCTTCCATGAGTGCTACCTTCACCACTTGGTGAAGTAGTCTCAGGGTCAAAAATCCACTTATGCCCTTGGCTTGAATTGGGATTAATGACTCCAATGAAGTCCAAACCCCATTGCATGAATGGCTGGTCAACTGAAATTGGATGTAATGGAAGGGCAGCAAGCCTCTCTTTACCTGTGAAGAATGCACAATTCTTGCACCTTTTGATCCACGCAAAGCAATCACTTAAAATCTTGGGCCAATAATAACCAGCCTTCATGATTTTTAGAGCTATCACTCTTGGTGCAAAATGACCACCACTGGTCCACCATGGAACTCTTCCAACACCCTATGAATCTGATTTGTGCTAATGCATCTCAAAGAAGACTCCATTCACATCTTTCTTGAACAAAACACCATCCACTATGGCATATGGGACAACCCGCAATCAAGTGTCTTCTTTGGGTTTTGTTCATCTCTCGAGGGCATAGGCCTATGCTTAGGAAGTGCATTATACCTTGGTCCAGCAAGGAGTGGGGACAACATTATCCTCTTCTTGAGTGCTACTTGCACATGGCTGTCTTGAACTCAAAACAACCTCTTCTTTATTGCATACTCCTTTTTGCTTCCCAAAATCAGCTGCTCACACAATCCTTTTCCTCTTACCAGCTTGGTGACCTTGATCTCAATGTCATACTCCATGACACGAGTGATCCAACCTGCCCTTTTCTCATTCAAATCCTTGTTGAGGAGGAAGTCCTTTACTCCCATGAGAGACCAACAACTGAACCTTGTTGTTTGAGACTAGATGCTTGAATTTCTTCAAGCTTCTGATTACTGCAAGTACATGCTTCTCAATAAAAGAATATCTCACCTCATAGTCATCTAGGCTTTGGCTGAAGAAAGCAATTGGCTGCTCATCATTGTCCTTGTTCTGCTATACCAAAATGGCAGAAATAGTATCATTACCTCCAAATGCATAGAGGATGAAATCCTTGGAGAAATCCGGGTTGATGAGAGTTGGTGCTTGGAGATGGCTTCTTTGATTGCTTCAAAACTCTCCTTGCCTTCTACTGTCCACTTGAAAGCCATGCTTTTCTTTAACATTTTGGTGATAGGTTTGACAAGGGCTGCAAAATCTGGGACAAACCTCCGAACAAAGTTTATTCTCCCCAAGAAACTCTAAGGGCCTTCTTGGGCTTGGCAATGGTAGTGCTCTTATGGCTTCAACCCTCTCTCGCATCAATTGCTAATCCTTCTTTGGAGACAATATGGCCAAGGAGCTTTCCTTCATGTGCTAGAAGATACACTTCTTAGGATTCAAAGACACTCCAAATCTCCCGCACCTTTGGAAGACTTGTCTCAAATGAGAGAGGTGGTCTCGCTGCATTCTTTGAAAAAAAAGTGATATCATCAAGGTATATCAGCACCACGTTGTTAATCAAACCTTTAACGCCATGTCCATTGCTCTTTCGAAGGTAGCTCCAGCGCTTGGACAGCCCAAATGGCATTTTCCCGTATGCATAAGTTCCCATTTGTCATGTGAAGGCTGTCTTGAACTGATCTTCTTCCTTCACCATAATCTGATTGAGCCCGAGTAGCCATCAAGTAGTGAAAACCTCTCGAGCCAGCCACAACTTGCAAAATTTGCTCCATGAAGGGAGTGGGTAATGGTCCTCGAGAGATGCTCTATTCAAGTCTCTCAAGTCAACACACAATCTGATCTCTCCACTCTTTTTTTTCTCGATCGAACTAAGTTGGCAACCCAACAGAATGCTTGATTGGGAATATGATTCTCGACTCAATCAACTTGTTCAATTCTTCCTCATGAGAGGTTCCATGTGTGGATTGACTGGTCTTTGTTTCTACCCGATGGGCTTAGTATTTGATCCAACTCAATGGTGTGCCGAGCTAACTTGGGATCAAACCTTTCAAATCTTCATAGCTCCAAGAAACACATCAAGGAACTCTTGACACAGCTGTATGAACTCATACCTTTCTTGTTCAGTTGTCATCTTTCCAATTTGCAATGGTTTGTTCTCTTCCACCAAGATGGATACTGAATCTTCTCTCTTGACCTGAATGTTTGCTTTCTCTTTCCTAAACTGATCATTGGGATTGAAAATGGACTCCAAAGTGATAAGTCCCTTGGGCAGCTTGTTAGTTCTCAGCTGTACCACTTGGTCACCATACTGCTGTTCCAATTTTTCCTGATTTTTAGCTGAGAACTCAGCTTCTTCTTGTAAGAAATGGATGATTTGTTGGTCATTCTCAAACACTTGCCAACTTACATTGTTATCCGCACCGAAGGCCTCACAATCACATGGATGTTTGGCTGTACCTTGTCTTTTGAATGCTTTCCACAATGTCAAAGGCTGCCCCTAATTGCTACAAGCAAGCCTGTCAGTAGCTTGGTTCTCTTTCCTAGGAATTGATTTGATGCCAAAACCCTCAAAATCTTCAATGAGGTCCCACACCCTGTTCTTGTAGCACTTGAGTAGATCATTCTTGACAGCATGCTGCCCCTTGACCTGGTTGACAATCAACTCACTCATCACCAAAGACTTGCAAGTTCTTTATTCCTCTCTTTATTGCCCAATGCATCCTCGCACCAAGGCTTCATATTCAAAGCAGTTGTTATTGGAGCATGCAAACTGAAATCTAAAAGCTGAATAGTACTTTACTCTCGAGGTGAAATAAGCATAGCTCCACCTCCCGCACCTTGTCTACTCCTTGATCCATCAAAAATAGCTGCCATACCTCATTGTCATCCTTGTGGTTTGGCTTTGGTGATGCTAGGAATGGGCTGATCTTCTTGATGTATGCAATAGACCCCTAGCTCGATTCTTCTACTTCGATAAGGATCAAAAGCATGCACCTTGTTTGCCCATTCATCAAGAGTTAGATCCGGGATGCTTCCAACCTTGGTGTCACTTCATCAAGCTTGGGTGATCTTCTTGATCAAATGTCAACAATTGGCATTGATCCGACTTGGAGTGTAGGGCTCAATGTGGAAGTTTGCAATAGGTTCGCACTGATTGTAGCTTTGGTTCCATACCTCGCTTCAACAACATGTGTGACCAATCAAGAGACAAATATCCTCCAATCTTGGTCATGAAATCTCTTGACAAACATAGGGCAAAGAGTGGTGGAAGGTCTATAATCGATACATCTTGTAAAACAACAACATTTGGACATGCATGCAAGGTAAGACTCAAGTTTCTAATCACCCCAACTCATTGTTATCGCTGTCCCATCCAACCGCACTACTCCTTTGATATGGTTTCATATTGAAGTCCTAGCCGATCAGCCTATTTGCTTTAGGCATCACCGAGCTACTTGCCCCGATCAATCATGCAATTGTGCACCAATTGGTTTCCAATGATTAATGAGACATAAAAAGGAGGGGGCTTCAACATTTTACCTTGTTGTCCTCCATGATTCCCTTCAGCCGGGCAAGCATTTGTGAGCACTTTCTCTTGCATTTGACTTGCTGATTCAAGTCAGCTACCCTTCATGGCAGCTTGTAGCAAATCTCTCTCGCCTCGGGATAGATAGGGATTCCCACATTGATATATTTACATTTGTCTTCTTCATCCGATCAATGATACTAAATGGTGATGAAGGATCTCTTTGTTGTCCCTTGGTTTGCATATTCATCCTTGTATGTGGGCAGCAACAACCGGTATTTGAGTTGGTCTAGAGTTGTTCTTGGCTGCCCTTGTGCATTTACAAATTGGATTTTGTTTGCCAACCATTTGTGGAGCCATAAAAGGTTGTGGATTGGTTGAGCTAATGGTTGTTCTTCACCCAAATTCCTTCTTTTTTACCTTGTGTTGGCTGCAACACCTTGAGAGACTATTTGATTTATGCCACAAAAATCCTCTACCCGCCAGCCACAAGTGTGGTGTCATTTGGAGCTGATTGCTGCTGGAATGTTTCTTGTTGTTGGTTGTTTCTCGACTCGCCCTCACCCTCCACACCAAAGTAGTTGTCACCATTAATGCTTGATTCAAGGCACCATTGAAACACATAGATTGGTCAGAGGTTCATTGCATGGAAAACACCAATCATACTCCTGAGCAACGTTGTTTTGTGTTGGCACCAATGCCTTAGAGGCAGATATAGCATTTGGATTATAGGGCTGAAATGGTCTGTCAAGGAGGCCTTGCTTGATTTAGATTTGCAGCTGGATTGGGTGGTCTATGAGGTTGATATGGTTGCCTGTTAGGCTAGAGCTTGAGGCTGGAAGGAAGGTCTAAAACTTTGGGCTTGTTGCCTCTTGAGAGTAACCAGCTCATTACCTAAATTTTGCAATTGCTTCATGACTTCTTGAAGTTCATTTGAGGCACTAGAAGATGAAGTGGAAGCTTCACTTGAATTCTGATTTCTAGGAGTGGGAGAAGGAGCCAAATTAGGTGCTTGATTAGTGTTTGGGCTCTCTAAACTTGGAAACAATGGCATGGGAGGTCTAGGGGCTAGTTTGCCAGCTTGGATCAAACAATTTTCAGCTCTAATGGCAATGCTATAAGCAATGGGGATAGTTGTGCCTCCCATGGACTGAATTAACATAGAAATATCAGAATTTAGAGCTTTGAGATAGTAAAGAAAAGCACCTTCTGCTGTTGGCCTGACTGCCACTGGAATTCTCTCCCAAGTCCTTTGAAATCTGAAGTTGAAATCAGTCAGCTGCTCATTGGGAGCTCTCTTGATGGTTGTCAGCTGCTCCAAAAGAGACAAGTTGTCTCCCTTCTCTCCAAATTGCTCATGAAGTGCTACACATAGCTGGTTCCAATTTTGAATAGAACCTGAGGCAAGGCTTCTAAACCATTGCAAAGCCTTCCCCTTGAATGAAGATGCCAACAATTTGACAAAGAACTCTCGCATCTCATTGATTTCATGAATTACACAAAGGTCGGCAATGTCTTTAACATGATCACCAGAGTAGTCCGATTCTCTCCAAAGAAGTATGGAATGTTCTTCAAGGCTGCAATTGGAATTGATTTTGTGCATTGAGAGCAAGTGGGTCAAGTGCTGCCAAAGTGAAATTGACATAGGGGTTGTTTTGTGCCATTCTAATTGGCCTTAGAACCCTTGTTGATCGAATGAAAGGCCTACCAGGTGGAGGAGTTGAGAGAGTTCTGTTTGGTGGAGATGGAGACCTTTGGATTCTCCTCCCACTTTGCCTTACTCTTGGAGATAACTACAGATATTCAAACAATGCCTCTTCTTCTCCAGCTCTTGACCTTGTAGTGATTCTTCTCATGAGTTTTCAGGTCTGCACTGCTAAAACCAGCTGATTCTTCTTCCTTGGAGTCGCCAGATGTGCAACTTATAGCTCTTTTAAGCAAGAAAATTGCAGCAGATGCACATCAACTTTGCTGCAATGAAAATGAGACCTCTAAGGTCCCACCGGCATGCCAAAACTATTGTTGCAAATCAGCAGCACCCCTGGATGCAAATCAGGTTTCTAAATTGATGTTTTAGGCATCCAAAGCAGTGATTGCACAACATCAAAACCTCTCTCCAAGTGTGGGACTTGTAAAATGAGAGAGGAATCTCCAGATTAGAGGTTGGTTCCTCAAACTCCTCTGATTAGATCTATTATTTGCACAACTGCAGAGGTTCAGATCCTAATTTTATCCTAGATTGCAAGGAGACAGGGATAAGAGATGCAAAAATTGAAACTAAACTAATAAGGGTGATACACCAAAGGAGTGGTGAACATTTTTGCTCATGCAAATAGACACAAATCAGAAATTGCAACATAAAACATCATGCACAGGTTGATAAGTCTGTAATCAAAGGTTTGAAATGAAACAAACAACACATACAAAGGACTGAAAGCATTCACAGAGCCTGTATTGTGATTTTCAACATCAAAATCCTTGCATTCCAACACCAAAGAGGCAAAAAACTATTACAATCCCTGAAAAGGTCTGATCCTTGCAAAAAATCACTTGCTGAAGGTGAAAACAGAAGCTTGCTGTGTAAAAAAGTGTTCCACCTTTGAAAAATGAGCCAAATCTGCTTTTACAAAGGTATGGGTCGAGCCCAGAGAGAGAAAACATGAAAAACATGGGAGCCATTCCCATTGACCAAAATGCATTAAAAACAGCATGGAGGTCCTTACAAACCCATGCCCTGACATTTTTGACCATGCTGGAGAAGAATGCGACCCATTTTGCATTAAAATTGGTTGTTGAAACGTCAGCCTGGCCACGGGCACGTACTCGTAAGAGTTTTTTGATTTTCTCCTCCAAACTAAACCAAAATTCAAAATTGACCATGGAATCTTAGAGATAATTTCACCAGCTTTCCATTGATATAAAGAACGTGAAAATCCAAGCTCTGGATCGAAAGTTATGGCGATTTGAAGTTTTAGGGCAAAACAGCTGTAATCGGATCGGCGGCAAAAAGTTTGAATTTTTACCCGTTTGGTCTTTGGAACATTTTTCAAATTTTCCCCATGCTCCACCACTCCAGGTGCCACATGGCACGTTCTGATTGGGCATGGGCCCTTCCTGACCATTTTTTCCTTCGGGTCGCTTGGTGTTTTTTTGCCCTTGGACACGTGGCAGCTCCTGATTGGCTGCGGGCCTTCTAGGGAAAAATTTCCCACCAAAACTCCGCTGAGCCATAACTTGAAAAATACGTGGAGTTAGGAGGAAAAATTTACCTTTCTGGAAAGCTGAGAAAGAGCTCTATCCAATGGTGCCATTTCCAAAAGGTTTTGAGTGCCTAGAAAACAAAATATTCTGACTGAGGCACAAGAGAAGGAAGAGTTAGCCACACTGCTTTCCTTTGATAACTTGAAATGGCACTCGCCAAATGAGTCCCAACCAGTTTAACATCTTGCATATTAAACCTCTCCAAGACCTTTCTTAATTTACTCTTCCCGAGATAAAGTGAGCTTCCATTCCTTCCTATCCCGAGATATTCTCATACCAAGTATTTCTTTGGCTGCCCCCAAATCCTTCATAGTAAAGGTTTCACTTAGTTTGCTTCTTGAGTACTTTTATTTTCTTCATGTTTTTACCTACAACCAACATGTCATCCACATACGCATACACGGGATAATATAACTCGCCATCCTCAAATTTCTTTGTATACACACGCAATGGTCGAATGACATCTAATATATGCTCCATCATGAAGCTATCAAATTTCTTATACCTTTGACATGGAGCTTGTTTCAAGCCATACAAGCTCTTCTTCGCCACACACCATCTCCTCTTTACCTTTGACCTCATAGCCCTTTATTTGCTGCATATATAGTTTCTCCTCCAAATCACCATGGAGAAATTTTACATCAAGCTACTCTAAGTGCAAGTCTTTTGTTGCAACTATTCCAAGAACAGTTCTAATAGAAGTCATTTTTACTACAGGAGAAAAAATCTCATCAAAATCTATACCTTTTTCTATGCAAACCCCTTGACCACCAACCGGGCCTTATATCTTTTCTTGCCTCCTTCCTCTTTGACTTTGAACACCCACTTATTTTGTAATGCTCTTTTACCTTTGGGTAGCTTCACCAAATCCCATGTCTGGTTCTCCATGAGAGCCTAATGCTCCTCATCCATGGCTTGCTCCCACTTCTTCCTAGCATCTACCTACATTACTTCATCAAAGCTCTCTGGCTCTCCATTATCAATGAGTAATAAATAATAAAGAGAAGGAGAAAACATTCAGGTTCTCTTCTTACCCTAGAAGACCTCCTCAATATAGGAGTTTGGGGTTCCTGTTGAGGAGGTTCCTGAACTGATTCATGTGTCACTTTTCCATCCGAAAGATCCTCTACCATTGCATATTCTTTCTTGGATTCTTCCTTGTTTTCCTACAATTGCTGCTTATACATGACTTTCTCATTAAAGACCACATCCCTAGATCAAATGATTTTCTTGTCCTTAATACTCCAACATTTATATCCAAAGTCATCACCACCATAACCAATGAAAGTACATTTTTTCTGATTTATCCTCTAGCTTGGTCCTATTATCCTTGTCTATATGAACAAACACCTCACATCTAAAGACTCTAAGAAATGAATAATCAAATGTCTTACCATACCAAACCTCCTCGGGTATGCCTCCATCCAAGGCACTTAAGGTGCTCTATTTATCAAGTACACAGTTGTGCTCACCGCTTCTTCCCAAAAAGAAAGAGGCGTCCTACATGTGACCTCATGCTCCTAAACGTTCCATTATTGTTTTGTTCATCCTCTCTGAAACCCCATTCTATTGCAGAGTTCTTGGAACCATATTTGTCCTGCTGATTCCATACTTAGAATAATAATTATCAAATTCATTATTGTAATACTCCCCTCCATTATCTGACCTGAGACATTTTAGCATAAGACCTGTTTCATTCTCTACCAAGGCTTTCCATTTTAAAAAAGTGTCAAATACATCATATTTGTTTCTAATACAATAAACCTAAACTTTCCTTGTTGCATCATCAATAAAAGTAACATAATAACTTGAACCCCCAAGAGATGATACCCGAGCCGCCCCACACATCGAGTGCACCGGCTCTAACTTACTCTATTTCTTTGTAGGTCCAACCTTGAGAAACCTTACTCGCTTCAGTTTCCCATATATGCAGTCCTCACGCAACTCCAAACCTATTTCTCGTATATCCAGGAAAATCCTTCTTTTTGGTCTCCATGCCCTTATGGCTCATATGACCGAGCCTATTGTGCCACAACGTTGTATCTACTTCTAAAGCCATAAGATTACAAAAATTAGTGTTATAAGTGGTTAAATACAAGGTTCCAACCTTATTACCTCTTACCACCACAAGATCACCCTTGGTAACCTTCCAAGAGTCCACTGTAAATATCACAATATAACCATCACTTCCCAACTACCCCGCCGATATCAAATTTTGTCTTAATGTAGGCACATGTCTAACATCCTTTAATAGCCAAGTATTCTCATTCTACATCTTAACTCGAATAGATCCTTTTCCAACTATGTTGCAAGGCTCATCATCACCAAGAAAAACATGCCCAAAATCTCCTTGAACATAATCAACAAAATAATGCCTATGTGGAGTAGCATGGAAAGAAGCCCCTGAATCTAAAACCCAAGATTTAGTAATATTGTGCAAAGAAAGAATCAAAGCATCCTGACATACATTACTCGTTGCCACATTTTCCTCCTTATTTTCTTCCTGTTGTTTCTTCTTGTCCCGAAGCTCCCAACAGTCCTTCTTTGCATGCCTAGACTTTCCACAATGCTAGCATACTATCTTACTTTTGGATTTTGACCTTTCTCGATCCTTTGATTTTCCACAGACTTCCTCTATTCTTTTGTCTCCCTCTAGTTTCCACTATCAAAGCATTCCCTGAAGTAGAAGATTCACCAGAGATTTTTCTTCACATTTCCTTGCTTAGAATCACCCCTACAACATCCTCAAACTTCAACTTTGAGTTAGCTGGAACCGAGTTGCTTACCACCATTACTAGGCTATTCCAACTCTCAGGTAAAGAGCACAGAACTAATAAAGCCCTAACTTCTTCATCAAATTCTATTATAACCAAAGCTAGCATATTTACAACCGTATTAAAATCATTTAAATGATTTGCTACTGAACCATTCTTAGACATCTTCATATTAAACAACTTTTTCATTAAAAATATCTTATTAGAGGCAGAGGGTTTTTCATACAACTTCCCTAATGCATCCATCAGTTCTTTTGTAGTCTTTTCCTTTGAAACATTAAATAATACCAAAGATGCAAGACACAACCGGATTGTCCCAAGTGCCTTCCTATCCAGAAATCCCATTTCACATCCGTCATGCTCAAGGGTTTGTTCACCTTCTTAGACAACAGAATATAAAGATCCTTCTGATAAAGGTAATCTTCCATCTGCATCTTCCAAAGACTTGAAATTCTACCTATTGAATTTATCAACCCTAGATCTTCCATCATCTGCCATAGCTCCCACTCAAGATAAAACTTTCCCTGTGATTCAAAACTTCAGCAAACCAAACTAGGCTCTGATATCAATTTGTTAGGAAATAAGGGATAAAATATGTGGAATAATCTCTCACATAATCGCAACAGTAGAAACTAATATGCAAAAAATATTATAGATCTCAAATAAAATTATAGAATAAAATAACACAACACAAAGAGATAGTATTTAACGTGGTTCACCCAATTTGGGCTACGTCCACCAAGAATCACTTGCTCATATTTTATTACAAGTCATCACTCTCTCAATACAATACCCAGATCTGTTTGGATCTATGCTCAACAAACTCTACAGAAATTCACACTGAATTCAAAACACATCTACAATGTTACATCATCCCTACCATATGTATAAAACCATATAATTAGAAAATTGCTTAAGTAGTTTTACAAAAAAGCGGTTAATGGTATTAAAACCATGGGCCAAAACCGTCCCATAAACCTATGGGTCAAAAATCCCGCCCATATGAGAAAAGCACATTTCCCGATATATCGAGCACGTTTTATAGCCAAAAAAACCCCGCGAGACAACTATGTAAAGTGTACAATAATCTTAGTGTACAGTCTTCAACACTTTCTCACATGAAAATAGGCTCCACAACCTAACAATATGATTGTATGAGAGTGAATAGAATGGGAAGTTTCTCATTCTAATTCAGCCTGAAGGAATGAAAAAGATGGTTGTAAGAGAAAGAAGAGAATGGGAAGTTGTCCATTAACATTTAGGTTAAATATATAATGAATGAGAATTCAAAGATGATTGTATGAAAAATAATAGAATGGGAAGATGTCTATTCTCATATTATAGGAAATGATCATAATTATTGTATGTCCATTCTCAACATTCTGACAATTATATATAATGAACGAGAAAAATTGTTGTATGAAAAAGAATAGAATAAGAACTTGTCCATTCATATTTAGGTTAAATATGGAATTAATGAGAATTCAAATATGATTGTATGATAAATAATAGAATGGTTAGATGTCCATTTTATTATTATAGGAAAGGATTAGAATTGGCATATGTACATTTTCAACATTTTAAAAATTATATAGAATAAATGAGAGAGAATAGAATGGCCGGTTGTCAATTGACATTCGGGTTAAATATTGAATGAATTAGAATTCAAATATTATTGTATGAGAAATAATAGAATAGGAAGCTATCTATTATCACATTATATGCAATGATTAGAATGGGCCTATGTCCATTCTCAACATTCAGACAATTATATATAACGAATGAGAAAGATCGTTATATGAGAAAGAATAGAATGGGCAAATGTCCATTCACATTCGAGAATGAGAATTAAAATATGATTGTATGATAAATAACATAATGGGAAGATGTCTTATATCATATCATAAGAAATGATTAGAATGAGCATATGTCCATTCTAAACATTCGAGACAATTATATAAGAGGCTTGATAAATATTGTTGTACAAGAAATAATAGAATGGGCGATTGTCCATTCACATTGAATTAAATATTCAATGCATTCAAAGATTATTTTATAAGAAAGAATAAAATGAGAAGATGTTGATTCTCATATTATAGGAAATGTTTAGAATTAGCATAGGTTCATTCTAATCATTCAATAAATATAGATAGAATGAGAAAGATAGTTTTATAGGATTGAAAACAATCGGTAATTATTGATTATCATTTAAGTTAAATATAGAATGCATCATAAAAATGATTGTATCGAGTGAATATAATGGGAAGCTATCTATTCACATTTAGGTTAAATATACAATGAATGAAAATTCAAAGATGATTGTATAAGAAAGAATAGAATAGACATATGTCTATATGCAATGATTAGAATTTGGGAATGTGTCCATTATGAACATTTAGGAAACTATATAGTTTAAATGAGAAATATCATTGTATGAGAAATAATAGAATGGGCAGTTGTCCATTCTCATTTAGGTCCAAGGTTGAAAATATGTATTGTCCGAGAGCTAAAAGTATGTATGACACAGAGATGAAATTATGAATGGTCCGAAGCTAGAACAATATAGGATATGATTAGAATGTGCATATGTACATTATAAACATTTAGGCAATATAGAAGGAATGAGAAATATGATTATATGAGAATGAATAGAATGGGAAGATGTTCATTCTCATAAAGATAATTTAGAAGGAATGACAATGAATAGAATGGGCAGATGTCCATCCTCATATTATAGGGAATGAGAATGAATGGAAGGAAGATGTCCATTCTCATATTATAGGATATGATTATAATGAGCATATATCCATTTTTTCATCCAAATAATATAGAAGGAATGAGAAATATGGTTGTATGAGAATGAATAGAATGGGTAGCTGCCCATTCTCATATTATAGGAAATGATTATAATGGGCAATTTTCCATTCTAAACATTCATGAAATATAGAAAGAATGAGATGTATGGTTGTTTAAGAATGAATAGAATGGGCGGATGTCTATTTTGATGAAGGGATGGAAATGAATATAGTGGGAAGCTATCCATTCTCATATTACAGGATATGATTAGAATGGGAATATGTCCATTGTGAACATTCAAGCAATATTATAGAAGGAAGGAGAAAGATGATTATATGAGAATGAAAAGAATGGGCAGATGTCCATTCTCATATTATAAGAAATGATTGCAATGGGAATTATTATGTCCATTATAAACATTTAGGCAATATAGTAGGATTGAGATAGATGGTTGTAAGAGAATGAATATGGATGGTCTAGAGTTGGATGTATGTATTGTTCAAAACTAAAATTATAATTTGCATCATATTAGAATCAATGAGATAGATGATTGTATAAGAATGAATAGATGGGAAGAATATGTGCATTTTCATATTATCCATGTGTTGTGCATTACACTACTCACAAACCTGAGTGACAATGTATTATGTTTTTTTCGGCCCTAATATGTGGATGTCATACATATTACTTGTATTCCTTTAAAATCGAATGTAGAAGGTACTCTATTTCAGTATTACCTGTATTTCTTGTATGATAATATTTAGAATGGGAAGATGCCCATTCTCGTATAAGAAATATATAAGATCAATACTATTAGGTATTGTATTCCAACATATACATCTTCCTAGAATTGTTTTTAGTGTGCTTTCTTTTTTATTTATAATTTGCATGGAATAGAGGTTAAATTTTTACTTTGCATAGAATGGGTGTATACCCTTTCTAGATATTCTTAGACAAATGTTATAATGCAATCAAATGTTATTATTGGATTCTTGTCAATTTTCAATTTAATCATGAGAATTAGAAACTTAGTAGTTGGGAGAAACCTTGTTGCACCCTTTTAATAGGATGTTGGAAGTCCTATTAGAGGAAGTGGTTAACAGTGAACTATCATCTTACCTTCATTCTACACAACTAAAATTGTAACCTCTATTTTTTCCCATCATTTGAAATCAATTGGGTCAATTTTAATCATCATTTGGAGACCATGTTATAATTACATTCATGTCAATTTTCATTGTATTCATAATTTTGGATTATTTTATATCCTTACCCAAATTTAGGCCTTCATGTTTGCATAGAATAAAACACAAACAAATCTTTCTATAATATGGTTTGTGGGAGTTTTAAAAATATATTCAGGGGGACAAGGACATGACCACTTATCATTTTATCTAGTTTAATCATCATTTGAAATAAATTCTATCAATTTAGAATATACAGATTACAAGTATAGATTAGTTTGCAAATATATATTACAAGTACAATTGGTCCAAAGTCAGTAAGTGTAGATGGTATGGACCGGAAGTATCCATGGTCTACGAAGTTAGATGTATGGATGGTCTGGAGCTAGAACAATATATGGTCTGGAACTAGAATAATGTATGGTTTGAAGTGTGAACAATGTATGGTCCAGGACCTAGAAAAATGTATGGCCTCGAAGTTGGAAAAATGTATGGTCCGAGGAAGGAATCATAAACAATACTTTGTACACCTATTTCGATCTTAGAAACACTAATATATCTTTCATTTATTCCAAATTTTTAGTGGTATTAAAAAGACTAAATATGCATTAAAATTGATAACTCTATTTAGAATACAAGTTTCTAAAACTATAATCAAATTCACATTTATATTCTAAAGTGGTAAAACTTTCAATAAAAAGTAAATAATGAGGAATTTATGGGTCTCGTCATCCTCCCATACTTACTTTAATGCATGTCCTGATAGGAATTTTCATCGTTGGTTCCTCTCATGTTTTCATCCTTGATTTAGGTTATATTGTTGAAACAAAGCCACCCAATCCTTTCGATCAGTTCTCCATGTCCATTATTTTCAATAATTCTTTGAAGCCACTTTTCGAACTCATTTGTGTCTTGATCTCCATAACATCCCCAATGTGGTGTTGGAACCAAGTAAAAGAGGAGGTCTATACCACATTCCAACCGAATCCATTTTCATTTCAACAATTGATTCCACCACATCCATAGATGATGCGAGCCTTTTATATACACTTTAAACTCACCAAAAATCTTATAAGACACAATTTCACTATTTCAATCACCAAAATCAATAATTTATCACTTTGCTCAAGAGGGAAAACGTTGCTCAAATGCACCCAAATGCTTAAAACACTAAATAAAATCTCAAAATAATTTTACACATGCTTAAATACATTATACCAACATGTTCAAACCATCCACCAAGTTTCACAACATTGTTTATCATACTTTTCCTTTTTACCTCATACTAGCCTTGTAGCCTCAGAAAAAACCTTTTTCCGACAAAATTATCAAATATTCACTTTCAAATATTATCGGTTATAGATACCCTTTTGGCTAAATAATATGCATGTCTAATTTAAAGGCTTAACTCCTTTTTCATCAAAAGTTATTGCAAAAATATAGTTTTCCTAATCCTTGCAATTAGCCCTCCTAAAGCACAAATCTTAAAACTGGGAACTATGTACAAACTTCCATGAGAAGATGTTTACATTTTTGGATACCCATTTTTTATTTCTTTCTTTTCACCAATTTTCTTCTCTCAACTCCTTCTACATTCTTCCCAACTCAAAAACCCTCCTTTTAGCTTGTTAAGTAAGCTTTAGCTAGGTTTTAGTAGTAATAATTAGGTTTTGATTTTTGTCACTATAAAAAAATTATCATACACATTATTCTACCTATTTGTGACTTTTTCAAAGCATCTTCACTATCCCTATAATATCTTCTTTTCAATTTTCTCAATTTCTTGTTTTTAACCTATTAGGGTTTTAATTTTGTAATAATCCCTACACACTTTGTTTTCCTCCTCTTCTTTGGAATTTTCCTCTCTAAACCTAATTCAACTCCCTCTATTACCTCCTTACCTACTTCTCCCTATTAATCCATTAACTTCTTACTCCATCTCACCTTTCTCATGCTCATCTCACGAGTTCTTCTATCTTGTAGACATAGAGTTCCATATAACATATTATTGGGTCACCCTTGGATACATGTTATGCGTTATATCCCATCCACATTAAATCAATGTCTAAAGTATGAACATGAGGGTGAAACATTTAGGGTTCCCACTAATACAAATCCATTTAAATCTTTCCACATGACCTACAAGCCTAATGATGTATTGCTTCCATTACAAAATTCCACATCTTCAAATCAAGCTTCTACAATCTCCTTCATTCTTGCATCCAAACTACCAGACGATCAATCCTTCAAATATGTCATCAAATTTATTTCACTAGGAGAGTATCACCTCCTAACCCTCAATGCACTCCCTATGCCTAAAGCATATGGGAGACAAAAACAACCACTCTATGAGCCTAACGTAAGAAGTATCATTTCCTTTGGTCCCCATTTCCTCTTAACACAACTTATTTATGGAGGTATCGACCACCCTTCATATCATGTTGATAGTCAACCCCACACTAAACCATTCTCCTTAGACTTTTCATTCTTAGAAAAATCATAGTTCACCCAAACTTAACTCTTTTAATGAATGTGGAAGGGCTTCGGTCTTGGCAAGTACAAAAGGGTACCCTTTGAAAATTAGAGGAAACCTCATGAGAAACATAGACTCATTTTCAAAGCTTCTCCTTATAAACCATCACTATCAACATCAGAATCTCAAGCACCAGTGTTACCATTGTTAGACTCATCCTATGAAGATGATAATATTGTGTTTATTCCCCCAACATTTTTTTAGTCAATACTATTACACTTGGACCACTGACTTATCAAGCTAATGGTAAAATTGAAACTATTCCTCTCATAATACCACTCATGATATAATAGTATAATCCTACTATTTCCATCCTCCACTATCACGATGATAATGCCTATCCTGACTTATATGGGTGTTGAGGATCACTATCTTCAAAGAACCTTTCCTTCTCATGCATTCATACTTCTCAATGAATCAACCACTGATGTTAATACCGACTCATCACAAGAGTTGCGCATCGTCAAGATTAGCCAAACCTTATACCCACATGAACTCCAATAATTTACCACTTTCTTATCCAAACACAATCAATCCTTCACATGGTCTTACAATGACATGCCTGGTATAAACACCAATATCACCATTCATAATATTGTCACTATACTGGATGTTAATTCCGTGAAGAAAAATATTTATAGGATGCTTCCTCATGTCACACTTATAGTCAAAGGATAAATTCAACATCTTATTTTGTAAAACTTCATATTACCTAATGATTATCCAAAATGGGTTTCTAACATCATGCATTTTGGCTCCCAATTCTACACCCCCTAGGGCCTGACAAGTGCTT